>CAJQUN010000566.1:0-321456 GCA_907163345.1 Haberlea rhodopensis
CCTTGATGGTCGTCCAACAGGTAAATAGCATCAAATTCTACAGAAAGAGAGTTGTGAGTAACAGTGGCCATCTGAATTGATAAATCGCGCTTGAAAGATAGATTAGTATTTGAGAGTTTGAGAGAGATAGACTGAGAATTTATAACTGTAGTGTAAACTTGAAGTGTTGAAACGAGGAAGATAATGTACAGCGGGTAAGTACAGAACGCCAGACACGTGTCTGCATCCCGTTAAGCGACATTTGAAATTCAAATTTGAACGGTCTAGATGAAAGACTGGGTTAAATCAAAAGTAAAGGCGGTTAAAGTAAGTTAATCCGTGCTATTGGTAAAATAACTTTGTTAAAGACTGAAAAAATGTTTTGAGTCAGACTACTGGATAACATCAAATCAATACAAATCTGTCTGAGGATCAGGCTGATTATTAATCTAACTGACTATTGTATTATCAGTCTGCTCTAGTAAACAATCGTTATATAACTGAACAAAGTGCATACTGAATTAAACAGACTAAGATAAACCTATTAACCCAAGAATTTGACTGAAATAATTAAACTTAGCCTCAACGAGTGGTTTGGTGAAGATATTTACAGCCTGTTGATCTGGTGAGATGTACTCGATCGAATATCTTTCTTCATGACGTGATCTCGAATATAATGATGTTTGATATCAATATGATTTCTTCGAGAGTGCAGGACCGGACTATAAGTGATTATGATTGCACTTGTATTGTTACAAACGATTGGAGACTCAACAGCTTGAATCTCATAATCTCTTAACTGATGTTGAATCCAGAGAAGTTGAGCACAACAACTTCCCAGCAAGATATTCTACCTCTGTTGTTGATGTAGCAATGGATGTATGTTTCTTGCTAAACCAGGAGATTAATCTTTCACCTAGAAATTGACAAATTCCACTTATGGTTTTTTGGTCTATCTTGCATCCTGCATATTGGATAATAAAGTTTTGATATTTATCTGCTAATTACAAGGTCCTATTGATGAAGTGTAGCTTGCCAAGTTTTGATATTCATCTATCAGATTGAATCCTGGCAGCTAGTTCATTATTACCGTTGTATTGCTCAAGTATAAAAGGTCGAGATTCAAAATCCCATAAACAATAGAAGAATAATAGAATGTTGCCTAAAAGATATAACTTGAACATATAAATAGCATTCTCAATGACCAGGAAGTGTTATTATTCAAGTTATTAAGAAAGAAGAATTCCAGATCAAAAACACATTCAAGACAAATCAACTTATTGAAGAAGTCTGACTGGCACCTGCTATTATTTTAAACAGTATTTTCCAGTGTAGCGATTGTGTACCGCAAATGCACGGTGTCAAGTTTTAGTATAATGATATGAAAAGTATGAGTGTCGAACCCACGAGGACTAGGAAATAAGTACCAAACTCCACTAGTTAACTATATTTAGTCTAGGATAACTAATTTTGATTAATTAACTAAATTGACTAATGAACTCAATATCAACCCAAACAAACAAGAACAAATTAGAATAGAATCAAAAGAAATAATTATCAAGACTTTCGGTTCACCTAGGTAATCCCCCATAATTCACCTATTAGTTAATAACTGAATTCAAACATTCTAAGGTGACGAGTTTTCCTAATGCACTTGTTATACATTGGTATGGCTATAACAAATCTAATACTAACGTTACAATAAGCCACTCTCGTATCCTTATTGATCAATTAATATTGTATGTCGATCTATGAAAACTTCTAGCCTCGATTACTTGATATCTATAGCTATCACACGTATATTTTGACTTCATATCTCGATCTCAGTCTGAAATCCACGGCATAAATTACTATATCGTATTGCCAGTTTTATCTCTCGATCTCAATTACAATAAATTATCATTCAATGATGGCCAAACCCTCAAAAGCATGAAGAACAATAATCTATGCACTTAGAAATATAAGAATCAATCAAAAATTAAAATTGAATAATGGGTTCATACAAAGGACCCCCTTAGTCTTGATAACAAACCTAGCCAACAATCTCCATCAAATAACAATGCATAAACATGTTTTGCAACGTTCTAAACATTAAAATCTAATAAAAATATAGAACTAGAGTTAGAACGGAATAACGAGATGTGTTGACTCCTTGCGTTGCATAAACATGTTTTGCAACATTCTAAACATTAAAATCAAATGAAAATATAGCACTAGAGTTATTTTGGCTCATATTAAACCCTACAATCACAGCCTCCATCACTCTCATTCATCTAACCATCCATACACCATAATAACGAGATGTGTTGACTCCTTGCGTTGCTCCGTCGTCCCGTCTCTTCCGATGCGTCTTCTCTTCAAAGGAATTATGGTGTATGGATGGTTAGATGAATGAGAGTGATGGAGGCTGTGTTGTGTGATTGTAGGGTTTAATATGAGCCAAAATTCCCCAAAAAAAGTCCAAAATCTTCTATATATCATGTTGGGGGAGTTTCAAGTGAGTTGGAAAAATAACTTAGATGGAAACAAAATCCCGAAAATCCGAGTCGAGGCGATCGATCGCTTCCTCTGAAATTTCAGCAAGTTACGATTTCTTCCCTCCTTTTTCCGTATTTGCTCGGTTTGGTCATTTTTTCATCATTTTAAGCTTATTTCTTCCAGTTTTATGCATTTGGACTTGTATTTCCGTGAAATATATAAATATATACAAAAAAATCGTAATATTTTTCAGGAATCACTACAAAAATGCCCCTAATCTTATATCAAATTAAGTGTAAAATCACACTTATCAACTCCCCCAAAATTAAACTTGATCGTCTCGAGCAAGAAATAAGATCAGAAAGTGAAGTTTCAATATTGAAGATTTAAATAAACCAATTCATAGTCAATCATGTAGCCTCAGATATCTCACTTACAGACGAACAAAAATCAATCAGAAAGTAAACACATTGTGTTTCTCATAGATCAAGCAAACATGTCTCCAAATCAGAACGTGTGTGTGTGTGTGTGCTATTGCCACTTTCATGTTCCATGCAAATTTCATAGATCAAATCATGCTAGTCAATGAAAAGTAAGATAATCGTTGAGCATCTCATAGTCCTATTTTCAAACACTTCTCCACTAATTAGTCACTCCCTAGACTTGGATCAATATGTCTTTAAAGTTTGTAATGTTAGGCCTAGGTGTTGGCGTCAAAGAGAAGATAGTATAGCACAAAGAAGAGAGTATAAGCATGTGATGTTCATATTTTTAGCACAAAATTGAGCTTATCTTCTTTTTCTTTTAGCCTTGGCCACTTTGGGTCTTATTTAGTCATTTTTTTTTCACAAGGCTTTATCTATCATTTTCTTTTCTCATTCATCAATTTTTCAACAATAAGCTCATCAAAATATAGCCATTCATGTGCATCTAATGAGATTCATTATACTTCATTTAGGTAAGGATAAAATATTCAAGTTAGGCTCATTAAGGTTGTTATAATGAGTTGCCAAAAAAATGTTGAATGGGGGCTAATAGTATGTAAACATACTCCATTCTTTTTCAATTAGGCTCAAATAGTGGACACAAGGGATTGATGTATACATGGTAAGCTTGAAAGGTTTGAACGGTCGAAAGATCGCCTAGATCCTCTCATAATCAAGTTCATGACTATAAATTTTGCCTTGAAGTGTCATCATCAAATAGTTAAAGGTACTCTAAGATGCTCAAAACAATTCATCAAATTCGCAAAGATTTTCACTACTACAAATGCAATTCACAATATTATGACTCAAATGTGCTCAATATATTACTCATCTTTGACATGCTAACTCAAAAACAAGATATCCACAACAAGTCTTAAAAAACAAAACTCAAGTTGACATGCATAATGAGATTAATATCATCATGGAATAGAGACCACTACTATGATTCATTCTTTTCTCTCTAATTGAACTAATTTCAAGAAAATTTTTTGTTGGTGCTCAAAGAACGATACAATTCCAAAGAAAAAACATGACACAATAATGCACTCCCCCAAACTTAATTCATGCATTGTGCTCAATGTAATGGTCATGGAAAATGAGACAAAGCATTTACCTTTGACAACGACCGTCAGTGATCATTAATTTCTCGTCAGCTCGTGGGGCATTGTTGGAACACGTCACAGCACGCATGGAGTCTCTCACCATAATCAAAGCAAAAACAAAACAAAAATAAACAAAAACAAACCAAAAACAAGCAAAAGGATAAGAAACAGTTCTTGATTTATAGCCACAAGCTGGACTTTTTACCATGTAGGCTCAAGTGCCGCAAGGGCCAGTGGGGGATGATTTTCCATCCTCAATGTGGTAACGTCGTAACCACTTCTCTTTCACAGTGAACAGTGCCCCATGGTCATCTCTCAGATTAATGATGCCAAATGGTAGAACATCGACAACTTTGAACAGTCCACCCCATAGCGAATCTGCCTTCCATGGAAAAAGTCTCATATTTTTCGTATTCATTTTGTAAGGCCCCGATGCTAACCGGATTAACGATGATTAAGCAAACCCCGATAATTAAAAGTGCAAACTTTAAATTAAGGTGACTACGATGAGTCAACCAACTAGTGGAACATGTTTTTAGTGCATGAGCATGTGCATGATCACATGGCACTTGGAGAACACATACCACTAATTAATTTAACTCATGTTTAATACATGATTTTGGACCATTAATCTTACAAGATAGTGATGTATTGACACATGAATTCCACAATACATCAAAGAATTAAAAAAAACACCCAAATTCATGTCTAGATTCAGCCATCATTTTAAAAAGAAAATACAAAAATATTCCATCTCATTTGGCATGACATTTTCTCTCTCTTCCCATCATTCTCTCCCAACTTTTCTTCTCTCCTCTTCCTCCTCTCACAATTTTCGAAAATTTCAGCCTATTTTCTCACAAAATTCTTGAGAATTTGTGAATGCATGTCACATGCAATTATAGATTTGAATAGGCATTGAGGAGAGGAACAAGAATCTCCAAGAAGTTTTGGGGTTTGAGGTGTTTGTGGAGGTGAAATCTCTTGGAAAGATTGGTTGGAGCTATGGTGTTGGTTTGGTGCCCAAACCTTCAAGATGAGGAAGGTACAACATGGTTTTCATGTTTTAATTCAGTTGGGTTTAGGTGTTTGGGTCATATTTTGAATTCATAGCATGAGAATTTTAGATTATTGTTGCTCTCTCTATGTATCTGCAGAAAATAATGTTGCATGCAGTAGATGGGTTTGAATTTGCGATTTACTTAGAGTTCGAATTTGACTTACAGTTCTAAATAAAAGTTATAGATATTTGAGTTGTCTTTCCGAACTTTTGACAATTTTGCCTTTCGAATTTGTTGTCGGTCTTCAAATCAAAGTTGTAGATCTTTTCATTTTATGCAATTTAAAAAAAATGAAGCATGCAATTTGGATCTCTGAAGTAAAAGTTATGATGATTTTACTTTAAGTGCTCATTTTTACTCTGCATGTTCATGCATGTTGCATGCAGACTGTGTTTCGAGTTTCTGGGCAAATGTTGTTCCGAATTTGATATTGGTCTTCAAATGAAAATTGTAGATCTTTGAATTATCTTCAATTTGCAAAAACAGATGACTTAATTTGGACTCATTTTCAATTAGTTATGAATTGTATACTTTAAGTGATCATTCTAAGCCCTGCATGTAGGCGAAAATACACATGCAGTGTTCTTCGAATTCCTGAGTATTTTTGGCTAGGCATTATGGAAAATGTCTAGAAATAAGAAATTTAGTACTTTGAGTTGGCTGTAATTTGCCACTAGAGTCACTTCATTTGGATTTGAAACGAAGAAGTTATGACGAGTTTCCTAAAATCGCTCAAGCTGGAAAAGTGTTTAAACTACTTTTAAATGGAGGAATCAGCTTGACATTATAAGATAAGAAATGAAGCCCTTTGAGTTTTTGAACTTTTGAACACATGAATCGGGTCATTTAAACATCATATGCATTTATAGTGATTTTTCTACAAAAATTGGTCAAGCTGAAAATTTAAGAAAAACGCTAAGGGTCAATATTTAGATGTTGCATTTGATTCAATGCATTATTTGAACACTTATTGTTATTTGGAATTTACATGACCAGGTTAATAGATTCCGGGGTTGATTTGAGGAGTACTCGGTAGATTAGCTTGGGTTCTGAGGTACGTAGAAATGAGTTTTATCATGACGTCTGACGAAGACGTGTAATGATATTATTGTATGATTTTACATGTCATTAATTGATTTATATGATTTAATTGTCACTATATGATTCTTATGTGACTATATGACATGTTGAGATACATTGTAGTACATAATATGTGAATTACATGATATGTATTGATTTTTCACATGAGATTGCATGACATAATGAGTTGCAAATGTCATATGATGCATATATGATTCATGGGCATATCATATTGATCTATCCACTTCTTTGATATCCATGATGATGACTGAGTTGATGTAATCTAAGTGTTGGGGACGACGGGACTGTCGATGATCGGCAGTATAGGTAGCGACTGTAGTCACGCACATTGCTACCGGACCTAGACACGAGGGATGACAAGCGCATCACATGATGAATCTCCTAGCGCAAAGTGTGTGTGCTGTCACCCACTGCTCGAGCTGATATTGATTGACGATACCTTCCTTCGGACTCCGATATTGGTATCTTGAGATTCGATTCTTTATACCCATTCATACATCGCATTCATACATGGTATGCATTGCATGATACTTTGTCATTCTTGACATGATTTATTTATTTCTCGTACTGGGTTCTGAACCCCTTCGCGGGGGACTGTCATGTCTTTGTCGTATGGGCATGACAGGTGGTACATGTGGACGTACTGCGGATGCTCGAGATGAAGCATCGATGAATATCAGAGCTCCTTGAGAGCGAGCTCAGGTTATGTTTTATGTTTTTGAGTCCCAGTAATTGTTAGAGACTTTTTTATCACATTTTAAATTGTATGCCTCGAATATCTATATTTTAAGTATTCTATTACTAGTTTGTTATATACTTGCTTATATGATGAGTAACATGTTGAATTGGGAAACTGAAATTACATATTTCAAGTATCGTTATATACTAATCACCTGAAAGCGAAAAGTTTTTATGGCCGTTTGACAGATCATTTGAAATAAATCTTCCGCTGTTTACGTAAATTAATCATTGTGTGATAATTAAACACAACATTAGGATCGGGCCCTCACACGTTTGCACCCATTCACCCTCACGGAATTTTCCTCCTCTTTGATGGCCATTCGATGTGACTTCCACCTTCTTCTCGCTCTTAACCTGCATCGCATCAACAGATAACGTATCAATTATATTGACACTAAAACATCGATGCTCAGTGCGTGTGGTGTTCAAAGCTTTGAACATATCAAAATAACTTGATCCCCCTACTCGGAGGATCAACTTCCCTTCTTGGACATCAATCAATGCCCTTCCAGTAGCTAGGAACGGTCTTCCTAGAATCAGATGCATGTCTGCATCTTCCGTTATGTCCAACACAATGAAATCCATCGGAATGGTGAATTTATCAACCTTGATTGGTACATCCTCAACTATCCCATGAGGGTACTTGATGGACTAGTCCGCCATCTGTAGTGAAACATTGATCACTTTGAGCTCTCCTAAGCCCAGCTTCCTGTACAAAGACAAATGTATTAAATTAACACTTGACCCCAAATCACATAAAGCTTAAACGAAGTAGAGTTGATCTTGCAAGGTATAATGAAACTCTTTAACTTAGGAGGTGAATCATTTTGTATGATAGCAGAACACTCCTCAGTTAAGTTTATCATCTCGTGCTCTCCCAGTTTCCGCTTTGTTTCATAATTTCCTTCAAAAACTTAGCATAATTCGGCATGTGTCGTATAGCATCAATGAAAGACATTTCAATATGAAGATTCTTTATCAATTCTAAAAACTTAGCAAACTTAGCATCTATTTTTGCTCTCTTATATGCAGCGGGGAAAGGGAGTGGGATGTCTACCTTAGCAGGTGTGATGGGTGTAGGGGTCTTAGTAGACTTACCTTTGTCGCATGTTTGATCATCTTCTTTCTTGATGTCCGCCTCGCCTTTCAACTCAATGCATGCATCCTTCTTCTCAGCGACCTCCTTTCTGTTCCTCAACATGATTGCATGAACTTGCTCCCTAGGGTTCGTCTCAGTGTCACCAGATGGTGATCCTTGTGCTCGTCCAGCTACGATCTTTGCTAGCTGTCCCACTTGGACTTCCAAGTTCTTTATCGACGCCTCGTGATTGTTCATCCTTGTTTCAACTGACGATATGAACTTGGTTAGTAGCTCCTCCATGCTTGGCTTTGGTGCATACCCCGGTGGTGGTTGGGGATAGTTCCTCGGCTTCGTATTGTACGTATTCGAGTAAGGGTAGGTCTGTGGTCGTCGGTTCCCTACAAAGTTAACAGCTTCATTAGTTGTAATGAAAGGGAAACCTACTTGGCATTCCGTGCTCGGATGTCCTCCTTGGCAAAGCTCGCATGAACAGTTTGAACTTGCATTGCATGCATGCTCAAACTATCAATCTTCTTGTTCAGCGCTTCCAATTGGGCAGCTACGGCAGTGACTTCACTCACTTGATGCAAACCGGCTTGCTTCTTTGGCACGTTCCTTTCGGACTGCCATTGATAGCTATTAGCAGCCATCTCCTCCAATAGCGTATAGGCTTCCTCGGGCGTCTTCCACATCACAGTGCCTCCTGATGCTGTATCAATCATAGAACGGTTATCAAAAAATAAACCATTATAAAAAGTTTGTACCTGCCGCCAGATAGGGAGGCCTTGATGTGGGCATCTCCGCAATAGATCCTTGAAGCGCTCCCAAGCTTCGTACAGTGTGTCTGGATCGTATTGGGCAAAGGTTGTGATATCATTCCGCATCTTAGCCGTCTTGGATGGTGATAAGAAAAACTGCGTCATCCCATCCCACGTGGTAATAGACCCTCCAGGCAATGATTGTAACCAAGATTTAGCTTTATCACGTAGAGAGAAGGGAAACAAACCTAACCTGATGGCATCGTCAGTAACGCCATTATATTTAAAGGTATCACAAATCTCCAAGAAGTTGGAGATGTGGGCGTTGGGATCATCATTAGCTGCTCCCCCAAACTGGACCGAATGTTGGCTCATCTATATGATAGCAGGCTTGATCTCAAAATTGTTAGCCTGGATGGTTGGTCTCGTGATACTCGTCAGTGATCCATGGAATGAAGGGTGGGCATAGTCCATGAGTGATCTTGCAACTGGTGGTACTGGAATTCCTCGTTATGAGCCATGTGTGCTCTTGCTTGCCTTAGCCTATTTTGACAGGTGCGCTTGATCTCGGGATCAAAAGGCTCAAGTGAAGGTTTGCTACTCCTTAGCATGCACTAGAAGATAACACCCTACAAAGATCCACACAAGAAACAAACAGTAGAAAAGTAGAGAAAAGGGAAAATAAATCAAAAATAAAAACAAATAAATGACTAAACTACAATCAACTAATCTCGTTTGATATTATTAAAACTAATCCCCGGCAATGGCACCAAAAACTTGATCGCTATTATTTTAAACAGTATTTTCCAGTGTAGCGATTGTGTACCGCAAGTGCACGATGTCAAGTTTTAATGATATGAAAAGTATGAGTGTCGAACCCACGAGGACTAGGAAATAAATACCAAACTCCACTAGTTTAACGATATATAATATACTATAATTGTGATTAATTAACTAAATTGACTAATGAACTCAATATCAACCCAAACAAACAAGAACGAATAAGAATAGAATCAAAAGAAACAATTATCAAGACGTTCGGTTCACCTAGGTAATCCCCCATAATTCGTCTATTAGTTAAGAACTGAATTCAAACATTCTAAGGTGACGAGTTTTCCTAAAGCACTTGTTATACCTTGATCCGGCTATAACAAATATAATACTAACGTTACAATAAGCCACTACCGTATCCTTATTGATCAATTAATATTGTATTTCGATCTACGAAAACTTCTATCCTTCGATTACTTGATATCTATAGCTATCACACGTGTATTTGACTTCATCTCTCGATCTCAGTCTGAAATCCACGGCAAATTACTATATCGTATTGCAATTTTATCTCTCGATTGCAATAAATTATCATTCAAGGATGGCCAAACCCTCAAAAGCATGAAGAACAATAATCTATGCACTTAGAAATATAAGAATCAATCAAAAACATTAAAATTGAATTATGGTTCATACAAATGATCCCCTTAGACTTGATAACAAACCTAGCCAACAATCTCCATCAAATAACAATGCATAAACATGTTTTGCAGCATTCTAAACATTAAAATCTAATGAAAATATAGAACTAGAGTTAGAAATACGGAAATAACGAGTGACTCCTTGCGTTGCTCCGTCGTCCCGTCTCTTTCGATGCGTCTTCTCTTCAAAGGAATTATGGTGTATGGATGGTTGGAGATGAATGAGAGTGATGGAGGCTATGATTGTAGGGTTTAATATGAGCCAAAAATTCCCAAAAACGTCCAAAATCTTCTAGATATCATGTTGGAGTAGTTTCAAGTAAGTCGGACACAAAATAACCAAGATGGAAACAAAATCCCAAAAATTCCGAGTCGAGACGATCGGTCGCTTCAATGAGGCGATCGATCACCATTTGCTACTTCCTTGAGGCGATCGATTGCCTCAAATGAATCGATCGATCGCTTCCTCTGAAATTTCAGCAAATTGCGATTTCGTCCCTCATTTTCCGTGTTTGCTCGGTTTGGACATTTTTCATCATTTTAAGCTTATTTCCTCCAATTTTATGCATTTGGACTTGGATTCCTGAAATATACAAATATATACCAAAAAACATAATATTTTCCAGGAATCACTACAAAAACGCCCCTAATCTTATATCAAATTAAGTGTAAAAAGCACACTTATGAACTTCCCCAAACTTAAACTTGATCGTCTCGAGCAAGAAATAATATTACAAAGTAGAGTTCAATATTGTAGATTTAAATAAACCAATTCATAGTCAATCATGTAGCTCAGACATCTCACTTACAGACAAACAAAAATCAATCAGAAAGTTCAACACGTTGTGTTTTCTCCTAGATCAAGCAACATGTCTCCAAATCAGAAGGTGTGTGTGTGTGCTATTGTCACTTTCAAGTTCCATGCAAATTTCATAGATCAAATCATGTTAGTCAATGAAAAGTAAGATTATCGTTGAGCATCTCATAGTCCTATTTTCAAACACTTCACCACTAATGTAGTCATTCCCTAGACTTGTATCAATAGGTCTTTTAAAGCTTGTAATGTTAGGCCTAGGCGTTGGCCTCAAAGAGAAGATAAGATAGCACAAAGAAGAGAGTATAAGCATCTAACATTAATATTTTTAGCACAAAATTGAGTTTCTCTTATTTTTCTTTTAGCCTTGGCCACTTTGGGTCTTATTTAGTCACTTTTTTTCGCAAGGCTTTATCTATATTTTTCTTTTCTCATTCATCAATTTTTTCAACAATAAGCTCCTCAAAATATAGCCATTCACGTGCATCTAATGAGATTCATTATACTTCCTTTAGGTAAGGATAAAAATATTCAAATTAGGCTCATAAAGGTTGTTATAATGAGTTGTCAAAAAATGTTGAATGGGGGCTAATCAGAATGAGAATACGTATGAATATGTCTTATGGCAAATGACAAATCAGAATCAAGCAAAGATGAGGTAATATATTTCAAATCTAAAAATGAATTAATTTCCACTTTGCATAGTATGACAAATGAGTATGGATTGTGATAAGTGCGTTTTTGCACTTATTATTTCTTTCGTTTCTTTTGGAATGATGTTGGTTTTTCGATCAGAATTACGTTTGTGTCTGTTTTTGTGTTGATAAGAATCTATTTAAGGATGAGTGATACGAGAATGAAAAGGGCATGAAAAAACAAGAAAAGTCTGGGACAAAGTCATCGCAAGACAAGAAAAAGAACAAAAATCGAAGATGAAGAATCTGCAATCAGAGATTGATCGCCTGAAAATGGATATTGATCGCTGAAAATGGAGACTGGTCGCCTGAAAATAGAGATTAATCCCTGAAACATAGATCGATCTCCATAAAAATAGAGATTGATCCCTGAAAACAGACATCGATCTCCATACAAATAGAGATCGGTCTTTATGGACAGAATGTTGGGAAACAAATTTGGTGAAAAACGATCAATATCTGAAATGTAGAGATCGGTCACCAAAAGAAGATTTTTGAAAAATAATGACGCAGAGATCAATCGCTGGAAAACAGAGAAAGATTGCTGCGCGAGTCCAGCCCATTAAAAATTAGCGGATTCTAGGTTTAAAACTCGAACCCTATCATTTTTTTGGGGACTTTTGACACTCTTTCAAGGGTAAGACACATTGAGGAGGCTGCTAGGATTCCAAGGGCAAGGATTTCATCACAAAACAAAGGCGGTTTTCATCTGGGGACGGAGAATTGCTTCCATATCGTTTTGTATCTCTTACTTTCATTCGTTTATGAATTTCTCAAACATGTCTATGTGTTTTATGAATTCGAGGATGAACTAATCCCTTCTTTCTAGGGGGAATACGTAGCTTGATTGAATATTATGTTTTGATTTGATTGATTTACAGATTAGGATTTATCGCATGGTTTATTTATGTTTTTTTGCTTTGAATGTAATTTAATTGACCGGCCATTGATTTAATTATAATATTTGTTTGTGATCTATCACTCGAAAGAGGGGATTGTGATGCTTATATCGTCGACAGGCGTATAACTCCATTGAAGCCTTTGAAAGAATTATTGTGCAATCAATATTGTTTGATATTTAATCTTAGATCGTCGACAGACGTATATTTAATGTAGCAGTGTAAGTAGGGGTCGATCCCACAAGGAAGTGAGTATCTTTGTGCTAACAAGTATCCAAATAGGGGGGGGTTGAGAGTAGTAATTATCTAAAAATTATGTAGGATGCAAGATTGAAATAAAATAGGAATAAATCAATTAAAGAGAGATCTTGGTTTCGGTCGACGTTACCATTGGAATTCATTTATTCATTAATCAATTTTCTCACATATGTAATTTTTATGCATGAATATTCATCATTGTGGATTTAACTCCTATCCCACCTTAAGTTTAGTTAAATCGAAAACAGCATCCAAATTTAACTCTTATCGATTAATCAATCATACAACAGCAGTTAAGATTCAAACTAACGATAGCATATGAATAAGTAGGATTGGTGAAGCTAAACAACATAAACAACAGCAGTTTATGTTTAATCTAGTCAAAAGTTTTCCCTTGGAATTTAATAACCTCAACAGCAGAGAATTATCAATCCTAGTTGCTTCGCAAATTCAATTAATCAAACAATTACGGATTTGATATCAAACTTAGCATTAGATTGTATGAAAAATTATTAGGTAGCTAATCTAACAATCAACAACACAATCATGGCATGAATAAAAGGAAAACTTATGATATTCAATAGAAAATATACCAATTCAAAACAACAATCTCTCGAATAAATTAAATCCCAATGGTTTTGGCTTCCTCAACCAAGAGGATGAGTTTAGCTACTCATAACCAAAAATAACAAAATAATGTATGTAAAGCATAAACAAAAACTAAGACAAACTAGAATAGTCGCCACGCGTCGAGGTTGCAATCCCGCATTGTATCGATTCTTCAATCCGTCTTCAAAACTTCAAAGTAATTTTTTTATTCTAAGTCTAAACTATGTTCTAAAGTCTGAATTATGGTCTAGGAGGCTGATATTTCTAGTATATAGAGATGTAGAGGCTGATGGGGTAGGTTAGAGCCAATGTAGGAAGGAAAGAAATCAAGTCTCCAAACTTTCAAAAACACCGTTGGCGATCGATCGGTACAAACAGGCGATTGATCGCTAACTTCTATTCTTTCGTCCATTATCATTTGGCAATCGATCGGTACAAAACGCCGATCGATCGCGAAGACACAAATTTTGTTGACTTTATTTCTTCCTTTGATGATCGATCGGGACTTCTCATTGGCGATCAATCTCGGTCTTTTGTCCACTTTTATGCATTTTCCTTGGGCTACTTTGATCCCTTGTCAACTCCAATGCATTTCTTGATCCTTATTCGCCCTTGTTAGCTTGATTTCTTCGTTTCCACCTACATATAAACCATTATACGATTATGTAGTATATGTGTCAAATTATCTATCAAAATATACCAAATCGTATAAAATTAACCGCAATAGATGTGCCTATTTCTAGTCACATCAGATATCAATGTTGGTTATGAATGTTAATTTCTACTATCACTTTGGAAGGGGAGTAGGAAACACTTAAGAATTCTTGGCTAATAAACTACATAAATATATAATATTATAATTGATCATAAGAAACATAGTTGATAATCAAGTGAAATCGGACCTCTAGAATCCTTCTCATAATTAATTCTCTTGAATTGTTGCAACTGCTAGTTAGTGATCTACGTTATTTGAAAACCAACAACACTACTCATTTTTCTAAATAGGATTAATACCATCTAGCACAGTATTGAATTAATTCTATAGACAATCCTCGTGGGTTTGACATCCATATTCATACTAAAACTTGACATCGTACGCTTGCGATACGTTTTGCACGCAACAAGTTTTGGCACAGTTGTCGGGGATTGATTTACTTTTGTTTACTGATAATCTTACAACGTAGTTTTTTATTTTAATTTAGAATTTTATTTATTTGTTTTAATTTTGTTTTTTTGTTTTTTTTCTTGTGAGGTACTTGTGGATGTTTCATCAACAAGTTTTTACAAGCTTTGCCCAACAACCGTATGAAGCGTTTATGCAGCTTGGGAGAGATTCAACCATGACTTTTTGTTAGGATCGAGGTAGTGTTTAGAAGGGGGGTTGAATAAACACTAGATTCAATTTTGATTTTACTCGGGTTGCTGCAGACTGTTAAGTACTGCAGTAGCTTCTCAATATATTGCAAGTTAGCAGACACTGATTATAGTGCGGAAGACGTCTGCTGGACTTGTGAGTAATAATAACTGAATGGTAAAGTGCAGTAAGTAAATGACACAAGTATTGTTTCTGGAAGTTCGAAGCACAACGATTCTACGTCTCCCCTTCTTCCTTTGCAGGAAGGTTACACCAGAAGACTTTGGTTTACACTTTACAGTATATAATCGCTCTTATTTTAAACAGTATTTTCGAGTGTAGCGATTCTATACCGCAAGTGCACGGTGTCAAGTTTTAGTATAATGATAATATAAGTATGAGTGTCGAACCCACGAGGACTAGGAAATAAGTACCAGACTCCACTAGTTTAACTATATTTAGCCTAAGAAAAATGGTTATGACTAATTAACAAAATTGACTAATTAATTCCATAATAAACCCAAACAAGCAATAGAGAATGAGAATAAAATCAATAGAGACAATTATCAAGACTTTCGGTTCACCTATGTAATCCCCCACAATTCGCCTATTAGTTAAGAATTAAATTCAAACATTCTAAGGTGACGAGTTTTCCTAATTCACTTGTTATACCTTGGTCCGGCTATAACAAATCTAATCCTAACATAACAATAAGCCACTCTCGTACCCTTATTGAACAATTAATATTGTAAATCGATCTATGAAAACTATTAGCCTTCGATTTTGGTAAATCTATTGCTATCACATGTGTGCTAGATTTTACTTGGTCCGTCTCAACTTAAAACCTGTAAGTAACCCCATGAGCATACAGCGCAGCGGAATAAAATTTTGGGATTACTAACACCGGACCTATACATAGGGATTCATATCGGATTAGAGAATACATAAGAATCTCACCCTTGTAGCGTGTTTGAAGCAGAATCCACGGAGCAGCACCACGTCCAACGCCTTCTCCGAGTCAATAGCAAAACTCGATTGGTTTTGCCTCAACGGAATCCACACGATCAAATCGAGTGAAGGGATGGTTTAATAACAAGTTGCTAGACAAGTTACTAAACCGGAACCAAAAACCACACTTTGATTCACAATCAAATTGGCACAAAATCACCAAGAACCACTCGGCTATGAAGTGGCCGAAAGTTCTTGATGGTGCGGCCGTGGGTTATCACTTGAGTGTAGGTTTTGTGTTATGAAGTTGTCTTACCATTAAACCCCTTGCAATCATATTATATATGATTAATTAAAGGCTTTCTTAAAGCTTCATGGGCTTAAGCCCATGATTTAATTAATCCTTATGATTGTTAATTAAGACTCCTCTTAATTATTTAATTCATCCCATGAATTTAATTTCCCTTCTCGATTTAATCTTTTGTGCGACCCGATAGGATCTCGTAATGTTGGCAGTGACATAAAATCTCATTTTATGTCGCAAGCATTGAGCGGTATCTAGCAACACATCGATGCTACCCAAATTACGAGAATGTCAATGACTCGACAATAACCTTTAGAACTTGTGATAATATTAATCATGTAACTTAATCCCTTTGTCCTTTGTGTTTAGATTGAACACGAGTCATGGAATAGTCATACTCGTATATTCAATCTTTATTTCTTGATCCCCAAGTAGAACTAGAATATACGAATAAGCTCGATATCTCATATCGACTCATTCGAGCATGGCCATGCATTTTAGTTCTCACTTGATCAAGGGACAAACACATCTCCTGTTATATAGGAGGGACAAATCCTATCTCGATCAGTCAACATCCCTCTACATAATTCGTAGTGTATCCAATAGTCGCCTTTATAGATTACCCTGTTACGGGTAACGTTTGACGATATCAAGATACATAACTCCTTATGTTGGGATCTCTGATGATCACAAGTCGTAAGGATTGTATACATTATTATCACTATGAGAATTGCATATGACGATCATATAACTATCCATGTTGCATTCTCATGGTGGGTCTGTCCAATACATCGTTCTCTAACATGTACCCATATGTTGATTTGATATCTCATATCAATGAACAATTCATCGATCAACATATACTAGTCTCTACGTATTATCATTATCCCTTTTCATGGTAATACTTGACTAGGGACATCTTTAAGAATAATACAATATTATTCTAAGGACATTAACATATATATTAATTCACAATGCACAGTTAAAAGAATAATATATAATAATGAATTACCATTCATAAATCCATAAACATTGTATGTCTTAAACAATCATCTAATGACTTGTCTTAGGGCATATCCCAACAAATCTCCCACTTGCACTAAGACCACTCAGACATATACCTAATGCCTAGAGATCTAGTATGACGATCATGCTTCTGCTGTGACAGCGGCTTCGTCAATGGGTCAGATACATTATCATCTGTTGGTACTTTGCATATTTTAACATCTCCCCTTTCAACGATTTCTCGAATGAAATGGAAACGCCTAAGTATGTGCTTGGATCTTTGGTGAGATCTTGGTTCCTTAGCCAATGCGATCGCTCCATTGTTGTCACAATAGAGTTCTATCGGATCTTTAATGCTAGGCACCACTCCCAGTTCAGAAATGAACTTCCTCATCCAAACAGCTTCCTTTGCTGCATCCGAGGCAGCAATATACTCAGCTTCCGTTGTAGAATCGGCTACTGTTTCTTGCTTTGAACTCTTCCAGCTCACAGCACCTCCATTTAGGCAATACACATATCCAGATTGCGATCGAAAATCATCTTTGTCGGTTTGGAAGCTAGCATCAGTGTAACCCATTACATTGAGCTCTTCCTCACCTCCATAAATCAAGAATGTATCCTTAGTCCTTCTCAAGTACTTCAGGATGTTCTTGACAGCAATCCAGTGACCTTCACCTGGATCAACTTGATATCTGCTCGTCATGCTCAAAGCATACGATACATCGGGACGAGTACATATCATGGCATACATGATAGATCCAATAGCTGACGCGTATGGAATCTTACTCATGCGTTGTCTCTCATCTGGTGTTGAAGGACACTGTTCCTTCGAGAGATAAATACCATGTGTCATAGGCACGAATCCTTTCTTGGACTCTTGCATGCTAAACCTTTTAAGCACCTTGTCTATGTATGTACTTTGACTTAGACCAAGAAGCATTCTCCATCTATCTCTATAGATCTTGATTCCTAATACATAGGTGGCTTCTCCTAAATCTTTCATCGAAAAGCAGTTCCCTAGCCAAATCTTTACAGATTGCAAGGCAGGGATATCATTTCCAATAAGAAGTATGTCATCTACATACAACACTAGGAAAATGATTACGCTCCCACTGACCTTCTTGTAGACACAAGGTTCATCTTCATTTTTGATAAAACCAAACTCTTTGATTGCATCATCAAAACGAAGATTCCAACTCCGAGAAGCTTGCTTCAATCCATAAATGGATCGTTGTAGCTTGCATATCTTTCCAGCATCCTTTGGATCGACAAAACCCTCGGGCTGTGTCATGTACACATCCTCGAGCAGATTTCCATTAAGGAAAGCTGTTTGACATCCATCTGCCAGATTTCATAATCATGAAATGCAGCTATTGCAAGTAAGATCCTTATGGATTTAACCATGGCCACTGGTGAAAAGGTTTCATCATAGTCAATACCATGAATTTGTTTGAATCCTTTTGCAACCAGCCGACCTTTATAGGTTTGTACGTTACCATCCATATCGGTCTTTTTCTTGAAAATCCATTTGCACCCTATGGGTCGTACCCCTTCAGGTGGATCAACCAAAGTCCATACTTGGTTTGCATACATGGATTCCATCTCAGATTTCATGGCCTCTTGCCATTTCTCAGAATCATTGCCCATTATAGCTTGTTGATAAGATGACGGTTCATCCTCATCAATAAGTAGTAAGTCACCTTGTTGAGTCACAAGAAATCCATATCTCTGTGGCTCCCGGTGTTCTCTTACAGACCTACGTTGGGCTTGTGTCTCTTGAGCAGGTACTTCTTCCACAACAGCTTGTGGTGTCTGCTCTGTTTCCATCTCAATCTCAGGTTCAGTGTTTTCTTGTGGTTGAACTTCACTAAGTTCTATTTTTCTCCCACTGGTTTTTCTAGAAATAAATTCTCTTTCAAGAAATACACCAGTCCGAGCAACAACTACCTTGTTCTCGGTGGGATAGTAGAAATAGTATCCTTTCGTTTCCTTAGGATACCCCACAAATAAACACTTATCAGATTTGGGTCCAAGTTTGTTAGTGGCGTGACGTCTAACGAAAGCCTCACAACCCCAAATCTTCATAAAAGACATACTAGGACGCTTCCCAGTCCATATCTCATATGGTGTCTTTTCCACTGATTTAGATGGAACACGGTTCAGTAAGAAAATCGCTGTTTCTAGAGCGTGTCCCCAAAACGATATCGGAAGATCTGCATGACTCATCATTGATCTAACCATGTCTAACAAGGTTCGATTTCTCCTCTCGGATACACCATTCCATTGTGGAGTATACGGAGGAGTGAGCTGTGGGACTATCCCACACTCCTTTAGATAGTCATGAAACTCTTGGCTTAAGTATTCACCTCCTCGATCTGATCGAAGGATTTTGATACTCTTGCCAAGTTGGTTTTGTACTTCGTTCTTGAAATCTTTGAACTTTTCAAAGGTTTCATGTTTATGTTTCATTAGGTACACATACCCATATCTACTGAGGTCATCAGTAAATGTAACGAAGTATTGAAAACCACCTCTAGCTTGCGTACTTATTGGTCCACATACATCACTATGTATTAGTCCCAATAAAACATTTGCCCTTTCAACATGTCCCTTGAAAGGGGTTTTAGTCATCTTGCCCATTAAACAAGATTCGCATGTTTCATATGATTCAAAATCAAATGAATCTAATACTCCATCCTTATGAAGTTTAGATATGCGGTTCTCGTTTATGTGGCCCAAGCAACAGTGCCAGAGATAAGTCGGATTACAATCATTATTTTTAATCATTTTAGTATTTATGTTATAGATAGGCATATCAAGATTTAATACATAAAGACCATTCACCATTTGTGCACTAGCATAAAACATATCATTTAAATAAATAGAACAACAATTGTCCTTTATTATAAATGAAAAACCATACTTGTCTAAACAAGAAATAGAAATAATGTTTTTAGTAATTGAAGGCACAAAATAACAGTCTTTTAAAATCAGTGATAAACCAGAAGGTAAAGCTAAATGATAATCTCCTATAGCTAATGCAGCAACTCTTGCTCCATTTCCAACTCGGAGATCAACTTCACCTTTCGCCAATGTCCTACTCCTTTTGAGATCCTGCACATTTACACAAATGTGAGATCCACATCCAGTATCTAATACCCATGATGAAGAAGTAGATAAATTGACTTCTATAACAAAAATACCTGAAGCGGAAGTCACACTTCCTTTCTTTAGATCCTCCAGATATACTTTGCAGTTTCTTTTCCAATGGCCGGTCTCACCGCAATGGAAACAGTTCCCTTCCTTTGCTATCCCTCCCTTTGGTTTCAGTGCATGAGACTTTGGCTTAGATTTAGCAAAGACCTTCTTTGCTTTCTTGTTGCCTTTAGCTTTGGCCCTTCCTTTGCCCTTATTCACAATAAGGACATTTGTGGCCTTAGTCTTCTTAGTATTTGCTTCATATGTTCTCAACATACCAAGCAATTGTGGTAAAGTCTTTTCCATGTCAGTCATATTGTAATTTACTACGAATTGACTGAAGCTTTCAGGCAACGATTGCAAGATCACATCGGTGGCCAACTCTTGGTCCAATGGAAAACCCAGCTTGTCCAGATTCTCAATGTATCCAATCATCTTGAGCACATGAGTTCCAACCAAGTTTCCTTCTACCATCCTGCACTAGAATAACGATTTAGAGACGTCATACCTCTCTTGTCTAGCTTGCTGTTGGTACAACTGCTTTAAGTGTTCAATCATATCGAACGCCTCCATTTCCTCATGTTGCTTCTGAAGCTCAGAGTTCATGGTGGCAAGCATGAGGCACCCAACATCAAGTGCGTCACTCTGATGCTTCTTGTAAGCATCTTTTTCGGTTCTTGTAGCCGTTAGGGGAGGTTCCTCAGCGGGTAAGGGTTCCTCTAGGACATATTGTTTCTTTTCTTGTTTGAGGTCTATCCTCAAGTTCCTATGCCAGTCTAGGAAATTTGTCCCATTTAGTTTGTCCTTCTCAAGGACCGATCGCAGTGATAAAGTGCTAGTAACGTTGTTAGTTGCCATGGATATCTACAATATAAATATGCAAAATAAGTTTATGATTTAAATCATTTAACATGGTCTTATATTAAATGATACTCCCACTATTTTGTTTGAAAAATATCAACCCTCGAAACCTTTAGTGGGCCAAGATCCATATTTCACTTAATCTTGAGTTAGCTTTGGCTAATCGCCCAAGACTCGGTTATTTAGGTAGACAACACTTTGTCAATTATATCACATATAATTCTTGGATAGTTGGACGAACAACGCTTTGTTCAATTCATCAAATGAATTATAATCCAACCCATGCCTCTAGGTTCCCAATCCTATTGAGATAACCTAGTTAAGTCGTACCCAATTAAAGTATAACGGATATCACTTTTATCCTTTCGCGCCTTACTAAGATTGCCACGGTGCTTTGCTTTGGCAAACCCACACATGTACAATCGAAGTTATTGACGAGTACTTTTATTTTGGAAGGCATCTAAAACTTAATATTTTAGAGGGATTTATTGATCTCATGATTAATTTGATAATTTAAAATATGTCCACTACATATAGTTGTATACATATCTACATATATGTGTAATACTATTATCAAACTAAAACATAAGATAAATCATGCATCAAAATACATAATTAAACGTGACATGGTTATAGCCCCTACTATTGATTTTCTCAAGCCAATGAGAAAATCCTATGAGTCAACCTAAGGTAACTTTATAAGCACCTTCCTTTGGCTCCAATTTGTGAATGGCCTCCTCATCCCGGCACGATGTTCCATCTTCATTGATCACCATCAATAAACTACACTATTTACAAGATATAGAATTCCTCGATTCACATTCGAGGGGAACATAGGGGAGGGATTACATTTAGAATGAAATAGAGAGGCACGACACGCAGGTCGTATTATAAATTACAAACATCCACAAATCCTATCTAATAGGTCAAAGGGCTATAACCACGCACCATGCTCAAACAACACATAAAGCATGCATTAACATTTAATTAATTAAATTCTAAACATTTTAAATTTAATTCTAATTAAAACTGTAAAATAATTTTTGAAAAAATATCGTACGCTCGGGACATCACATGTCACGAACTAAAGCGACTAAGACTCGAACCACCATGGTTCGAACCATGAAGCACACGGCTGGACCAATAGTGGGCCTAGGGTTCGAAACCCTAGCCCATGGCCGAGCCATGCTCGAGCGGTGGCGGCGAGCCCATGCACGGCTGCTAGGGTTCGAAACCCTAGCCGTCATGAGTTAGCCGTCACGAGCCAATGGGTTCAAAAACCCTAATTTTGCGGCGGCTCGGCTCATGCTCGAGCCAGGGTCCGAACCCTAGCCCTTAAGCGGCGGCTGCTTGGCCATGCACGAGCCAATGGGTTCGAAACCCTAGCAACATGCGGCGGCCGTGAGCCATGATGACTAGGGTTCGAAACCCTAGCCTTTTGCAAGCGGCGGCCGAGCCATGGTGACTAGGGTTCGAAACCCTAGCCCTTAGGTGGTCTCGGCCGTGAGCCATTGTACCGGTTTTGATCACGAATTATCATATATTTCGATCCGTCAATTATATCATATATAATATCATACGATGATTTTCGCAAACTAGATTTAATCCATATCATATATGAAAATACAGTTTTAAATAGCATGTAATATAAGATCTAATATGATTAACACAATTTAATCACATAAATCCGATATGAGCCTTGAACCTGGCTCTGATACCACTGTAAGTAACCCCATGAGCATACAGCGCAGCGGAATAAAATTTTGGGATTACTAACACCGGACCTATACATAGGGATTCATATCGGATTAGAGAATACATAAGAATCTCACCCTTGTAGCGTGTTTGAAGAGCAGCACCACGTCCAACGCCTTCTCCGAGTCAATAGCAAAACTCGATTGGTTTTGCCTCAACGGAATCCACACGATCAAATCGAGTGAAGGGATGGTTTAATAACAAGTTGCTAGACAAGTTACTAAACCGGAACCAAAAACCACACTTTGATTCACAATCAAATTGGCACAAAATCACCAAGAACCACTCGGCTATGAAGTGGCCGAAAGTTCTTGATGGTGCGGCCGTGGGTTATCACTTGAGTGTAGGTTTTGTGTTATGAAGTTGTCTTACCATTAAACCCCTTGCAATCATATTATATATGATTAATTAAAGGCTTTCTTAAAGCTTCATGGGCTTAAGCCCATGATTTAATTAATCCTTATGATTGTTAATTAAGACTCCTCTTAATTATTTAATTCATCCCATGAATTTAATTTCCCTTCTCGATTTAATCTTGTGCGACCCGATAGGATCTCGTAATGTTGGCAGTGACATAAAATCTCATTTTATGTCGCAAGCATTGACCGGTATCTAGCAACACATCGATGCTACCCAAATTACGAGAATGTCAATGACTCGACAATAACCTTTAGAACTTGTGATAATATTAATCATGTAACTTAATCCCTTTGTCCTTTGTGTTTAGATTGAACACGAGTCATGGAATAGTCATACTCGTATATTCAATCTTTATTTCTTGATCCCCAAGTAGAACTAGAATATACGAATAAGCTCGATATCTCATATCGACTCATTCGAGCATGGCCATGCATTTTAGTTCTCACTTGATCAAGGGCCAAACACATCTCCTGTTATATAGGAGGGACAAATCCTATCTCGATCAGTCAACATCCCTCTACATAATTCGTAGTGTATCCAATAGTCGCCTTTATAGATTACCCTGTTACGGGTAACGTTTGACGATATCAAGATACATAACTCCTTATGTTGGGATCTCTGATGATCACAAGTCGTAAGGATTGTATACATTATTATCACTATGAGAATTGCATATGACGATCATATAACTATCCATGTTGCATTCTCATGGTGGGTCTGTCCAGTACATCGTTCTCTAACATGTACCCATATGTTGATTTGATATCTCATATCAATGAACAATTCATCGATCAACATATACTAGTCTCTACGTATTATCATTATCCCTTTTCATGGTAATACTTGACTAGGGACATCTTTAAGAATAATACAATATTATTCTAAGGACATTAACATATATATTAATTCACAATGCACAGTTAAAAGAATAATATATAATAATGAATTGCCATTCATAAATCCATAAACATTGTATGTCTTAAACAATCATCTAATGACTTGTCTTAGGGCATATCCCAACAAAACCCACGGCAAAGATCACTTTATCGATTCACAATATCCTATAGTCAATTCAATTGCAATTTAATATCATTCAAGGATGGCCAAACCCTTAAAAACATGAAGAACAATGATCTAAACACTTAGATATATAAGAATCAATCAGAACATTCAAATTAAATCATGGGTTCAAAACATAGGATCCCAAAAGTCTTGATAACAAACTTAGCCTAGCAACATATTCAAAATCAAATGCAATATCATGTTTTTCAACATCAAAAGCATAAAGAAATTAAATAGAAACAAACAAAGTTTAGAAATACGTATAAACTTGCGATGTTGAATCGCGTCGTTCACTCCGTATCTCCGTCTCTTCCTTTGGCCGTGCTCTCCGTACGTGAGTCTTCTTCACCAGAATTTATGTGAATCTCGTCAACTCCTTGTTCCAACTTCGCACGTTGCTGCTCTTCTCTCCTCTTCTCTCCTTTTGTCTCTGATATCGTCCCGTATTCGCTGCTCCCCTCACTCTGAACTCCCACGTACTCTCCTGCTGCTCACGTCTCTCTCTCGTTTATCTGCTCTCCAGAATCAGTTTTAGTCCCTTCTCCTTACTCTCCTCTGTCTCCTCTCTTGTTTTCTGATATATATTTGTTGCTCTCCCCTTCACGTCTCCTGGCCAATCTGTTTTCTCTTATCTGTATCTCCCTTTTTCAATCTCCCGTAAACTCTTAGCTCTTCTATCTTATCCTCCTGAATATTTCTTCTCCAGCTCTCGTACAATTCCCGTCTGTGCATCTACGTATCTGTTCGTGTGAATCTGTGTTGTTTCGTAAATCTCCTCTCACGTACGTTTCTCTCTTTCTATTCCCGTCTTATCTCCTCACATCTGAAGCTTCCAATCTGCTCTTATCTTTACTTACGTAAACTCTTGCCTGCTCTCTCTTTCTGCTGTTCACGTAACTATTCCTTCTTATATTCTGATATCCCTCTTCTTATACGTGTATGATATATTATATTATAAAAATAATATAGTATTGATTTGATTGTCCAATAAAATATAATCTTCCTTGCTCGATAATACCCGGTTGTGCTCGGTTTAGTCCTTTTTATCATTTTAAGCTTAATTCTTCCACTTTTATGCATTTGGACCTGGATTCCTGAAATATACAAATATAAACCAAAACGCGTAATATTTTCCAGGAATCACTACAAAAACGCATCTAATCTTATATTAAATTAAGTGTAAAAATCACACTTATCAACTCCCCCAAACTTAATCTTGATCGTCTCGAGCAAGAAATAAAATCACAAAGTAGAGTTCAATATTGAAGACTCAAATAAACCACTTCTCAGTTAATCATGTAACTCAGACATCTCAATTACAGATGAACAATAATTAATCAGAAAGTTTAACAAGTGTTTTCTCCTAGATCAAGCAACATGCCTTCGAATCAGAACGTGCGTGTATGATATTGTCACTCTCAAGTTTCATGCAATTTTTATAGATCAAATCATGCTGGGTAATGAAAGTTAAGATTATCTTTGAGCATTCCTTAGACCTATTTTCAAACAACTTCTACACTAATGTAGTCACTCCCTAGACTTGGATCAATAGGTCTTTTTAAGCTTGTAATGTTAGGCCTAAGTGTTGGCTTCAAAGAAAAGATAGGATAGCACAAAGAAGAGAGTATAAGCATGTAGTGTTCATATTTTTAGCACAAAATTGAGCTTCTCTTCTTTTTCTTTTAGTCATGGGCACTTTGAGTCTTAATTAGATTTTTTTTTTCAAGGCTTTATCTATCTTTTTCTTTTCTTATTCATCATTTTTTTTCAATAATAAGCTCATCAAAATATAGCAATTTATGTGCATATAATGAGAATCATTATACTCCCTTTGGGTAAGAAATTCTTTTCAATTTAAGCGCATAAAGTTGGGTATAATGAGTTGCCAAAAAAATGTTGAATGGGGGCTAATAGTATGTTAACTCCATTCTTTTTCAATTAGGCTCAAATTAGGACACTAGAGATTGATATATATCATGATAAGCTTGAAAGGCTCAAACGGTCCAAAGATCGCCTAAATCATTTCCAAGTCAAGTTCATAACTATAAAATTTCGCCTCAAAGTGTCATAATCAAATAGTTTCTAAGGTACTCTAAGATGCTCAAAAACAATTTATCAAGTTCACAAAAACTTTCACTACTACAAGTGCAAATCACAAGATCATGACTCAAATGTGCTCAAAATATTCCTCATCTTTGACATGCTACTCAAAACAAGATATTCGCAAACAAGTTTTACAATCATCAAAACTCAAGTTGACATGTAAAGTGAGACTAGTATCATCATTGAACAGAGACCACTACTATGATTTATTCCTATCTTACTAATTGAACTCATAAAATAAAATAAAAATTAGCTCATAATAATCGGACGATTCAAGTGTCAATTAAGCACACAACATGTGGATAAAACAAGTAAACATGCAAGCCACTCCCCCAAACTTAAATCAAATATTGTCCTCAATGTTTAAAAGAATCAAAAGGGAAAAAATAAACTCCCCTGATCAAGACGCTTGCATGAGGGTTGAGGAAGATTGACTCTTGAAAGTTCCATTGTTGGAGGGGTTCATCTCTTCAACTGAGTACCTTGCAAGAGAAGAATGCAAATGGTAAAATAGTCACCTCGAGAGATAAACAAACTAAATGCTAAAACTGAAAATCAAATAACAAAACTGAATAGCAAAAGGATACGCTTGGGTTGCCTCCTAAGAAGCGCTGATTTCTAGTCTTGGGCTTGACCATCAGAAGCAACCATCAAATAGCGGTTGTCGCCCATAGTAAGTATCGTATGATACCACGAATGGTTCTTCACTCAGTACGCCCTCAAGATTGGCATGAATATAACAGTGTTGGCTCGTCGCTCCAACAACATTGGTCTTGAAGTGGTAGGCATGGGAGAATGATTCTTGACTTGGCTTCGTATCTTGGAGGATATATTGTAGTGATGTTGGCATCCATGGGAAATACGGATCCACATATGGCATAGAACATGTCTCCATCGATGGGCTTAAGTCAGAATCTTCGAAGGTCTCTTCCTTTTCCAACATCACTCTCGACTCATCTTCACATGGGAACTCCTCAGATAATGTCTCTAAAGTAGGCTCAATCTCTTGAAGAGGCTAAAGTTCCCTTAAATCTTCCACAGTAGTAGGATCACTCCCCCAAACTTGGTTGTTTGAGTGATCATCGTCATGAAACCCAATTTGATTTGTCTCCTCTTCTCTAGTAGGTATCGTCTCATTCTCTTGGCAGCTTGCTGATAAGGTTTCCATGAGGCTCACCAATTGCTGCTCCAGATGACGCATCGAGTTGGCATGACTTTCAATCTTTGTCTCGCATGATGCCATAAACCTGAGTAACGTATCCTCTAAATGAGCACTGACTTCCGCAGAACTGTCACTCGTCTCTCCCTGATGTTCAAGTGGTGGGTCTATAAAATGAGGGTCGTGAGGCTTTGGTGGGTATTGATGGCTCCAACCCTGCAGTGAAGGATTCCAATGCCACCGGTAGTCGAAGTTCGCCATGTCATTACACAAGTGCAATACATTGTCTTCATCTCTATCAACCAAAGGAATACCAATTGCCAAAGCTCCGTTGACTATCCATCCTTGTGTGTCTGTATCCAAACCACTGAAAAAATATTACAGACGAGTATAGTTTGGAAAGTCATTATACCGGTACGTGCTTGCCAAATCGTTGAATCTCTCCCACGCTGCATAGAACGACTCGAATGGTTGTTGGCCAAATCTTGTGAATGCTTGTTCATGAAGCATCTTCAAGTACCTCACAAGACAAACAAAACAAAAATAAAAAATAAAAATAAAAAAAACAAATGACTAAACTACAGTCAACTAATCTCGTTTGATATTATTAAAACTAGTCCCCGGCAACGGCGCCAAAAACATAATCGCTCTTATTTTAAACATTATATTTGAGTGTAGCGATTCTATACCGCAAGTGCACGGTGTCAAGTTTTAGTATAATGATAATATAAGTTTGAGTGTCGAACCCACGAGGACTAGGAAATAAGTACCAAACTCCACTAGTTTAACTATATTTAGCCTACGAAAAATGGTTATGACTAATTAACTAAATTGACTAATTAATTCAATAATAAACCCAAACAATCAATAGAGAATGAGAATAAAATCAATAGAGACAATTATCAAGACTTTCGGTTCACCTATGTAATCCCCCACAATTCGCCTATTAGTTAAGAATTAAATTCAAACAATCTAAGGTGATGTGATGACCAGGGATTATAGATGTTAATCCCGGAGTGTTAATGGCCCCTAAAGTTGTTTTACGTGGCGATTTGGAGTTTAATCGCGGTGTTGGGCCTTCTGGGCTCGTTTATTTGGGTAGTTGGGATCGTTGGATCCAGAGGTTGAGATTGTATTATCATTCCGGTGAAAAACCTATGAGTTGGGTTTTTTATGCGTCTCGGGATCTGGGTGCTTAGTGTGGACACCGGTAGGGGGTTTTTGAGTTAGAGAGAGAATTTTTAAAAACAGATGATTTTTAATGAATCATGATGTATTTGTGGGACTATTAGTATTTCGGGGTATTTTTGCTATAAATACCAGTTGAACCCGAGATTTTAATTTTAATTTCATTTCAGCCCCACTTTCCCTTCTCTCTCCCGCGCCCGCCCGTATCCCGTCGCCCCCAGCCCCCGCGCACAAAAGCGGTGCGCCCGCCGCCGTCCGGCCGCCGTTCGGCGCGTGCGACCTGCCACCGGCTTCGTCTCGTCGAGGCGCAGCTATCCCCTCCGGCAATTAAGAGTTTCGTCGCGTTTTGAAGTCGGATTTTGCGGGAAAGCGTCGATCCCCAAATTCTAGGGTTTATCGGATTTCGACCGATTTACTTCCGATTTTCGATTGGGTAACCTTCCTTACTCCTTTTTCATGCTTCTCATGTAATTCCCTGCTAAATTTGGGCGGTTTTGGTTCGAATTAATTCTTGATTTTCGTAGGGTTTGAGTTCGAAATTTGGGGGTTTTTGGCAAGGGATGATGATTCTTGTTGTTAATCGTTTATTACATGTTTTAGATGTATTATGCTTAATTGTGTTCAAATTTAAGGAATTGGGTTCGAATTTAGGGCTTTGAATTCGAATTTTGGGGGTTTTGGCATGTGGGGCGATTATTCATGTTGTTGATTGATTAATTCATATTTTAGATGAATTATGGTGTTTAATTGGGTTCGAATTGTGGAGTGAGGGTTCGAAAATTTTAGGGGAGTTCTTGAGCATTTTTCGTTGATGTCTCATTTGTTTCCCTCCCTGCATGTGCTCCACCCCGAGTATTTTAAATGGTTAATTGTCGTGTGTTGACAATATTTTTGAGGGTTATGGGTGTGCTTGAGCATGGGTTACATGTTCGTAAATAATTGTGAATTATTTATCGTGTTAGCACATCGTTCCTCGGGGCATGGAACTCGAGCAAGGTTTGGCTCGGACTTCGGAGATTTAAGGTACGTGCGACGTACGAGCATTACTATATATTAGAGCATTTGTGAAATGCATAATGTATTATGATTTCTTTGAATAATTGTGCATGAGGTTATATATATGTGTTGGGAAGCTATGAAGCGACCTAATCTTGATATCGCCGCCACGAACGTGCGTGGCACTAGAGTAGTATAACTCTCATAAGGTATATGGGGTACCGGATGTATATGACCATTGTAGGGCATTGAGATGCCTGAGAATGATCGTGGGATCACGTATTCATTATAAGACATTTGAGATGTCTAAGTATAATGGAAAATTGGTAAAATATATGCTAGGCATTTGAGCTATCTGTGATTGATAGCGAGGTTGTGAAATCAGTATTAGGTATGAGATATCTAGATTGCATGTATAATGAATTTGGAATCACTATCTATTGATACTCGAGAATTAGGCATGCGATGAGTTAAATCAATGTGTTGATTTACTGATTTTTGAGATTTGATGGGTTTGATGATTGTGAGAACAGGGACAGTACACGGAATCCCGGATGAGGACGTTGCCATCCAGGGAGTATCATTTAAAATTCAGTAGTATTTACTTTTGTTGTAAATTATGAATTTCATTATTGTGATTATGGGATTTTGTGTATTGGTATGCTCACCCCGTTGGGGGCTGTCTTTGTTGGGGCAGGTGAACAGGTACATCGATGGCTGTGGAGCTGAGCTCGAGCTGTTGATTGGATGTACTCCCAGGATCAGGGTACCAGGGCTTGATGGAGCACGGTATCGTATAGAGTACCTATATACACCTGAGGGTTATATACATATTCATGATGCTCGCATGTGAGCACGATTATACTTGTATATGGATTGTATATAAAGGCATGAGCCTTTCTCTCTTTCATTTGATGTTGCATGCAATTACAGGTAGAAGTGCTAAATGATATGAGAGTCATTGGTGTATTATGTGGGTGTTGAAACCCACTTTTGTCGTCATATGTGTGGTGTCTTCCCTGGCTGGGAATTTACTTGGTATTGCTGCATTCTGATGAGTATTATGTTTTCCCTGGCCGGGAATTATGTTATGTGTTGTGCTTTTATTTCGGGATAGCTCTATTTATGGGGAGACTCTGCCCAAATTTTTATAAAAGTCCACAATGTGAAAAGTGGCACAAAGGGGATGGAAATGGGCGAACTTTATGAGTCTATTTGTTGTTAGGCTGATGATCTTATAACATTGAGTGTTAATGGAAATTTTGTAATTGCCATGCAATGATAAAGTATCATCTGAGCTTCCCGATTGACTTTTTATTGGAAGCATGTGCCACACTTAGTGGTTAATACACTAATCAAGGGTTAAGGGCTTGGGGTCCTTACAGGTGACGAGTTTTCCTAATTCACTTGTTATACCTTTGTCCGGCTATAACAAATCTAATACCAACGTAACAATAAGCCACTCTCGTACCCTTATTGAACAATTAATATTGTAAATCGATCTATGAAAACTATTAGCCTTCGATTTTGGTAAATCTATTGCTATCACACGTGTGCTAGATTTTACTTGGTCCGTCTCAACCTAAAACCCACGGCAAAGATCACTTTATCGAATCATAATATCCTATGGTCAATTCAATTGCAATTTAATATCATTCAAGGATGGCCAAACCATTAAAAGCATGAAGAACAATTATCTAAACACTTATATATATAAGAATCAATCAGAACATTCAAATTAAATCATGGGTTCAAAACATAGGATCCCAAAAGTCTTGATAACAAACTTAGCCTAGCAACATATTCAAAATCAAATACAATATCATGTTTTTCAACATCAAAAGCATAAAGAAATTAAATAGAAACAAACAAAGTTTAGAAATACGTATAAACTAGCGATGTTGAATCGCGTCGTTCACTCCGTATCTCCGTCTCTTCCTTTGGCCGTGCTCTCTGTACGTGAGTCTTCTTCACCAGAATTTATGTGAATCTCGTCAACTCCTTGCTGCCGTGAGTGAATTCTTGTCTCAGACTTTGCTGTCTGCTGTACTGTACGTGTATGATCTTTGAATGCTGTCGGCCTATCGTGCTTCTTCTTCCTCTACACGTGAGTTCTTCCTCTCCTATCTTCGTCTGATATCCTACATGCTCACTTCTGAATGTTTCGTTCCTTCTTTTATGTTCCAACTTCGCACGTTGCTGCTCTTCTCTCCTCTTCTCGTCTGTATCTGTATCAGATCTTGGGTCTCCTTTTCTCTCCTTTTGTCTATGTTATCGTCCCGTATTCTCTGCTCCCCTCACTCTGAACCCCCACGTACTCTCCTGCTGCTCACATCTCTCTCTCGTTTATCTGCTCTCCAGAATCAGTTTCGGCCCCTTCTCCTTAGTCTCCTCTGTCTCCTCTCTTGTTTTCTGATATATATTTGTTGCTCTCCCCTTCACGTCTCCTGGCCAAACTGTTTTCTCTTATCTGTATCTCCCTTTTTCAATCTCCCGTAAACTCTTTGCTCTTTTATCTTATGTTCTGCACGTCTCTTTCTATTTTTTAAATCTGCATGTCACTCCCTCTCTCAATCTGCTCACGTTTATCCTCCTGAATATTTCTTTTCCCAGCTCTCGTACAATTCCCGTCTGTGCATCTACGTATCTGTTCGTATGAATCTGTGCTGTTTCGTAAATCTCCTCTCACGTACGTTTCTCGCTTTTTATTCCCGTCTTATCTCCTCACATCTGAAGCTTCCAATCTGCTCTTATCTTTATTTAAGTAAACTCTTGCCTGCCCTCTCTTTCTGCTGTTCACGTAACTCTTCCTTCTTATATTCTGATATCCCTCTTCTTACACGTGTATGATATATTATATTATAAAAATAATATAGTATTGATTTGAATGTCCGATAAAATATAATCTTCCTTGCTCGATAATATCAGATTGTGCTCTGTTTAATCCTTTTTATCATTTTAAGCTTAATTCTTCCACTTTTATGCATTTGGACCTAGATTCCTGAAATATACAAATATAAACCAAAACGCGTAATATTTTCCAGGAATCACTACAAAAACGCATCTAATCTTATATTAAATTATGTGTAAAAATCACACTTATCAGTATACAACATTCTTAGGCGCTCACACAGCTTGGCCTAAACTCCTAGCAATCACAAATTCCTAATTTGTTTACAATGATTTCTATGACACTCACACAAGATATAAACTGTTAAGCTTCGAGTGTTCTTTGAGCAGCAGACTCAGTTGTAGTTAATCTGTCAAGATTACAGTGGTAGTTCTTTTCTTTTCTTGCTAAACCTTCAGAGAATATCAATGAATCGATTTGCTTTGATGTTGATGTTTTTCTTTTGTTTGATTAGATGGTTCAGCTAACCTCTTCATTCTTCACTTGGATGTATTTATAGACTCAGTGATCTAACGGCAACTTTTTTGTATTAGGAAGAGATCAGCTTTCCAAATTCTGATTGTCTTCTTTCCTATTTTGTTAAGCAATGACTCTTTTATTCTGACGCTAATGGTGGCGGAGATATAGCAGGGTGCGGTGCTCTGTTGTACCTTTGTCAAACTTACATGTTTTGTCTTGTTGTTTTACGCTCTTACTGGATGGTTAGACGTCTACTGGCTTTCTTCTTTCAAATGATCGTTCATTCTTCTGTACTCAGTAGATGACTATCTAGATGTCTGCCCAGTAGATGTCCATATGGTAGATGTCTATATCCAGTATATGTCCATCCGATAGATGTCTATATTCAGTAGATGTCTGTTATCCGCTAGATGTCTATCCAGTTGATATCCATCCGGTATATGTTTATCCAGTTGATGTCCATCCGATAGATGTTTATCACCCGGTAGGTGTCTGTATCCAGTAGGTGTCTGTCACCCGGTAAGTGTCTATATCCAGTAGATGTTTGTCATCCGGTACGTGTCTGTATCCAGTAGATGTTTGTCACCAGGTAGGTGTCCGTATCCAGTAGATGTTTGTCACCCGGTAGGTGTCTGTATCCAGTAGATGTTTGTCACCAGGTAGGTGTCTGTATCCAGTAAATGTTTGTCACCCGGTAGGTGTCTGTATCCAGTAGGTGTTTGTCACCCGGTAGGTGTCTGTATCCAGTAGATGTTTGTCACCAGGTAGGTGTCTGTATCCAGTAGATATTTGTCACCCTGTAGGTGTCTGTATCCAGTAGATTGTTTGTCACCACCAAAACTTAGAAATGTTTTCCCAACAATTTCCCCTTTTTGGTGATGACAAAACTTCGCACTGGAGACTCTTGCTTGATCATATGAACAACAACTTCTGTTAATATTTAGAGACAAGACAAACGTAGACTTCGCAATTTGTTAGAATAGATAAGCAGATTACAAGTAGTAATCAAACAGAGTAAATGAAGGAATATCATTTTTATATAAAATGAATTCTGATTACATGGAACATCTTACAACTTACATAGAACATCTTATAAGTCATACAGCAGACCTATTTTTACAATTTATCCAAATGGAGAAACATAGCCAGTATGGAATGATCCGAGCCAGCTAGTTTCAGGGTTATTGACAAAGGGAGGGGGAGAGAAAGTGCATACAGAGAGGCTTAGAACAAAGGAAAACCTAGAAAACTAACATTATCTTCAAAGTAGCCCTCTGTTCATTTATCAAGATCTCTGTCTTCAATGAAAATTCTCTGTCTTCCCCATTTTTGTCATCAGCACCCAAGCATCTGTTGTTCCAAATTACAGGCTGGTTGTAATACCCCCGAAATGTTATATGATTATGTGCTATGATGATGATTTATGTTATGTTTAAGGGTTGTGGTGTAATTAATTTGGGGGAATATAATTATGATATGATGATATGATTTAGGGGGAATGTTGGGTGTTTTAAAGGATGTATTAATTTAAATGAAGTTATAAAATATCGAGTGATGATATTTTAATACATCGTACTATATACCGGGACACAATTGAACACCACACCCCATGCCACCCACTACCCCCAATAACCGGCCACCACCCCTCCCCCACTTGACAAGCTCATGCACCCACTTGAAAAGCCCATGCTTCATCATACCCTTCAATCACCTACCACAATCACCTCCTTTCTCTTCACTTTTCCTTCCCTTTTTTTCTCTAAAAAAAATCGCCCCTGAAGTGCTGCAGAAAGAGGAGAGAAAACCTTGGGCTAAGGTGTACATTAATTCACACCAAAGGAGGAGAAAAAGGGGGTAAGACTTGGTGCTCTGTTTTTTATTAAGTTGGGCTTGGTTTGGGTGATTTTCATGTATGCTAGTAAAAGTTTGGGTGAAACCTTGGTATGAGTGCTTGCATGTTAGTGTTATGAAACTACTAGCATGTTAGATCGAACATTTTATACGTTTTATGTGATAGATTTCTGGCTTGGAAACTAGGTGTTCGAAAATTTGGGTAATATTATGATGCCCTGTTATCTGTAAGTTTGGATGAGCTCAAAGTTTATGAGGATATTATGATGCATGCTAGCTTAGGTTTTATGAAACCTTGAATTTAAGTGCTTACATAGAAGTTTTATGAAGCCCCTAGCATTTATGTTTGAACATGTTGCATGGTTTATATGTGAGAAATATTGCTATGAAATGTAGTGCTCGAAAATCTGGGTAGAAGTTATGATGCCCTGTTTTTCTGAAAATGTGGATGAGCACTGATAAAGATGGGTTATTTTAATGCATGTCGGTTTAGGTTATGAGTGAACCTTTAATTTTAATACATGCATGGAAGTATGATGAAGCTATTGATATGCTTGTTTAGGCATTATATGTATGTTATGAAGTAGTTTGAAGGGTGTGATTTGAGGTGTTCGAGATTTCTGGAAAATCTCGCATGAATGGGAACGACCGATCGATCGGTGATGAACACCGATCGATCGGCAAATGCCGTAGATAAAACGAGAAAATGATGAACAGTTAGCGATCGATCGGTAAGAGAGACCGATCGATCGGTAGTTACTGTTCATTTATGTTCTTTTTCTTTGAAAATTAATTTCGATTCTCGTATCGGTGCCTAATATTATATTATGTGGTTGTGTAGAGCCATCCCAGGTACCAGCACAATCAAGGAGATAAGTCTGTTGACTCCTCCTCCTTTTGAAAAGGTACGTAAGAGACGTACGGGCATCGGACGGTAAAACACATCTTTACACTATGACTATGCTTTTATTGCATGAGCATACATGATGAAATGATGATGTTTATAAGATGTTTACGGTGTTTATAAGATGTCTATGATGTTATATGTGGTAAGATGCCACGGGGTAAGATGCCCCACATGGTAAGAGGCCATGCGACACTATTTGTGATAAGATGCCACGGGGTAAGATGCCCCACATGGTAAGAGGCCATGCGATACTATTTGTGGTAAGATGGTAAGAGGCCATGCGACACTATTTGTGGTAAGATGCCACGGGGTAAGATGCCCCACATGGTAAGAGGCCATGCGATACTATTTGTGGTAAGATGCCACGGGGTAAGATGCCCCACATGGTAAGAGGCCATGCGATGTTTATAATGTGGTAAGATGCCACAGGGTAAGATGCCCATATACATGATTATGAATCAGGGACAACGATAAGAAGTTAATGAATAACCAGCATATTTACTTAACCAATGTTTCATGCATTTACTATGATGTTTTTATGATGTTAAATGAGATTGTATATGCTTATGATGTGTTGTCCCTGTAGGTACGCTTTTGGACTAAAGGACTAAGGGGTCGGGTTGAGGCAGTGAGCTACGAGGAACACAAGAATGTATAGGAATCAAGTCTCGATTAGTATCTACTCTAGGAGTAGTATAAATCTAAACATGAACATTCTTTTGGAAGTGTAATGAATTTATTTTTGAAGTCCTTTATTTTGGCCTGTAATTCTGATAGCTCATGTAACAACCAGAACCTTAGGATGTTATTAATGCATGATTAGTCCTTCTTATGTCTATTAATCACTGTTAAGGTGGGAAGACCCCACATTAGTGGTATCAGAGCCAGGTTAGATAACTCGGGAATGAGTGAAGGGTAGCCTTAGCAATAAGTTGGCTAGGTGCTTACTTTTGAACATGTTTTATATGTATGTTGCATATGAAGTTCCTATGTTATGCTAACATGTTTAATTATTTAACGATGTGTTTTATGAACTGCTTTTGGTGTTATTATTAACCCTTGTGTTGCAGCATGGCAGCAAATATAGAAGTGGGTGACGCCGTTAGTGTAAATGCAAGTGCTGGGCGTACGAATCCACTGCCACCACCAGCCTTGGGCGAAGAACCCTCTGAACAACAGTTGCTACCTGGGGAGTTGAGCTTGGCTCAATTTATGATGTACCGACCCCCGATGTTCGAAGGAACTGAATCAGGGGAAAAAACTGAGGAGTGGTTGGAGAGGATTGAACAGATATTTGTGGCAGCGCCTTGTGCAAAGACGGCCTGGATCAGATTAGCAGAATTTCAGCTGGCCAAGAAGGCACTGATGTGGTGGAAGACCACCGTGATTGAGCAAGAGGGCAGGAAATAAATTGGAAGATGTTCCGAACGCGGTTTCTGACCCGCTACTTCTCAGCCGCTGCAAGACAAGCCAAGGAGGATGAGTTTCCCAGCTTTAAGGCAAGGTACCATGCCTGTATCTGATTATGCTCTACATTACTGTTCCTTACTGCGATATGTGCCCCATATTGCTGTAAACCCTCAAGCGAAGATGAGGAATTTCATGAAGGGCTTGAGGCCGGAACTATATGACAGGGTAATTACCTATGGCCCTGCCTGTTTTGACGATGCGCTTTCACGAGCTGAACTAGCCGAACTGGGAGTTGGCGCATATCCTGATGCAGTGCCACCTCCAGCACCCCCTCAGAAATCCACTTCTGACAATTTGAAGCCCAGGGTGATCAGTTTAAGCCTAGGGGAAACACTTCAGCGTCGAGATTCAGTGGCAAGAGGCCCGAGAATCGATGGAAAGGGAACCGTAGGAATGATGCTCCATCAGGGAGAGGACAGCCTCAGGGAGACAGATCTGGAAGAGTTCAGTGCACTCTTTGTGGACAACCACATTTGGCAAAGGATTGCGTAGGATGCTATGTCTGTGGCGATAGAGGCCACTTTGCTCGACAGTGTCCCAACAGGGGAAGACAGCAGAACTCTACGGGGAGGCCTGCGGACAGAGCGGCACAGCACCGACCACCTTTTGCACCGAGGCAGTATGGAGGTCAGCCCACGGGGCCACCTCAGGGACAGGTGTATCCTTTGACGAGGGAGCAGGCTACAGCAGCTCCGGAGGAGGTTATAGCGGGTACGTGTCTTTTATTTACGCACCCTGCTCTTATATTGATAGACACAGGTGCGTCACACTCTTTTGTGTCGACGAATTTTGTTGAAAGGCACCACATATGCACTTCTCCGTCGCCCATGCCTCTTATGGTCTCGACCCCCGCTGGAAGAAGTTTGACTACGGATCAGATTGTCTATGATGGCCTCATTTATTTTGAGGATAATGAGTTAAGATCAGATTTGATTGTGCTGGGAATGACAGACTTCGATTGCATTGTGGGCATCGATGTTCTGAATAAGTATCAGGCAGTAGACTGCAGACAGAGGACTGTCCGTTTCAGGTCTGACATGGGAGTCCAGTGGACATTCTTTGGGGATGGTTCTCGCCCAAAGATTCCGTTGATATCTGCTGTCAAGATGGCACAGTTATTGGAACGAGGTCATACAGGATATCTTATCTATGCTGTTGATATGATGGAAGAGAGGAAGGAGTTAAAGGTTGAGGATGTGCCCGTAGTGGCAGAGTTTGCTGATGTCTTTCCGGAGGAAATTCCTGGATTCCCACCGACGAGAGAGGTCGAGTTTGGGATTGAGCTGCTACCAGGGACGTCTGCAATTTCTCGTGCCCCATATAGGATGGCACCAGCAGAGTTAAGGGAGTTAAAGATTCAGTTGCAAGAACTCCTTGACAAGGGCTACATACGCCCTAGCGTATCGCCCTGGGGTGCGCCTGTCTTATTTGTTAAGAAGAAAGATGGATCGATGCGTCTATGCATTGACTACAGACAACTGAATAAAGCTACAGTAAAGAACAAGTATCCACTTCCGAGGATCGATGACTTGTTCGATCAGTTGCAGGGTACGAGGCTTTACAGTAAGATCGATCTGAGGTCGGGGTACCATCATATTCGAGTAAGAGAAGATGAAGTTCAGAAGACGGCGTTCAGGACTAGATATGGACACTATGAATTCCTGGTCATGCCTTTTGGGGTGACGAATGCCCCAGCTGTCTTCATGAGTTTGATGAACAGGGTGTTCCAGCCATATTTGGATCAGTTCGTCATAGTCTTCATTGACGACATACTTATTTACTCTCGGACTGAAGAAGAGCATGTAAGACACTTGAGGACAGTGCTTCAGATCCTTAGGGATCATCAGCTATATGCAAAGCTTAGTAAGTGCGAGTTCTGGTTGGACAGCGTGGTATTTTTGGGCCATGTCATATCTAGCCATGGGATATCTGTGGATCCCAGGAAGATTGAAGCTGTGTTAGAGTGGGTTGCACCCACTTCTGTACCGAAAATACGGAGTTTCCTCGGTTTGCCAGGTTATTACCGACGTTTCGTCGAAGGTTTCTCAAAGATTGCCAAACCCCTGACACAGCTGACTCAGAAAGGAGTCCCCTTCTTTTGGTCTGAGGCTTGTGAGGAAAGTTTTCAAGAACTGAAGCGTCGCTTGACTACAGCGCCTGTATTGGTAATTCCGTCTGAGAATAAGAGGTTTGCCTTGTATACGGAGGCGTCACTACAGGGTTTGGGCTGTGTGTTGATGCAAGATAAGCAGGTGGTGGCTTATGCATCGAGGCAGCTGAAGCCACACGAGGCTAGGTATCCAGTGCATGATTTGGAACTGGCGGCCATCATATTTGCCTTGAAGATCTGGAGGCATTACTTGTATGGCACGTCTTTCACTATACATACGGACCATAAGAGCCTGAAGTTCTTATTCACTCAGGCAGAGTTGAATATGAGGCAAAGAAGGTGGATGGATTTGCTCAAAGACTATGATTGTGAAATTGAGTACCATCCAGGTAAAGCAAACTTAATAGCAGACGCCTTAAGTCGGAAGGTGAAGAGTACTGCAGAGGATGTTATGTGTTTGTCGGCCTTAATGACTTCTTATTGCCATCTGGGCTACGATTTCGATGTAGACACGTCGCCTGTGCGAGTGTCGACCTTATTGGCGGAGCCAGATATATTTGAGGCGATCAGGAAGGCCCAGAAGTCGGATAGTGAGGTTCAGAGATGGACATCATTGGTACTTCAGGGTCAGCCATCCAAGTTCAGAGCGGCTGAGGATGATTCTTTGAGACTGGGCAACCGATGGGTAGTCCCAGATACACGAGAACTGCGTAGAGGAATATTGGAACGAGCTCACAGTAGTCGGTGCAGTATCCACCCAGGGGGAAAGAAGATGTACAAAGATCTATGCGATCAATTCTGGTGGAGACGCATGAAGCGTGAGGTGATCAATTTCGTTAAAAGATGTTTGATCTGCCAGCAGGTAAAGGCAGAGAGGCAGCGGCCTGGTGGTGAGCTGAAGAGCTTAGAGGTGCCTGAATGGAAGTGGGAGCATATATCTATGGACTTCGTGACCCACTTGCCGAGGACGGCCTCAGGATTTGACGCGATCTGGGTGATCGTAGATAGGCTGACGAAGACGGCTCATTTCATCCCTTACAGTATGTCTTATACATACTTGAAGATGGCCCAGATGTATATACGGGATGTGGTGAGATTGCATGGTATTCCAGTCTCGATAGTGTCTGACAGAGACCCGAGGTTCACTTCACATTTCTGGGAGGGTCTCCAGACAGCTTTGGGCACAGAGGTGAGACTGAGTACGGCCTATCACCCTTAGACAGACGGCCAAACAGAGCGTACCATTCAGACGCTCGAGGACATGTTGAGGGCATGTATTTTGGAGTTTGATACTCCGTGGCAGGATTCAGTGCCGCTGGTGGAGTTCTCCTATAATAACAGTTATCAGGCGAGCATTCAAATGTCTCCTTTTGAAGCCCTGTATGGACGACGATGTAGATCACCGCTGTATTGGGAGGATTTGACTAGCAAAGCGGTCAGAGGACCGGATCTGATCAGGGATATGGAAGGTAAGATAAAATTGATACGCCAAAAGATGAAAGCGGCCCAGGATAGGCAGGCAGCCTATGCAAATAAGCGGCGACGACCGCTGGAATTCCAGTTAGGAGACAGGGTCTTCTTAAAGATCTCGCCCTTCAGGGGTGTGGTTCATTTTGGGATGCGGGGAAAGTTATCTCCGAGGTATGTTGGGCCATATGAAGTTTTACAGCGTATCGGTACTTTGGCATATCGTTTGGCTCTACCGCCATCCTTGTCTGGCATACACGATGTTTTCCATGTCTCCATGTTACGGAAGTATGAGCCAGACCTGTATCATGTCTTACAGCCTACAGAAGTTCAGATAGACTCATATGTGTCCTACGTAGAACGACCAATCAGAATTCTGGATCGAGAGGATCGCAGACTACGAAGCAAAGTTATACCGATGGTCAAAGTTCAGTGGGATCGTTGGGGTGTCGAGGAGGCTACATGGGAGACGGAACGGCATATGGTGCAGCACTATCCGGAACTATTCTCTGGTATGTTTTTAATGTTTAGTTCCATTATGATGATGCATATGGATTTCGAGGACGAAATCTTATAAGTAGGGGAGTAATGTAATACCCCCGAAATGCTATATGATTATGTGCTATGATGATGATTTATGTTATGTTTAAGGGTTGTGGTGTAATTAATTTGGGGGAATATAATTATGATATGATGATATGATTTAGGGGGAATGTTGGGTGTTTTAAAGGATGTATTAATTTAAATGAAGTTATAAAATATCGAGTGAGGATATTTTAATACATCGTACTATATACCGGGACACAATTGAACACCACACCCCATGCCACCCACTACCCCCAATAACCGGCCACCACCCCTCCCCCACTTGACAAGCCCATGCACCCACTTGACAAGCCCATGCTTCATCATACCCTTCAATCACCTACCACAATCACCTCCTTTCTCTTCACTTTTCCTTCCCTTTTTTCTCTAAAAAAAATCGCCCCTGATGTGCTGCAGAAAGAGGAGAGAAAACCTTGGGCTAAGGTGTACATTAATTCACACCAAAGGAGGAGAAAAAGCGGGTAAGACTTGGTGCTCTGTATTTGATTAAGTTGGGTTTGGTTTGGGTGATTTTCATGTATGCTAGTAAAAGTTTGGGTGAAACCTTGGTATGAGTGCTTGCATGTTAGTGTTATGAAACTACTAGCATGTTAGATCGAACACTTTATACGTTTTATGTGATAGATTTCTGGCTTGGAAACTAGGTGTTCGAAAATCTGGGTAATATTATGATGCCCTGTTTTCTGTAAGTTTGGATGAGCTCAAAGTTTATGAGGATATTATGATGCATGCTAGCTTAGGTTTTATGAAACCTTGAATTTAAGTGCTTACATAGAAGTTTTATGAAGCCCCTAGCATTTATGTTTGAACATGTTGCATGGTTTATATGTGAGAATTATTGCTATGAAATGTAGTGCTCGAAAATCTGGGTAGAAGTTATGATGCCCTGTTTTTCTGAAAATATGGATGAGCACTGATAAAGATGGGTTATTTTAATGCATGTCGGTTTAGGTTATGAGTGAACCTTTAATTTTAATACATGCATGGAAGTATGATGAAGCTATTGATATGCTTGTTTAGGCATTATATGTATGTTATGAAGTAGTTTGAAGGGTGTGATTTGAGGTGTTCGAGATTTCTGAAAAATCTCGCATGAATGGGAACGACCGATCGATCGGTGATGAACACCGATCGATCGGCAAATGCCGTAGCTAAAAGGAGAAAATGATGAACAGTTAGCGATCGATCGGTAAGAGAGACCGATCGATCGGTAGTTACTGTTCATATGTTATAAAATTTTATGTTCTTTTTCTATGAAAATTAATTTCGATTCTCGTATCGGTGCCTAATATTATATTATGTGGTTGTGTAGAGCCATCCCAGGTACCAGCACAATCAAGGAGATAAGTCTGTTGACTCCTCCTCCTTTTGAAAAGGTACGTAAGAGACGTACGAGCATCGGACGGTAAAACACATCTTTACACTATGACTATGCTTTTATTGCATGAGCATACATGATGAAATGATGATGTTTATAAGATGTTTATAAGATGTTTACGGTGTTTATAAGATGTCTATGATGTTATGTGTGGTAAGATGCCACGGGGTAAGATGCCACACATGGTAAGAGGCCATGCGACACTATTTGTGGTAAGATGCCACGGGGTAAGATGCTCCACATGGTAAGAGGCCATGCGATACTATTTGTGGTAAGATGGTAAGAGGCCATGCGACACTATTTGTGGTAAGATGCCACGGGGTAAGATGCCCCACATGGTAAGAGGCCATGCGATACTATTTGTGGTAAGATGCCACGGGGTAAGATGCCCCACATGGTAAGAGGCCATGCGGTGTTTATAATGTGGTAAGATGCCACAGGGTAAGATGCCCATATGCATGATTATGAATCAGGGACAACGATAAGAAGTTAATGAATAACCAGCATATTTACTTAACCAATATTTCATGCATTTACTATGATGTTTTTATGATGTTAAATGAGATTGTATATGCTTATGATGTGTTGTCCCTGTAGGTACGCTTTTGGACTAAAGGACTAAGGGGTCGGGTTGAGGCAGTGAGCTACGAAGAACACATGAATGTATAATAATCAAGTCTCGATTAGTATCTACTCTAGGAGTAGTATAAATCTAAACATGAACATTCTTTTGGAAGTGTAATGAATTTATTTTTGAAGTCCTTTATTTTGGCCTGTAATTCTGATAGCTCATGTAACAACCACAACCTTAGGATGTTATTAATGCATGGTTAGTCCTTCTTATGTCTATTAATCACTGTTAAGGTGGGAAGACCCCACACTGGTGGAGAGCACCAGGGCTAGTCGAAGAAGCTAGAGCTAGCAGACGTAAGTTAGATAAGTAATCAACCCATGTAGGGTTGATTTAGATAAGTAATGAACCCATGAATATGTTGTAGAAACAGTTGCAAGACTAGTAAGAATATCAGTTAAGAGTAGCATGATTGATGAGTTGAGTTAGAGAACTTAGCATGCTATTTATAGTGAAAGACTAGTAAGAATATCCGTGTGAGTCTCAGTATTAGTGGTGATAACGCCGAGAGGACCCTCAAGATCAGCAGTGCTCAACAGAGCAGTAGCTTTAGTGGTTGGTGCAGTAGGTGGGACGGTAGCAATGGCATCCATGCCAGTAGCAGTGTGTTCCAGCTTAGCTGCAGAGGACTGAGTGTGATCAGTAGATTGTGATGACGACTCGTTGGATTCATCATTACCCGAGGAGATGGTAACTTGATGAACCAACGTTTGAATCACTGTGTCAACATTTGCATGATCAACATCCAGCACTTGTAGTGGTTGATCACTGATAGGACTTGGAACAGAGGAGATAAGCGGGTCAGCGGTAGGAGCGATCTCCAAGGCAGTAGGAGCTGTCTCCAAGTCAGTAGAAGCTATCTCCAAGTCAGTAGGAGCTGTACTTTCATCTCTTGGCACGGCAGAGCAGGAGTGTAGACCTGTTGATATTCGGAGATCATGAAGAGCATGCTCAGCCATATCCAGCTTGGGTCCGAGAGCATTTTGAATTGCTGAAGTCTTGGATGCACAAGGGTTTGAAGTTCTCCCACATAATTCATCATGCGGAAGAGATCACGAAGCTTCAAACTCTTTTCAGTGTCCGTGATCTGAAGATAAGCCAGGATGAGGTTCTCATCTTCCCGTGCTTGGTCAAGAATGGGAGTGAAGTCGTCGAAGCGAATGTTTAAGAGCGCCTTTATCCATCTATCAAATATTTCAAGCTGCAGTTTCAGCTTGGCTTCTACTTCATCCATGACCATTTGAATTTCAAAAGCTACAGGGTTGGACACTGGTCCCATAATTGCTTTTTCCTTTCCGGTGGTGTCCTTAGGATGACCGTAAGGACAGTTGGACTTGGGTTGCCTGAAGCTGGTAGAGCCAGGGGCATGTTGAGAGCTCATCAGTTTGGAGGAGCGGTCAGTTGAAATTACTGGTGCAGAGAGTACCATGGCTAAGGAGGCAGCTGATGCAGTTGGTTCCTCTGGTGGAGGATTTGCTGGACATGGTTCCCTAGAATTAGTGGTAACTGCTGCTGGAGCTGCAGTAGAGATGGTTTTAGCGGCAGTAGTAACTATCTTTTTTAGGGCAGAAGGAGCCCCTTTTTCTGGTCCTGGGCTTTTTAGGAGGAGGAGATGACTCAGCGGACTCAGATATTGTCTGTTCTGAATCACTTACAACTTGAGTTGTTCGTCGCTTCGTCAGACCAACCTCTCTACAGTCCGTTGGCGGTGAATCTGAAGGTATTTGGCAGTGACCAGTCGTCCTGGATGAAGAGTGGATAAGGCTCCTGCCTTAATGTGTTTACTGTCAAAGATACTACTGAGGGGGAGAGCAAAACCCGATTGACCCTTCCCTGAAGTGACTAGTCTGGTAAGAATCTGAAATAGAACGACTGACCAGTTGACGTCTAACCCTTTGATAATGGCACTCATTACATCAAACTTCTCAGGAGTGATGACATCAAACGATCCAGCTTTGCACAGGAGACCAATGGAAATGACATCAGCCAGTTGGCGGAAATGACTCTTCATTAAAATCTTTTTGAACGGAGGATGTCGAAGACGAGCGTCAGAGTCGGAGAAGATGGTGCGTATTTCTTCCCGAACATCCATTGGAACAGTGGAGAAGTCTGTGAGTCCAGTAGAGTGAAGACAAAGGTGAGTGGCGAAGTCCAGTTGAGTGATGGTAATAAGTTGACCAGAGATGGAGGCCACCACGGAGTCGTCTATAACTTTGGCAGTGGCGAAGAATTCATGAAGAGCTTCTTTGTATAATGTGGGAGCTTGACTGAGGATCACCAAAAGTCCAAATGTATCCAGCTTGTGAAAAACTTCTTTGGTATCTTCATCAGAAGTTGTGGAAATCGAATGAAAATCCACGTGAATAGCATTGGTGATGAAGCTTGGCTGGGTATTCTTCGACATTTTGATGTAGATACCGAGAATCAAATATCCTGCAGTGTAAGAGTTTCTGGAGAGAAAGTTAACGCAGTAATTTTGGAAAAGATTAGAGTAAAAGAAAATAGAGAATGTTAAAGGCGGTTAAAGAATGAGTAGACGTAATGTCGTACTGTAGATGAGCGGACACATGAATATGCGGCGGTCATCTAACGATTGAAATTTTTTAAAAAAAAATAAATAAAAGGAAATTTGAATTCCAACGTTCCATTAGGTTAATATTTATCGAAGGTTATTTTTGGCAAAGCATATTCGGTAAAGTCTGCTGTTATGTAGGGTCCGACTGGTAAGGTAACATCTACTGGTATGTAGAGTCCTACTGGTATGGAAGCATCTACTGCATCAGGCTATTGTTTTACCAGCTGAGCTTTGATAACCAAGATAAAATTATAACAGAAATTCCCCCTTAATTCATGCAGTTTCTAATAAGTAATTCCCCCTGAATTCATCATACTTAAATAATAGTAATCAATGATTTATTTCAATTAAACCAAGGATATTTCGAAAATAGGAAAACTTAGCGTACGGTAGGGGTTTTGTGAAGATGTCTGTTGCTTGTTGTTCGGTAGATATATATTCTAGCCGAATCTCTTTCTTCATAACGTGATCTCTAGTGAAATGATGACGGATGTCATATGTTTGGTGCGAGTATGAAGAACCGGGTTGTATGTGATGGCTATGGCAGACGTATTATCACAAAATATTGGTGCCTCAGTGGATTCAATTCCATAATCTCGCAGTTGTTGTTGAATCCAGAGCAGTTGAGCACAGCAGCTTCCAGCAGCAAGGTACTATGCCTCTGTAGTAGACGTTGCTATGGATGTCTGTATCTTACAACCCCATGAGATTAATCTATATCCAAGAAATTGACAGTATGCACTGGTACTTTTTCTATCAATTTTGCATCCAGCGTAGTCAGCATCTGAATATCCAATCAGATTAAACGTTGAGTCTCTTGGATACTATAGACCGACATTCTCAGTGCCTTTCAGATATTTGAGGATCCTTTTGACAGCCGTGAAGTGTGACTGCTTGGGATTTGCTTGGAACCGAGCGCACATACAGACTGCAAACATGATGTCTGGTCAGCTGGCTGTCAAGTAAAGTAATGATTCGATAATACCTCGATACGTTGTTACTTCGACTGGTATTCCTGAATTATCCAAGTCGAGTTTTGCAGATGAGTTCATTGGAGTGGCAGCTGATGAACTTGTACTCATTCCATACTTCTTCAGCAGTTTTTGGTATATTTAGACTGAGTTATCAGAATGCCGTCATTGGATTGCTTGACTTGCAATCCTAAGAAAAATGATAATTCTCCAATCATGCTCATCTCAAATTGATCCTGCATTATTTTAGAAAATCTTTCGCAAAGTTTTGAGTTAGTACTGCCGAAAATAATATCATCAACATAAATTTGAACTAGCAGAATATAGTCACCCTTTGTGAATTTGAATAGGGTCCACCGTGCCAATGGTAAAGCTATGCTCAGTCAAATATTTTGACAGAGTTTCGTACCATGCACGGGGAGCTTGCTTTAGACCATACAAGGCTTTGTTCAGACGAAAAACAGAAGAAGGCTGTTGATGGCTTTCAAATCCAGGAGGTTGCTCAACATAAACTTCTTCCTGGAGTTTGCCGTTAAGAAACGCACTCTTAACATCCATCTGATAGACTTTAAAGTCTTTAAAAGCAGCAAATGCAAGAAATATGCGAACTGCTTCTAATCGAGCTACATGAGCAAAGGTTTCATCAAAATCAATGACTTCTTCCTGTCTGTAGCCCTGTGTAACTAATCTTGCTTTATTTCTGATGACTACACCATTTTCATCTAATTTGTTTCCAAATACCCATTTGGTACCAATTATAGTGTGATGTTGTGGTCGTGGTACTAAATACCAAACTTTGTTTCGCTCAAATTGATTTAGTTCTTCCTGCATTGCTTCTACGCAGCTTGGGTCTAACATAACATCATCAATCTTTTTGGGTTCTATGTTAGATATGAATGCAGCATGAAGAAATTAATTAATCATCTGTCCTCTTGTGCGTAGAGGAGCAACAGTGTTACCTATGACCTGCCCAGGAGGATGATCCTTCATCCACAGGAGCGGAGGTCCAAGAGGGTTGAGCTCTTCATTTGGATGAATATGAGTGGGTAGCTCAGGAGATTTGATTGATGCATCTTTTTCGTTAGTTCCATCTACTGCAGTAGGGGTGAGTATAACATCTTCATTGTTGGCTGGATGCAGTGTTTGTGGACCAGCAGACTCCTCTGCTTGTGCTTCAGAAACTTCTGGTTCTAAAGAGCAGTCAATTCTGCTTCTGTTATCTATCTCGTCATCAACATTTTCATCAATATAAGTGTTTTCTAGTAGATTGCTCAAGTTGTTGATTTGTAGATCAGATACAGTACAATCAGTAGATTCATCAAATTTTACATGCACAGATTCTTCTACAGTAAGTGTTCTATTATTAAATAGTCTGAAAGCTTTACTAAATGTAGAATATCCAAGAAATATTCCAGCATCACATTTGGCATCAAAAGCGGGGAGATGAGTCTTTCCATTGTTGTGAATAAAACATTTGCAACCAAACACATGGAAATAAGAAATATTTGGCTTGCTGTCATTCCAGATCTCATAAGGGGTTTTGCTTGCTCGCTTATATGTGTTCTCATGCCTTCTTTCCTACAAGCAATGCACTGCAATCAGTGGATCTGATTGTACATGAGTGCTGGTTGAATTCTACAGAGTGACCATTGTCACAGAGTTGACTGATGCTAATCAAGTTATAACATAAATTTTCAACCAACATAATATCTTTAATAATAATGTTACCATAGATAATCTTACCCTTACCCACGGTTATACCTTTCGCATTGTCTCCAAAAGTTATTCTAGGTCCGATGGTGTCCACCAATTCAGACAATAAGCACGCATTCCCTGTCATATGTCTAGAACATCCGCTGTCCAGAAATCACTCTGAGCTCCGAACTTGATGGATTCTAGTTTTCTGCAATTAAAGCGATAATATGATTGGTACCCAATCCTACTTGGGTCCAAACATGATTAGTCCTTTCGGGACCCACACTTGTATAACCCTGAATTGGTTGGGTCTGTGTGTGTCATGAAACGTGTGTGCATTAAGTGATGAAGATGGTCTTGGGTGATGTGCGTGATACTGAGTGTATGCATGTTGTTTAGGTTTTTGGTTTCTGTTGGGAAGCATATACCTCTTCTGAACAGGCATACAATTATAGTACCAGTTGGGTTTTACCTCTCGAGTGGCCTGACCTGTGGGATTATGTTTATTTCTAAACTTTTGCCCCGGTCTAGCTTTCTCTTTTGGCTCAACATAACCGATACCCTTGGTGATTCCCGTTCCTTGATGAGTATTGGCTCAACAGGTTACTTAACCAACTCACTTGGTTCATATACTGTGTTTGATCTTACAAAATTCATTGTTTGAATCTTGTTCTTTTCTAGACACAGTTGAGATTTGATGCCAGATGAGTTACTATCATTGTTAGAGTAGCCTATACCGGTAAGATCACCAGCAGGCCTTATTGACTCAAGCATCTCATCTTTTCTGGCAGTAGATGCATTCCATGGGCGAACCAGCTTGATGAGTTTCTGGTGTGCACATGTTGCTTCATCCCTTTCTTTCTCGAGTCGACCTACTTTTTCCTTAAGCTTTTCAACTCATTTGATTGTTCACAATCAAGTTTGTTGTTTTGCTGTTCTGTTGGGACTGGTTGTTCGGTTTTATAATTCTCGGAGGATTCATACATCTGATACTCATTAATCATGTCCTGCAATGCTTCAGTGAGTTCATTATGAGTAAATTTAGAGAGATTAGAATCAGTTACCTCACAGTCATCGTTGGCCATTAAACATTGAACTTCTTCCTCTTCACTCTCACTGGATGAGCTGGTAGATTTTTCTGATTCTGACTCTGAATCAGCCCATTTGCTCTTGTTTTTTTCAGCCACCAGTATTTTCTTTTCTCTGTCCCTTCTGGATGATCTTCTACTTTCCTTTGACTTTCTATAGTCATTGGATCCTCTCTTTTGATCATCTTTCTCTGGTTTAGGACAATCGGCGATAAAATGTCCTGGCTTAAGACAGTTGAAGCATATACGATCATCCTCATCTGATCTAGTTTTGAAGTTCTGCTTCCTTGGATAAGATTGATAGGTCTTTTGATTCTTTTTCATAAATTTTCCAAATTTTTTGACAAACAGCACCATTGCATCATTGCATATTTGTTCAGGAGTCATCTCTGTTGTGGTAGGCAGAGCTTCTGATGCAGTAAGAGCTTTGGTTGGTTGACTGGTGTTGGGTTCATCTTCAATCCGAATGCCTTGTTCAAGCTCATATGCTTTTAAGTCAGCAAATAAATCATGTAAATCTATCTTGTTTAAGTCATGGCAATCGTTTTTACATCCCATTCTCTTGGGAAACCTCTCATGACTTTTAGAGTGAATTCCCTGTTGGATAGATCCTTACCAAGGCTATTGAGTTCATTTATGATTCCAGTTATTCTTTCATCATATTCACTGAGAGTCTCTCCGGAAATCATTTTGATATTTTTGAACTTCTGTAAGGCGACAGTGAGCTTGTTTTCCTTGGTTTGATCATTTCCTTCGCATAGCTAAGCAATCTTTTCCCATATGTCCTTAGCAGTGGGACACATTTTGATCTTGTTGAATATGTTTTTGTCCAGTGTTTTGAACAATATGTCTTTGGCCACATTGTCCAGATTTGTTTTTTTCTTTTCTTCATTTGTCCAAAAGGATCTGTCCTTCTCGACCATCTAAGGTTCGTCACCTGTAATGGCAGCTGTTGTATTGACTTTCATGATCTTCATTGGTCCATCAGTGATGACGAACCACATGTCATCATCTTGGGCACTCAGATGTGCTTGCATACGAATTCTCCAGTCATCGTATTCATCCTTCTTGAACATGGGAATCTTACTGAATGAGGCCATCAGTTTTTAGTAAATACTCAAGATTGAGAAGACCTAAGCTCTGATACCACTTGTTAGGATCGAGGTAGTGTTTAGAAGGGGGGGGTTGAATAAACACTAGATTCAATTTCGATTTTACTCGGGTTGCTGCAGACTGTTAAGTACTGCAGTAGATTCTCAATATATTTCAAGTTAGCAGACACTGATTATAATGCGGAAGACGTCTGCTAGACTTGTGAGTAATAATAACTGAATGGTAAAGTGCAGTAAGTAAATGACACAAGCATTGTTTCTGGAAGTTTGAAGCACAACGCTTCTACCTCTCCCCTTCTTCCTTTGCAGGAAGGTTACACTAGAAGACATTGGTTTACACTTTACAGTATACAACATTCTTAGGCACTCACACAGCTTGGCCTAAACTCCTAGCAATCACAAATTCCTAATTTGTTTACAATGATTTCTATGACACTCACACAAGATATAAATTGTTAAGCTTCGAGTGTTCTTTGAGCAGCAGACTCAGTTGTAGTTAATCTGTCATGATTACAGTGGTAGTTCTTTTCTGCTCTTGCTAAACCTTCATAGAATATCAATGAATTGATTTGCTTTGATGTTGATGTTTTTCTTTTGTTTGATCAGATGGTTCAGCTAACCTCTTCATTCTTCACTTGGACGTATTTATAGACTCAGTGATCTAACGACAACGTTTCTGTATTAGGAAGAGATCATCTTTCCAAATTCTGATTGTCTTCTTTCCTATTTTGTTAAGCAACGGCTCTTTTATTCTGACGCTAATGGTGGCGGAGATATAGCAGGGTGCGTCGCTCTGTTGTATCTTTGTCAGAATAGGTTGTACTTGCTTTGTCTTGTTGCTTTGCGCTCTTACTGGATGGTTAGACGTCTGCTAGCTTTCTTCTTTCAAATGATCGTTCATTCTTCTGTACTCAGTAGATGACTATCTGGTAGATGTCTGTCCAGTAGATGTCCATCCGGTAGATGTCTATATCCAGTAGATGTCTGTTATCCGGTTGATGTCTATCCAGTTGATATTTGTCCAGTTGATGTCCATCGGTAGATGTTTATCCAGTTGATGTCCATCAGGTAGATGTGTATCCAGTTGATGTCCATCCGGCAGATGTTTATCACCCGATAGGTGTCTGTCACCCATAGGTGTCTGTATCCAGTAGGTGTTTGTCACCCGGTAGGTGTCTGTATCCAGTAGATGTTTGTCACCCGGTAGGTGTCTGTATCCAGTAGATATTTATCACCAGGTAGGTGTCTGTATCCAGTAGATGTTTGTCACTCGGTAGGTGTCTGTATCCAGTAGGTGTTTGTCACCCGGTAGGTGTCTGTATCCAGTACATGTTTGTCACCAGGTAGGTCTCTGTATCTAGTAGATGTTTGCCACTCGGTAGGTGTCTGTATCCAGTAGATGTTTGTCACCACCAAAACTTAGAAATGTTTTCCCAACACTTTTCAAACTACGCTCCTCTTCAATCTTTCTACAGTGGATTGGATGCGGGCACACAAGAATGGGTATTTAATGGAGCTTTGGCAACTTGTAGTCCCATATATTGTAGAGATGATGACAGGGTGCACCTGTATAACGATTTGGCGAATTTCGACTACCAGTGGCATTGGGATCCTTCACTGCAGGGGTTGGAGTCACCAATACCCACCAGAGCGTCACTACCCTCATATTACACACTAACCATTCAAACATCAAGGAGAGGATGAGTATAGTTCTGATAAAGTCTCTCAGTTGGAGGATATTGTGCGCAAATTCATGGCAGCATCTGAACCAAAGATAAAAAAATCACACCAACTCCAGAAGTGGCTTAGAGCAGCAGATAGAGACATTTTTAGTGAGTTTCAAATAGGCTGAGATGAGATATACTAATCGGTGGGTGACAAATCAGGTGTGGTCACATGATGATGATCACTCAACCAACCAAGTTTGGGAGAGTGATCCCACTCATGCGGAAGACTCAAGGGAATGTGAGCCTCTTCAAGTGGTTGAGCCTACTGTTGAAAAGATATCTGGGGAATTCCCATGGAAAGATAAGCCGAGCGTGATGTTGTAGAAGGAGCAACTTTATGAAAATAGTGACGAGCACTCATCAATGGTGATATCATATATGCCATATGTGGATCCATTCCTCCCATCGTTGCCAACTTCACCATGCTATATCCTCCACGAGATGAAGCCAAGTTTAGAATCTTTTTCCCATTGTTATCAACTTATGAAGGACGTTGTTGGAGCAATGAGCGTTAACTGTCACTATCTTGCCAAGCTTGAGGGCAGTCATAACCAAGACCCATACGTGGTATCATATGATACGTACTATGGGCGAAAGCCGCTATTTGATGGTTGCTTCTAATTGTCAGGCTGAAGACTTTAAACAAAGTGCTTCTTGGGAGGCACCCCAAGCCTTTATCCTTTTTAGTTATTTCAATTTTTTATTAGCATGTCTTAATCACAGCCGATTGATCATTACGCATCTCCATTGCAGGTCTATACTGAGTCGAAGATCCCCATCATCATCTTCTCACCATACCCATGAGCATGAGATGGACGACTATTACTGACGATCGTCGTACCAGGTAGGTACGTTGTCCCTTGTTTTATACGACGTATGGTACAGTGAGGACAATGAATGATTTTAAGTTTAGGGGGGTCAAATGAATTGCATGCCATCATACCTTGCATGATTTGCCTTAATTCCTTTTTAGTTTGATTTTAGTTTGTTTTATAAGTTGTTTTATTTTTGTCGAGTCATAAGTTGTATATGATTAAATTGTGAGGCCAATGATGAGAATTGTTGCTTAATTGTGAATTTTGAACATTTAGTTCGCTATTTGTTTGGTGGATCTTATGATTTTATTACTCAATTGATTGTCACTCGAAGCTAAATGTGATTTAAGTGAGCATATAAATGATATAGGCAATCTTTGGAATTTATTTGGGCCTGTATTCATTCATATATATTGCCATAGTAGCCATCTTTGAGCCTAAAAGTAAATGGATTGGACTCAAATGAATTGCATATCTATTGTAGAGTTTCATTCAATTTTTTTTCCGATATTACCGTGGTTTTGAGATAATAGTTGAGCACGATAGTCATACAATTTGAATGTGAATTGAGAACAATCTTGAACTTGCTTGAGTACTCTTCGAGGCGAAATACAGACATTATATGGCTTAGGGATGATTTAGGTGATTTTTGAATAGTTTGAGCCTTTCGATCCACCTAATAACATCATTTATACCTTAGTAACCCCCTTTGAGCTTAATGAAAAATCGAATGGCATGTGCTTAAGCACATGATTAACCCCCATTCGGCATCATTTCAAACCCTACATCAACCACCCTATTCTAGCTTATACATTATTTCCTACACTTGATTGAGTAAGCCCTACTGCGCGTATCTTCAAAATCTCCCAATGTTCATGATTGAAAATAAACAAAAGGGAGAAGAGAAGAAAACGGTTGAATGAATTGAAAAAAAAAATGATGGTGGAGAAGTAGTGGATGATTTGAATGTGTAAAAGAAAATGAAGTGTTTGATGACAGATAAAATTATTGAGGGGTGAAAATCAAGAAAAATGAATGATGAATAAGCAAAAGGGGAATGAAGAGTGAACATGGAGTGTGCAATAACATATATCTGACTTACTATCTCATTTGAATTATTTCTTTTGTTGAAGCCATGAGCCGAAGCCATACATTACAAGCTTAGAAAGTCCTACTGACCGAGTCATATCGTCCAATATAATAGTGGAGAGGGTTATGAAAAGTAAGCCTATGGACTCTCGAGAGACATATTTGATGAGTATGAGCTGACATTCACACACACGTCTCATTGCCTTGATTGATGTTGTCCATTCTCATTATAAGCCTACCATTCTAATGAACAATAAGTTTGAATTAAAAATGATACCGTGAAAAGCCCTATTGATATATGTGAACAAAAATCTTTTTTGATTGAGGGTGACATGAAAATTGAGTTGAATACTAGACCATGAATCTCTGAGGCCAATCATGATTGATCGTTACATAACTTGAGTCTTTTGAATTTGTGTTGTTTTCATGCTTGTTACTTTTCTTTCGTTTTTAATTTTGCTCGGGACTAGCAAAAATCTATGTTTAGGAGGTTTGATAAGTACGTTTTTGCACTTATTATTTCTTTCGTTCTTTTGGATTGATGTTGGTTTTCTGATCAGAATTACGCGTTTTGTGTTTGCTTTTTGTGTTTACAGGAATCCATTTAAGGATGAGTGTTATGAGAAGGAAAAATGGCATGTAATAACAAGAAAAGGGTGGAACAAAGTCATCACAAGACAAGAAAAAGAAGAAAAATCGAAGATGAGAATCCGCAATCAGAGACTGATCGCCTGAAAATGGAAATTGATCCCTGAAAATGGAGACTGATCGCCTGAAAATAGAGATTGATCCCTGAAAACAGAGATCGATCTCCATGAAAATAGAGATCGATCCCTGAAAACAGAGACCGATCTCCATGAAAATAGAGATCGATCTCTATGGACAGAATGTTGGGCAACAAATTTGGTGAAACAACGACCGATCTCTGAAATGTAGAGATCGGTGGCCAAAACAAGATTTTCGAAAAATAATGACGCATAGATCGACCTATGGAAAACAGGATCGATGCCCCAGTCTAGCCCATTAATTAGCGGATGCTAGGTTTAAAACTCGAACCCTATCATTTTTTTGGGACTTTTGACACTCTTTCAAGGGCAAGACACATTGAGGAGGCTGTTAGGATTCCAAGGCCAATGATTTCATCACAAAACGAAGGCGGTTTCATCTGGGGACGGAGAATTGCTTCCATATCATTTTGTATCTCTTACTTTCATTCGTTTATGAATTTCTCAAACATGTCTATGTGTTTTATGAATTCTAGGATGAACTAATCCCTTCTTTCTAGGGGGAAGGCGGTAGCTTGATTGGATATTATGTTTTGGCTTGATTGATTTACATATTTTGATTTATTACATGGTTTATTTGTGTTTTCTTGCTTTGGATGCAATTAATTGACTGGCCATTGATTTAATTGTTATATTTGTTTCTAATCTATCACTCGTGAGAGGGGATTGTGAACAGGACATAGGAAAACACATTGTGGATGTTTATATCATCAACAGGTGTAAGGCCTCTCTACCTTAACAGTGTAAAAAGAATATAAATAGGGCTAACATGCATTCAAGACAGTTTATGGTTCCGGTTGTAGACTTGAGCTAACAGGATTACAAGCCAAAAATAAAAATCCAAAAGCTAATTAATTACATTCCCAACAATGAATGTTAATACTATAGATTTACACTACTCCTAGAGTAGATACTATCCAAAAATCCTGTAACCTAATTCCTTAATGCTCCTCGTAGCTCACTGCCTCAACCCGGCCCATAGCCCTCCAAGTCCAAAATGTGTACCTACAGGAACAACTCACCATGAGCATATACATCACTTATTCAACAAAATCCAAGCACAATAACATAAATAATTGCATGAGATATATATGTATGTATGCTCCCTGATTTACCACATTAGCACATTTTCATTGTTGTTCCTGTTTCATAAACTCATGCACAAATTCATTACTTCATAATATAATGATCGATACCACGTTCCAGTTATAACCACAATATTCCACATTAATCACTAGAAATGTGACTGTTCCGGTCATGTTACAACAGCGGAATTTTAGGACCCCTCGCTTCGACATATAGCGGCATCATATGATATCCCTCGCTTCGACAATGACAGCGGCATGTACATCGCTTCGACATGACAGCGGCAAATATCATATTACCATCGCTTCATATGACAGCGGCAAGTACCTCACTCGCTCGTATATAACAACTACCGGAACAATCAAGCATTTCCAACACATATATATATAACCACAACACTTGAGTCCACAATCATAATGCATCACCATTATCTCAATATATATCAACACATTTCGTAATCCACACTTGTCCACGATATATATATAGCCAAAAGCGTAAGAACACATTTTACCGTCCGATGCCCGTACTCTCATTATGTACCTTAGTCTCAAAAGCGGAGAAGTTGAAGAACTTTATCTCCATGAAGTTGTTGGTACCTTGGATGGTTCTACGCAACCACACAAATCAATATTAGAAGCCAATTATAGTCCAGTATCCAAAAATCCCACAAAATATCCAAAAACACAATATTTTGTATCTCGCGGTCGATCGTCGCAAGGGCCCGATCGATCGCGAGATCATTATGGCCGATGCCAAAATTTTCTGTTCTTGGCGATCGATCGCCACATTTGGCGCGATCGATCGCCAGCCTCACCGATCGATCACCCAAATGTGGCGATCGATCGCCGAATGCTTCTGGAGCCTAATGGTTGCGCGCGATCGATCGCCAAAAACGGGCGATCGATCGCCGCTGTCTATGTTGCGAGAAACACCACTTTTGCACCATAAATTCTTCACCAACCTCACCAACACTTATACCAACAAACCAAAAACATAAAAACACCTTAAACCTTCAATATACACCATTAACAGCCAAAAATCCAACTCCCAACCAATACCAATAACAACCCAACACAAACCCATTTTAAAACTCAACATACCAAAACAAAAATCCAAACTAAACACCATTAAAGTACCAAGGAGGTATCCGTACCTCTTGGGGACTCCAAATCTCACAAATAATCCCACAAATCAAGTTTTTGCAAGGATTTCTCCTCTCCTTGGAGCCAAAAATCGAAAATGGGAAGAGGTTTAGGGTTGGGAATGAAATTTGGGGATTTAAGAGTGATGGGTAAAGTGAAGGTAAAGTGGGGGTGTAGTGGGGTTATAAGAGTTTATAATTAAATTTGTACCCAATTAATTAACATGATGTATAAAATACCCCAACATGGTATTTTAAAAGCATTTTACAAAAAAATGCACCAAACTCCCAATAATTTCATGCTTTCCCAATAATTGCCAACCATTACAATTAAATCATGCTAACACCCAATTTCCGACATGCACAACATGCACCCTGAAATGCACCCGCGGGTCACGCCTACCATGTGACTAAGCATTTCAACAAGATAATTAATTCCAACACATAATTTAATTATCACCTTAATCACATAAACATAATTAATGCACAAATGCATATAATTATTTCGGGGGTATCACAATACTCCTCTACTTACAAGATTTCGACCTCGAAATCGCATGCACTTACCCAAAACAAAACTAAACATAAATCACATACCAGAAAATAGTTCCGGGTAATGCTGCACCATATGCTGCTCCGTCTCCCACGTGGCCTCCTCGACACCCCTACGATCCCACTGAACCTTTACCATCGGTATAACCTTGCTCCGAAGTCTGCGATCCTCTCGACCCAGAATTCTAACCGGTCGTTCCACGTAGGACACATCTGAACCCAACTGAACCTCTGAAGGCTGTAAAATGTGAGACGGATCTGGCTCATACTTCCGCAACATAGAGACATGGAAGACGTCATGTGTACCAGACAACGACGGTGGTAGAGCCAAACGGTAAGCCAGAGTACCAATGCGCTGCAATATCTCATATGGCCCAACATACCTCGGAGACAACTTCCCGCGCATACCAAAACGAACCACACCTCTGAAAGGTGAGATCTTCAAAAAGACCTTATCTCCCACTTGGAATTCCAACGGTCGCCGCCGTTTATTAGCGTAGGCTTCTTGCCTATCCTGAGCCGCTTTCATTTTCTGACGGATCACTTTGATTTTCTCTTCCATTTCTCGAATCAAATCCGGTCCCCCGGCCGTCTTACTAGTCATGTCCTCCCAGTACAACGGTGACCTACAACGTCGACCGTAAAGAGCTTCGAAAGGAGCCATCTGAATGCTCGCCTGATAGCTGTTATTATAAGAGAACTCTACTAGTGGCACTGAATCCTGCCACGGAGTATCAAACTCCAATACACATGCCCTCAACATATCTTCGAGCGTCTGTATGGTACGCTATGTTTGGCCATCTGTTTGAGGGTGATAAGCTGTACTCAGTCTCACCTTCGTACCCAAAGCTGACTGTAGACTTTCCCAAAAATGTGATGTGAACCGTGGGTCTCTGTCAGACACAATCGAGACTAGAATCCCATGCAACCTTACCACGTCCCGTACATACAATTGGGCCATCTTTAAGTATGTGTTCGACATACAATAAAGGATGAAGTGAGCCACCTTCGGCAATCTATCCACGATCACCCAGATCGCAACATATCCCGAGGCAGTCCTTGGCAAGTGGGTCACGAAGTCCATAGATATGTGTTCCCACTTCCACTCCGGTATCTCTAAACTCTTCAACTCGCCACCAGGCCTCTGCCTCTCCGCTTTTACTTGCTGGCAAATCAAGCACTTCTTGACAAAGGTGATGACGTCTCTTTTCATCCGCCTCCACCAAAACTGGTCGCATAAGTCCTTGTACATCTTTCTCCCACCTGGATGTATGCTAAACCTGCTGCTATGAGCACGATGCAAGATCCCTTGACGCAACTTCGATGCCCTCATCACTACCCAACGGTTACCAAGCCTCAAAGAACCATCTTCTGCCACCCTGAACTTTGATGACTGACCCAGACGTAAATATGATAACCATCTCTGCACCTCAACGTCTGACATCTGAGCTTTCCTGATAGATTCAAAGATGTCCGGCTCTGCCAACAGGGTCGATACATGTACCGGTGATGTATCTACATCAAAGTCATATCCCAGATGACAACAGGAAGTCATCATGGCTGATAGCTGAATAACATCCTCCGATGTATACTTCACCTTCCTACTCAAAGCGTCAGCTGTCAGGTTCGCCTTCCCCGGATGGTACTCTATCTCACAGTCATAGTCCTTAAGCAAGTCCATCCATCTCCCCTGCCTCATATTTAGCTCCGCTTGGGTGAATAAGAACTTCAAGCTCTTATGGTCCGTATAAATGGTAAATGAAGTACCATATAGGTAATGCCGCCAAATTTTCAAGGCGAAATGATAGCCGCCAGTTCCAAATCATGAACTGGGTATCTGGTCTCATGAGGCTTCAACTGCCTCGAAGCATAAGCCACCACGTGTTTATCCTGCATCAGTACACAGCCCAAACCCTGCAGTGATGCATCCGTGTACAAAGCAAACCTCTCGTTCTCCGAAGGAATCACCAGTACAGGTGTTGTAGTCAACCGGTGCTTCAACTCTTGGAAGCTCTGCTCACTCGCCTCAGACCACAAGAACGGAACTCCTTTCTGAGTCAACTGCGTCAACGGCTTAGCGATCCTAGAGAATCCCTCGACGAAACGTCGGTAATAACCTGCTAAACCAAGAAAGCTCCGGATCTCAGGCACAGAAGTAGGCGCAGACCAATCCATCACTGCCTCTACCTTTCTGGGATCCACAGATATCCCATTACTAGAGATCACATGCCCCAAAAATACCACGCTGCTCAACCAAAATTCACACGTGCTGAGCTTGGCATACAACTGATTGTCCCTAAGAATCTGAACTGCTCTCAAATGATTCTTGTGCTCTTCCTCACTCCGAGAGTAGATGAGTATGTCGCCAATAAATACTATGACGAACTGATCAAGGTATGGTTGGAATACACGGTTCATCAAGCTCATAAAGACAGCCAGTGCATTTGTCACTCCAAACGGCATGACCAAAAACTCATAATGACCATAACGGGTCCGGAATGCTGTCTTCTGCACATCTTCCTCTCTAACTCGAATCTGATGGTACCCCGACCTCAAATCAATTTTACTATACAACCTCGTGCCCTGCAACTGATCAAACAAGTCATTGATCCGCAGAAGAGGGTATTTATTCTTCAATGTGGCCTTGTTCAATTGTCAGTAATCGATGCACAGACGCATCGATCCGTCTTTCTTTTTCACAAATAATACAGGCGCACCCCAAGGCGATACGTTGGGGCGTATGTAACCCTTGTCAAGGAGTTCCTGTAGTTGCTCTTTCAACTCCCTTAACTCTGTCGGTGCCATCCTGTAAGGGGCACGAGAAATAGCGGGTGTTCCCGGTAGTAATTCAATCCCAAACTCGACTTTCCTAGCCGGTGGAAATCCAAGAATCTCCTCCGGGAATACATCGGCAAACTCCGCGACTACGGGTATATCCTCGACCCTTAACTCTTCCTTCTTTTCAGCAACATCAATGGCATAAATAAGATAACCCATATGCCCACGTTCCAATAACTGAGCCATCTTGATAGCCGATATCAATGGGATTTTTGAGCGGGAACCATCCCCATAAAAAGTCCACTGAACCCCCAAATCAGATCTGAACCGCACTGTTCTCTGCCTACAGTCTACCACTGCCTGATACCTGTTCAGTACATCAACGCCCACAATGCAGTCAAAGTCTGACATTACCAGAACAATTAAATCTGACTTCAACTCGTTGCCCTCAAAATAAATGAGGCCCTCAACAACAAACCGATTAGCAATCATACTCTTTCCAGCAGGTGTCGATACTAGAAGAGGCGTGGACGACGGAGACGTGCATATGCGGTGCCTCTCCACAAAACTCGTCGACACAAAGGAGTGTGACGCACCTGTGTTTATCAAAATAAAAGCAGGGTGCGTAAATAAATGACACGTACCCACTATCACTTCCTCTGGAGCCGTTGTAGCCTGCTCCCTGGTCAGAGCGTACACTTGCCCTTGAGGTGGCCCCAACGGCTGACCTCCCAATGGTCTTGGTGCAAACGGTGGTCTTTGTTGTACTGCCATGTCTAAAGGTCTCCCCATAGTGTTCTGTTGTCCTCCCCGATTAGGATATTCTCGAGCAAAGTAGCCATGCTTACCACATTCAAAACAAGCAGAGCACTCTTTCACCGAGTGGGGTCCCCCGCAAAGGAAACATCTAACTCTCCCATGATTACTTGCTTGTGATTGTCCCCTATTTGACGGGCCATAATCCCACGATTTCCCCTTCCACGCACATCAGGCAGTCTACCACTGAATCGGGAAGCTGATGAGTTCCCCCTTGGCTTAAAATGGTCGCCCCTTGGTTTCAATTTTTCCGGGGTCGATCTCTGTGGTGGTGCTGGAGGTGGTGCTACAGTCGGATATGCACCCACTCCCAATTCTGCCAGCTCGGCCCGTGCAAGGGCGTCATCAAAACAAGTAGGGCCATAAGTGATCACCCTATCATACAATTCAGGCCTCAAGCCTTTCATGAAGTGCCTCATCTTCGCTTGACTATTTGTGGCGACATGAGGTACATATCTGAGCAAAGAACAGTAGTGAAGAGCATAGTCTGACACCGGCATAGTACCTTGCTTTAGGTTAGTAAATTCATCCCCCTTAGCTTCCCGTGCAGCAGCCGAAAAATACCGGGTCAGAAATCGAGTTCTGAACAGCTTCCAGTTTATATCATGACCTTGAGCCTCCTGTTCTAACACCATGGTCTTCCACCACATTAGTGCCTTCTTGGACAGTTGGAATTCTGCTAACCTTATCCAGGCCGACTTCGCACAAGGAGCCGCCACGAAGATTTGCTCCATCCTTTCTAACCACTCTTCGGCCTGTTCCCCTGTCTCAGTTCCTTCAAGCATCGGGGGTCGGTATGCAAGGAATTGAGTCAAGCTCAGTTCCCCGGGCAATAGCTGTTGTGCAGACGGTTCTTCGCCCAAAGCTGGCGGTGGTAGAGGATTTGTACGCCCAGCACTTGCATTAACACTCACTGCGTCTCCTATATCGATATTTGCTGCCATGCTGTAACACAAGGGTTAACAATAACATCAAAAACAGTTCATATAATACGTCGTTAGATAACATGAGTAACAATAACCAAAACATGTTAGTATAACATTTATATACTCTATATGCACTAAACATGTTTAAAAAGAGCACCTAGCCAACCTATTGCTAAGGCTACCCTTCACTCATTCCTGGGTTCTCTAACCACTGCTCTGATACCACTAATGTAAGGCCTCTCTACCTTAACAGTGTAAAAAGAATATAAATAGGGCTAACATGCATTCAAGACAGTTTATGGTTCTGGTTGTAGCCTTGAGCTAACAGGATTACAGGCCAAAAATAAAATTCCAAAAGCTAATTAATTACATTCCTAACAATGAATGTTAATACTATAGATTTACACTACTCCTAGAGTAGAGACTATCCAAAAACCATGTAACATAATTCCTTAATGCTCCTCGTAGCTCACTGCCTCAACCCGGCCCATAGCCCTCCATGTCCAAAAGCTGTACCTACAGGAACAACTCACCATGAGCATATACATCACTTATTCAACAAAATCCAAGCACAATAACATAAATAATTGCATGAGATATATATGTATGTATGCTCCCTGATTTACCACATTAGCACATTTTCATTGTTGTTCCTGTTTCATAAACTCATGCACAAAATCATTACTTCATAATATAATGATCGATACCACGTTCCAGTTATAACCACGATATTCCACATTAATCACTAGAAATGTGACTGTTCCGGTCCTGTTACAACAGCGGAATTTTAGGACCCCTCGCTTTGACATATAGAGGTATCATATGATATCCATCGCTTCGACAATGACAGCGGCATGTACATCGCTTCGACATGACAGCGGCAAATATCATATTACCATCGCTTCATATGACAGTGGCAAGTACCTCCCTCGCTCGTATATAACAACTACCGGAACAATCAAGCATTTCCAACACATATATATATATATAACCACAACACTTGAGTCCACAATCATAATGCATCACCATTATCTCAATATATATCAACACATTTCGTAATCCACACTTGTCCACGATATATATATAGCCAAAAGCGTAAGAACACATTTTACCGTCCGATGCCCGTACTCTCACTACGTACCTTAGTCTCAAAAGTGGAGAAGTTGAAGAACTTTATCTCCTTGAAGTTGTTGGTACCTGGGATGGTTCTACGCAACCATACAAATCAATATTAGAAGCCAATTATAGTCAGTATCCAAAAATCCCACAAAATATCCAAAAACACAATATTTTGCATCTCGCGATCGATCGCCGCAAGGGCCCGATCGATCGCGAGATCATTCTGCCCGATGCCAAAATTTTCTGCTCTTTGCGATCGATCGCCACATTTGGCGCGATCGATCGCCAGCCTCACCGATCGATCGTCCAAATGTGGCGATCGATCGCTGAATGCTTCTGGAGCCTACTGGTTGCGCGCGATCGATTGCCGAAAACGGGCGATCGATCGCCGCTGTCTGTGTTGCGAGAAACACCATTTTTGCACCATAAATTCTTCACCAACCTCACCAACACTTATACCAACAAACCAAAAACATAAAAACACCTTAAACCTTCAATATACACCATTAACAACCAAAAATCCAACTCCCAACCAATACCAATAACAACCCAACACAAACCCATTTTAAAACTCAACATACCAAAACAAAAATCCAAACTAAACACCATTAAAGTACCAAGGAGGTATCCGTACCTCTTGGGGACTCCAAATCTCACAAATAATCCCACAAATCAAGTTTTTGCAAGGATTTCTCCTCTCCTTGGAGCCAAAAATCGAAAATGGGAAGAGGTTTAGGGTTGGGAATGAAATTTGGGGATTTAAGAGTGATGGGTAAAGTGAAGGTAAAGTGGGGGTGTAGTGGGGTTATAAGAGTTTATAATTAATTTTGTACCCCATTAATTAACATGATGTATAAAATACCCCAACATGGTATTTTAAAAGCATTTTACAAAAAAATGCACCAAACTCCCAATAATTTAATGCTTTCCAAATAATTGCCAACCATTACAATTAAATCATGCTAACACCCAATTTCCCGACATGCACAACATACACCCTGAAATAGACCCCCGGGTCAGGCCTACCATGTGACTAAGCATTTCAATAAGATAATTAATTCCAACACATAATTTAATTATCACCATAATAATCACATAAACATAATTAATGCCCAAATGCATATAATTATTTCGGGGGTATCACAACAGGCGTATAACTCCATTAAAGCCTTTGAAAGAATTATGCAATCAATATTGTTTGATATTTAATCTTAGATATGGATATCAAGGTCGGTATTGAATGATAATTTCTACTATCACTTGGGAAAGTGAGTAGGAAACACTTAAGAATTCTTGGCTAATAAACTAGATAAATCTTTAATATTATAATTGATCATAAGAAACATAGTTAATAATCAAGTGAAATCGGACCTCTAGAATCCTTCTCATAATTAATTCTCTTGAATTGTTGCAACTGCTAGTTAGTGATTTACGTTATTTGATAATCAACAACACTACTCGTTTTTTCTAAATAGGATTAAGACCATCTAGCACAGTATTTAATTAATACTATAGATCCTCATGCGTTCGATATCCGTATTCATATCTATATGCTAAAACTTGACATTGTACGCTTGCGATACGTTTTGCACGCAAGTGATTGCTTTTAAAATCTGTTGAAGAAATTAAAGCAGAAAATGTATGCTTAAGAGAAGATCATGCGAAAGTTAGTCTTAGTCAACTGATAGTGAATGAAATTATTAGAGCGAACATAAGTACGCCTAAATCTAAAATTGATGAATTCCATGTTCAGAATAAGTCCATTCTTTCTTAAAATCAAAAATTATCCCAACTTATCAAAGCATGAAATATGGCATCCAAGTTATTGAGCAAAAGTCTAGAAGAACAAAAGTTATCATGTGATAAAACTGGTTTGGGCTTCAAATCTGATTGTTTTAGCTTGACTAGTAAAATAAGTACTCAAGCTTACCTTGACAAGGACAATTTTAAATCTTCAGAATTTGTTAAGTCAAGCATGCTACGTGAAAGCATGTTCAGTAGAACACTCAGCCGATACAGTTTAGGAAACAAAAGAACAAGCGTGGTACAAGATATGTTAAATTAGTCCGAGCAGATGTACTCAACCGGAACCGACCCTCGAAGAAATACAACTTAGATACATCTGCCTTGAGATCTGATAAACAGAATTGGTGCTACAACTGTAAACAATATGGGTTGAGTATATCTAATCAGCAGTATAGGTCAAATTATGTCAACACTTCACACGATCACTGCTTAACTGACAAATCCAGTAAGGAAACACACAATGCAAAATCTGAAAAGATCCCCGAGGGTACATTCGTCATGAACCCAATTAGAGTTGGGTACCAAGTTCTTGATCTGCATATATTCCTTCCAAGTTCTATGAATATGGAAAGAGGAAGTCACCTACTCCACCAACACCTAGTGCATTTATTATTTTTAAGAACTGTCAGTAGACTTCAAAGTACATGTCCTACCGGAACCAAGTTCTATCAATATAGTTAAGGACAGTAAACTTGCGCTTAATGTAAAGTCAGCAGATGACACATCTACCGCTCAACTAATAAAGTCTGGTAACCCTGTACTCTACTGCTCTAAAATTGTCATGACTTGACTGCTCCCGCATCTTAACATTTCTCATTTTAATATTAATTTGATGGTCACAGACTAAAAACAAGGAATCGAAGTAATCATTACTTCTCAGAATTTATTATCTCGCTTACCAAGACGATGCTTTGTATTACTTTTGATCTGCACCGTGATATCTTTTATACTAAGCTAAACCTTGTGACACGTGTTCAAGAGAAACCAACCAATTGTTTAACTATTCAAAAGGGAAGATTGGTAAATATTTCAAAATTTACACAACCTTCACACATTACGCATTTTTTTCTGCAAATTGTTTTCCGTGTGCAAACTACCCCTCGCAGAATACTCTCCAAATCTATGGTCTCTTCATCCAAAATGGTGTTGGGATATCATCTAGACTTTGACTCCATTCTTGCATCTGAGAACTTAGTACTCACCTATGTTTTGTGTCCTGGAGAAATCAGGCTTGAAGACATTTCTCTGCAACAAGCTTGTTGTTTTCACTGCTGCCGTCAAGGAATTTTTTGAGATGCACAACTTGAAGATGGAGATACAATTTCCAAGGTTGAGGATACTGACATATCGGTATCTGCTGAGTCATTTGAAGAATTTTTTGAACTACCAATTGCTGGACTTTACTCACCAGACATGGTTTCTGACAAAGTCATAGCAACTGTTAGACACAAGTACTCAACAAGCAAATATATTCTTCCAAGCACCAACTTTCCCAAGAATACGATGAAAAGGAAATTCCAAGTTCTGGCTGACATCGTCTAAAAGAACATTCAGTGCTCAACAGGAGCCTACGATGTCATAACCGAGAAGAAACTGCATATTATGGTTGTAATCACAGAAGGTATACAGGTGAACTGGTCCAGTTATTTATACTCCAAACTGCAAGAATTGGTTCACGGAAAAACAAAAGGATTTCAAATTCCAGTCAGCCGACTCATTGAGTCAAACTTAGGGTTAATAGAAACAGAGTCCAAAGTAATTGCCAGCCGCATTACTCCCTACAACAACTGCATAAATTGGCACAAAAGGCTACCGTTGTTGAAGAAGAGCCACGACCAAAGAAAAAAACTTTTTAGCAACCTGGTATAAAAAGAAAAGCGCTACCTGCTGACACTGAATTCGGTTGTTCCAAAATCAGCAAAGACTCTTGAACCTGCTACTTCTGCCCCCAAGAAGCATAGATCAGCAGAGCATGAGACATCTGCCTCAACAGTTCCTTCAGCACCTTCTCAATCCAAACAAGCTGTAGGATCTTCATCCTTGCCCAGACGAAGGCCAGCAGACCTGAATGTGGCCTCTCTTCGGTCGACTTCTCCCTCCTCACCAAGAGCAAGAACGATAATCCATGATGCAGTGGATGCAGCTCTCTTGCAGATTAAAGAGAATGTTGCCGCCAAAGAAGCTATTTTTGACAAATGGGCTTACTGCAGGATAAGAGTACCGATGATAAAAGCTGGAGCCTAAACTGTCGACTTTCATCAAAATTGAACAGTCAATATTGAAGTTGACATAAACTTCCAATGTGGAGAGAGCAATAAAAAGAAATGATGTGTACATCGATAAGCATACTAAGAGTGGCTTCACCAGCCTCATAAATCTCAAAGTTGATGCCTTCAACAATTTTGATCCACAAGGCAGCGAAAATGCCTATGTTATCCATGAACTACAAGGCAGACATCAAACTGCTGATTGTGAAATCACAGTCCTCAGAGATCGTCTCAGGATCACTGACTTGGGCATCTTTAAGGTGCTTGCTCCCTCTATTGAATCAGCAGATGAAGGACTGAGTCTGACGGAAGGAGAAATTGAAAATCATTGACGATTTTATAGATGAGTCGCAAGGACCAGCTGTGCACTTCAAACGGCCAGCTGTACCGAAAGTTTTGAAAGACGCTTTCCAGTAGAGGAAACACTACCAGTGGACTCCTTTTCAGAACAAACTGCTGACAGGGAATTAAATCATGTTCTGCATCTACTGCCGCTGAACCAATCATAACGGATCTATTGGATGCAGATATGGTTGTACATAATGTTGTTCAGAACATCTTATTGGAAGCTGATCTTGAGACACATCCCTCTGCAGACCAAGAGCTATCAGCTGAGCAAACCTCTTCAGATGTGCAGATGGAAGAAGTATCAGCACTGGCAGTCGTGTCCTACTCTCCTCTAGTTCCACAGTTTATCATTCGTCCATCCTTTCTAGAATACATTCGGTAGGTGCCCAGATTCTTATCAGAACAAGTTAGTTTTATCTACTATTCAGTATTGACAATATCTACCGACAAGAGTTGAATAGACTTATAAACTCTACCGATTGGTAAAGCGTGACAACTCTACCGATGGATAAAGCATGCTAATTACAAGATCCTACTGTACTGATGAAGTGTAGCTTACCAGGTCTACTACTGTCGTACTCTCCACTCTACCGACTGAAACCTTACCATTGAAGAAACATCAGTAGAGTATCTCATTAGTACATATAGCCGTTGTGAGCTAGTAGAGAAGGTACGGGAGCACGTTAAATGCTCCAGTACTATCTTGGGATAAGACAAAAAAGCATTTGATGGTCAAACAGATCTTGGCAGCTAGCTCATTATTACCGTTGTATTGCTCAAGTATAAAATGTCAAAAAAAGCATTATCAATGGTCAGGGTCTTTTACTATTCAAGTTATTAAGAAAGAAGAATTCCTGATCAAAACCGCATTCAAGACAAATCAACTTATTGAAGAAATCTGACAGGCGCCGCATAAAAGATTTATCAGATCTTCAAGAGATCATCAGTGCCGAGATTTTGCAACAGATTGCAAAATCATTTCTCTCACTCAATTATTTGTTGAACTTAGCTGTATAAGAAAAGTGTTTGATTGTAACGCTTGTGACATTGTGTTCAAACTGATCTTTTTGACTTTATGATTCTAAGTGAATTGTCTGATGTGTGGTCTAGGAGTTTATGATATCTTTGTGGTCAGTAGTCTAAGTGGCTTGTTTACTGGTGTAATAGCATAAACCAAATCTTATAGTGAATCCTTCTTGCAAAGGAAGAATGGGAGACGTAGAAGCATTGCTTCGAACTTCCAGAAACATCTACTCTGTTATTTACCTTCAGTACTTGTCTACCACACTTATTAAACTGTTGATATGGATCAGTAGACTTTAGACAAGTTGACATGACCAGTAGACTTAGTCTTCAGTTAATCTTATTCACTGCTTTAGTCGAGTTCTTTCCGCACTACATCCAGTTACTTGATCAGTACTTAAATAAGAAAATTGCCTTAAGTTGTTAATGCAACAGAATCAAATCTAATTTGGTTTAGAAAAGTCTAAGCAGATTCACCCCCCCCCCCCCCCCCCCCCCCTATATGCATATCCGATCCTAACACTGCATAGTCAGCATCTGAATATCCAATTAAATTTAAATTTAAATCCTTGGGATACCAGAGACCATTTTTTTGTGATCCTTTTAGATACTTTAATATTCCTTTAGCAGCTATGAAATGTTATTGTTTCGGATCATATTGAAATCTAGCATACATACAGACTGAAAACATAATATCAGGTCGGCTCGCTGTCAAGTATAAAATCGATCTGATCAAAACTCGATACATAGATACGTCAACTGATATTCCTCCTTCATCTTTGTCTAACTTGATTGATGAACTCGTGAGAGTTGTTGCAGTTGAGCAAGTTTCCATACCAAACCTTTTAAATAATTTCTTCGTATACTTTGTTTGATTTATGAAGATGCCATTGTCGAGCTGTTAACTTGTAAACCCAGGAAGAATGATAATTATCCCATTATGCTCATCTACCCTCCATAGGCTGGCTCCATTCAACATATTAAAGAAAATTGTCATAAATATGCACGAAAAAAACAAACAACCCGTGAGTAAAAAATTACTCTCCAAACTTCAATAAAACTGAACATAATTACCAGTGTATGTCGATAACGTTAAGTAAAACACAAATGGATAATTGAAAAACTTTCACATAAATCTATAAACTTAGTCACCAAATTAACACAAGTCCATCGATCCATCCATTCAAATTCAAGGTAAACAAATTGAATCCTAGAACAACATACACAAAAAAATGAGGTAGAAAGAGGATACTGAAAAGATATCGCTCCCACCAATCCAATATATAGAGGCCGAAAGTGGCGTCGTAAAGATACATCTTGCGTTAAATCCAGTTCATTCTGTTAAAGTCCTTCTCGGCCTACTATATGGTTGTAGTCCTATATGGCCTTCAAGTCCCCTTCTCTTCAAGATTGCAGCGTTGTCAGAGGGAAATGTAGTGGCGGGTGCACAATATATTGTATTTTGTAGGGTTTCAACACTAAAAAAATGGCATATTTGTAAAAGTGATCCCTTCATCCATGGTACTGTAGGTTAGTGGAGGAGACATCACAAGGTAAAGGTGGGATGCTTCAACAGAGTATTTCAAATTTATCACAGGTCGAGTTATGCTATTTGGCCTTTTGACACTTGAGATGAACATGAGATGATGACTGATAATTAAATTATTCATGCCTTATCAAGTGAGAAGAACATAGCCATAGAGTAGTTGATCAAGTGCTGACATAGAGCGAGACACATCAATAATAATAGAGATATCATGTCAGCAATGGTCAATATCTTTGTCACTCGTTTATTGATATATATTACATAATGTAGACGTGAGAGGGGAAGAAACCAGAATATATTTCAAGTAAAGAAAAATGGAATCGTGAGATGTATATATATTCCAATGAGATGTTCAACATAACATAAGCATAATGTCATTATTCTAGATCTCATATTCAAATGAGATCGTTGTCATGAGTGAAATATACGAATTTCAAATTTTACCTATAAATCTAGAATTCGACTATTTCTTCCTAGGTTTATAATAATTTATTAGAAAGAGCTCTTCATATCTTTGAATAGTCAGTCCATTTTCCATGGCTTCCAATTGGGCATAGTCAATGGGTGAAAAATTGATGCTACAACATCAGCATTGTCAATGTAATTGTTGATTTCAACTAATGTTGAATAGTCTAAATCAATAGTGATGATGATCCTTAAACTAACTGTAATACCCTTGTCCCACATTGGTAGTTGATGAAAATTTAAAGTAGTTTATAAAGGCTTACAATAGACTATTATAGCAAATTGGGTTAACCATTTTTGTAGAGCGATGGCGGATACGAAGTAGTTGCTATAGGAGCTCATCGTATAGTCGCGCTTGCGCGGGCCCGGGGCAGAATGGTATCAGAGCCGGTCATCAGCAGAAAACACCGGGAGATAAGTGCTATGCGGGGCAAAGTGATACGTGATTGGCAGCCACCTCTTGAGCCTAAAGGGGCAAAGTGCTACACTACCGGGGCCACCTCGTGAACCTGTGGGGCAAAGTGCCACGTGCGTGGGAGCCACCTCTTGAACCCGCGGGGCAAAGTGCTACATGACGGGAGCCACCTCTTGAACCTGTAGGAGCCACCTCTAGATTCCCGGTGCCGGTGGATCGATGAATTAGGGACGAGGACGTCGCGTTCTAAAGGATGTGTGATTGTAATACCCTTGTCTAGGGGTGGTTACCGGATCAAACCGGTCCGATTCGGACCGGAACCGGCTGGTTCCGGGCCCATTATGGGCGGAACCGGTCCGATCCGATAAGAAACCGGATCGGATCCGGTTCCGGTTCCACCGATTCCGGGTTGGACCGATTCCAACCCGGAACCGAATTTTTCTTTTTTCTTTTTTTTTTTTAAAAATGGATCCGGTTCCGGTTGGTTCAAACCGGAATCGGATCCGTTTGGTCCGGAACCGGTAAGATACCGGATCCGGAACGGTAGAACCGATCCGGTCCGGTATCAAACCGGTTCCGGACCGGTTCGGGACCGGTTAGTCCGGTTCCGGTTTTGGACCGGACTAACCGGTCCGGTTTCGGACCGGGTCCGGATCGACCCGGTCCGATAAGCACCCCTACACTTGTCCCACATTGGTTGTGGATGAAAAATTAAAGTAGTTTATAAAGGCTTACAATGGACTATTATAACAACTTGGGTTAACCATTTTCGTAGAGCGAGGACGGATTATGAAGTAGTTGATATAGGAACACATTGTGCAGTCGCGCTTACGCGGGCCCGGGACATGACACTAACCATCAGTACCCTTAAGGTCAGTACCAAACCAACCGTCAATAAAATATGTATCATGTGTAATGGAAAGTATACATACATTTCATCATAAACAAATATTTTCGGCCTACAATATTTGTTTCTGCAAATACGAATTATATATATAAGTTTGAATCTCATATACCCAGGGGCGAATGTACATGTATCTTAGAAGGCAACTACCTCCTCTCAATTTTTTGTAAATTATTTATAAGATTGTATTTTGTCATACTAAAATTGTATTTACCCCCTAAAATTATTTTGTCCCTCATTTTTTATATTTTTGTTTCTTGCCCATCTTCAATATGAATTCTAACTTCACCCCTGCATATGCCCACGTTAATACGTTTAGTGTCAAGTGTAAAAAATATGAAGGAAATGGCAAAGCCTGACCAACTTGCCAAGCTAATATGAAGCTCGGCACATACAATTCAATCAGCATACTTAATAATCTCAGCGACTTGGCGAGTAAGAGTCCAAGTAGGAAATTCAAGTATCCCGAGAATATCGGATCACACAGTCATATCATAGAGTTTAGGTAGGTAGGAAAACATCTCCAAACAAGGGCCAAGTACCCTCCCTAAAAAAAGTTTATTATTTTTAAAATTGCATTTTGCCCCCCTAAATTTTCCCCCCAAATTTTTATGTTATTGATTTTTTTACCCCTCATCTTGGATTCTAAATCCGACTCATCTCCAAATATCATGACAAATCATACCGTATGTCCAAAATAGTGTTAGCCTCTAATTTGAGTAAAAAATCATCTTTCAATTGTAATTTGAGTAAGTTTCCGGGTGGTCATTTTCTTTTTAATTTGTTGTATTTTATCTTTGATTTTGTTAATCCAATGTAGTCTGGGTTTGAGTACCCCTTACACTCATTTTGAATAAAAATTGTTCGCCGATGAAAAAAAAAAAATTTGTTAGCCTCTGATTCCTTCCATAAAATAAACCAGGTATTATACATGTAAATTTAATAACCTTACAATTTGTTTCTATTTTTTTCCTGCCATATTTTCCCGTCCTTGATTTGAGCATCGAAGCCTGTAACATGTATCTTCATGTTCTCAAGCCATTATTATTAGACAGTTATTGGATAAGAAGATATCATGGTTGAAAGTGTGTAAAATGAGGTTAGCACGGGGTAGTGACAATAAACGACACATACTTTTTTTTTGGAAGAAGACATTTCACATACATTAAGAGCAAGAGAATTTCATAGTATCTTCGGGTCCATTTGATTTGATTCTTTTGAAATCATGAACTTCAAATCTATGATTTCAAATACTTTATAAGTGTATTTGAAATGACTCTGATATTCGAGGACTTGAAATATATTGATTTTGTTAAAAGAATGGATAAAGATTGGAATGATGATTTTAAATCAATGGATTCAAAAGTAAACAATTTGAGTTGATTTGTGGTTAGGATTTGAAATCCTTCCATCCAAATTGCAGCCTTAGAAAATATATTATATCTACTAGGAAATAAAGGACCAAACTTGCAAATAGACAAACATAGAAGACGGAAATTGTAATTCTCCCCACTATTTATTTATGTGATGTTTGAGTCGATGACTATTATGAAGATACAAATTGGACATATCAAAAATATATTAGTAATGGAATCAAACAAGTTTATTAGAAGGGTACTGTCTTGAAAATTCTTCTTGAAGTTGAAGCAATATCAACGGATAAATAGAAATTTGCAAACAACAAAGCTTGAACTTTATTGAATGCTCACTTGTGTAATACATCCCAATTACAAACAGCTTTGACAGATACAATATCACAAGTAATAACTTGGCACAGGCCTTACACAAGGTTGCGGATTCTTGGAATCTTCTAGTCTACCGAACGAGAAGGCGAAGCCTGCTATAAGATGCAGTCATCCTCCACACTGTAAATGGTTTTTTGTTTATGGAGTTATATTATGATTCAAGTAATAAGGACAATGTTGCAGTTTCTTGGGGAAGAAACATCGCATTTCGGATTGGTTTCACGTCGTTCGTTCAAATCTGCCACCAGTCTGCATATGCAGCCATTCCGGAGACAAACTCCTACCATATTCTCTTGCACCTTGGGAACTATATGTCATAACAGGAGCATCAAAAGTTTGCTGAGCGAACTGCAAGGTCAAAAAGGACAACACAAGTTGGAAATTTTAAGGCATGGATAAAGGTCTTCCAAACATCAATCATAGGAACCACGGCAAATTTGAGCAGTTGACAATTGTGTTTCAAGAACTTACGTCTTTCAAAGGATACCCGTCAAGGCCTACTCTTGAATTAACTGCTTCCAGCTTCATTGACAAGAACTGTTGGACATCATCAACTATATATGATTAAATGTGATTCTAAGAGCGATTATTTATAAAAACATATGGGATAAAAATGTGCGTGTACACGTTACATGCACTGAGGAAAGGGGGGGTTGGGGAGAGGAGAGGAGGGGATTTACCTCAACCTGGTGTTGTAATGACTGGATATAATTAATTATCTCATCGAGTACCAGTGCTTTACCAATAACCTGAACTCAATGAACCATTCATTCAATTTGCCATTCCAAAAGAGGGGGAAAAAAACTAAATTCAGGAGTAGATAAGTCAGTATAGATGGTGATTCAACACTAAAATCATCGAAAAGTTTCACGTGATTACTAAATCAAAACTATCTTGACAAACTTGGCATCAGAAAAAGAGACATGGCCTCAAAAAAATAAATAATTTACGGAATTCGACTCAGCAAAACACAGGTCGTGCATTCTACTACATGAGCCGGAACTAATATTACACACACATCTTTTGGCCAAAATATAAAATTAGCCTGTAGCACTTAGTAGACTTATAACTGGAGCTGTCAAGTATCTATATAGTAAACACAAGAAGTTCATTTAAAAATTCAGTTTCATGTTTCCGCCCTTCAAAATGTTCATTCAGATGAAATTTTGGCATCACAAGAACAAGAAAATTCAGTTGTGCAATAAAAGATGAAGACATAATCAGATACTCTTAAAAATATTCCCGAGCACATCAAAAATTTTGTGACTTCACGGGAATGTCATCAGCAAGCACAAAGTCTTCAAACTTGAATACCAACAACAGACATGCACTCTTTTCATGGAGAGGGCAAAATTCTAAGTTGTAAGAGAATTTAGTCACATGGCGAATTCCTATGCGGTGGACTCAGACTCACCTTCCTACTATATCCAAGAGGAAATGACAAAACTAAAATGGATGTCTACCAGGCAGACAAGTATAGTCCAGTGCAAAGGTCGAGAGGTAATGGAAGTGGAAAATCCAGAGATCGCACGCTCACGAGGGCTATCGGCATTAAATGCAACTATGAGCATTTCTTTAATGAAGTTCAAAGGATGTCAATACTCACTTTATTGCAACCAGGCACTAAATCTTGGAGAATTTTCATCCTCTCACTAATCTTTTCTCTCCTAGCCTGCACACAAAGGAGGCCAAAGAAAATAATAATTATTTACTTTTCACCAATAATTTATATGTTAACAAAACCAGAAAAGACAAAATATTACATATAAACCAAATTTTTGTAGAGTGAGGTCATTACTCTTTCAGCCAAACTATGACTATCAGTAGCTTGGCCCCTTCTTGCTCGCACATGGATGTAGTCTTGCTTCGGCTGTTCAGCTGGTTTTGGAGGTTGATCTGCCTCTGTATCTACTTTGTTTTTGTTATCCTCATTCGATCCCTCAGCCTTTTTATTCTCACCTTCATGCTGCTCAATGCCAAAAATATTACCACAGTAGAACACAAACCAAAACAAGAAACCATGGTTAAATTAGAGGATGGAAATATTTTCATGGAATTTACTTATTTTGGTAAAATTATCAGATCAAAGACACAGAATGATAAACTATCCCAGAATCAAATAGCAAAACGCAATCACCCTCACTATATAATCTACATTTTGAAATAACAATTTTCATATATAATATTCGAAAACAAAAGGAATCAGTCTGGAACCCTACCGAAACATCATTATTGTTGCCATAGCAGTTGCTGGTGCAAGCTCCTCCTTTCCCACACTCATCTTCCTCTCGGCTCTTCCTCGAATTATGGCTGGACGGACCATGACTGGATCCGTGGTCCACCACCATCGGATCCACATTATACGGCGCCGCATTGGCATTCATCTGAAACCCCGGCCAGATCTCAGAGTAGTAAACTCCGCCGCCACTCATCATACCCTCCTGCGGATCCATTTTTCCGACTCGAATAACAGAAAATGGAAGATCATTCGAGGGATGGAGGTGGGATAAGGGACAAGGAAGCAGTAGATCTTCCCTTCAACAGTGGAGTTTGTTGGGGGAGGGGGGGGTGTTCTACTGTGCACAGTGGCGTACAATTGCCAACACCGGCAGCATTCAGTAGCTCACTTCTTCTTGTTCAGTGTGGAGTGAGAGATTTGGAAGTTGAAAAGGAAGTGACTTCGAGATTTATTCGGACGCTTCAGCAAGCCGAGTGTTTTCCTCTGCGACCGGCTCACCTGGACCGAATTGTTTGGTTAGTCAAATCATCGAATTATATATACTAGCGATTTTGAACAAACAATAGATGCATATATAATTTTTTGTAAAATATTTTAAAAATTTTATATGATATATAATTATAATATAAATATTACTTATTATATATTTTTAAAATTTTAAATATTTAAACTAATATGGCATACTATTAATTAGATTAAATAAATAATTTTAGAAAATTTGAAGAAAATTAAAATATTGGAGGTAGTTATTTATATAAGGGTATTTTAGAAAAAACGTCTAAAAATATATCAAGAGACCAAGGTAGTTATTATGTGTTGTTCTACCTTTATAAATAGTATAAATATATATAATGTAAATGTTAAATTATTTATATAAAAAATTAACATATTATTTATATAAATTATAAATATATTCAATATCATTACAGTAGTTATACTTTATATACATACTTGTTCATATTTATACATAAAAATTGATTTAAATCTAAAAATAATTATCAATAAAATTTAATATAAAGTGTAATTTTAATTATATTAATATTTCTTCTAAAATATAATGGTGTTTAAATAACTTGTTCACATTAAATGTTATATTTGATTTTTTATTTATTGTGTGTTATTTTTCATAAAACAACAATTAGTAAATATTTTTTTAGTGAATCGTATTTTAATTAATTAATAGAAATTATATTGTAAATTAATTAATTTATTATAAGCGGGCCAACCTGATTGAAATGGGCTCAACCCGCAACACAAATATATTAGTCTGTTCAGACCAGCCTATATACTAAACTGGAAAATTCTGACCTAACCCATAATATTTGACAGGTCGAGTTGAACCAATTTGTTTTGACAGCTTTAATAACAAGTCAAAATTAAATATTTTTAAATGATAAAATGGATGAATTAATAAAAGACAAACTTAAATTACAAATTAAATGTAATCCACGCAAAACTAATATAATTATTGCTCCTAAAACAAGAAGTCATATCTGAGAACAGATTGGATGGGAGACATCGATTGCTTTCTTTGATTGGTTAGTTTAGAATAATAATTAAGTACTATGTGATTAAATGTGTATTTGTTTAATGATGTCTTGATTGTGATTAAGGAAGCAATTTGGTAGAAAGGTTAGTGAAATGTAGTTTTGGAGTGGCACCAAATATTATGCATTACCAACTTTGTCCATGCATAATTATCTTAAATATATTATTAAATACATTATAAGGCCATCTAATTTGGTTTCATGTATGGGCTTGTACGGGAAATATTTGTATGTACCTGTTTTTTGTGCTACTTTATACATCAATTCAATATTAACTTTTAAATAAAAAAATCATAAACTAACATACCAACTATTTTAGACAAATCATATTGAGTTGGTCCATAAGTGAGATCCAAACCAGATCCGTACAAGTATTTTTCGGGCAATATAGTTTTTTTTGTTTTAATTATTTTTATGATATTTTTGGAATTAAGTAAATTAATATATAACTGATCAAGAATTTATATTAACGTTAAGAACTTTTGTAGATGATTTTATAAGTAATTAAAATGTTTTTTTGAGTATGACTATTTTGGTTATTGTAGTTTGTAATTTTTTTGAAAATTATAATTATATAAAATAATTGTTATAATGGAATATTTTAGATATTAAAAAATTGACAATATTAAAAAATTGACACTTTGGGACATCAAACTTATTTATTTATCCCTCAATCTTTATAATATAATATAAATTAATATTAAAAAATATAGTAATATTGTTTTTATCTCATTATGATTGCGGTAACTGACTCAGCTAAAAAAATTAGCATAATTATTCATTTCATTAACATAAATTCCTTGATTTTTTTATGTATAATTTCATTAAATATCTCCATAATTTTCCATTTTGTAGTAAGTTTTATGTGGATTAATCAGCAAAGATGAAAGGGGAGCTTAGATTGGAGGGGGGTTTAGTTAGTTAGGGGTAGAATGTCTTTGGATCGAATTGGGATCTGGAAACAACAAAAATTATTGGAAGTTTTATTAACCTTCGGGTATGATCTGAGATCTAGATTGATAACGATTGCAACCTTCATTATTGCCCCACATTTCTTAGATTTTTTATCAAGAGGATTGAAAAGTAGATTTGAATCAACGTCTCTCTCTATTGGGAAAGTTTATGTCATTGAACCAAGTAAAATGGCAATGAAGAAGGTCTGGCCAAACCCAAAACTCGTATCATCTAGTCAATATTACTCGACTCGCCCCACCCCACGAACTCGGTGGGTTCAGCCCGTTCCCGCGAACCCATTAACATTATTAGAAATAATTTTTTTTAGTCTATTACAATTTGATCATTGTAACTAAAACAACAAAATAATTCATCCATCAAAATCAAAAGTGATAACCACATCAAATTAAAGAGCCAACACTTACAATACAATCTCACAACAAACTATTAATTTTCAAATTGCACATCTCATAACAACATAAAATTAACTATTATCACTCAAATTCCTAAAATGATAAGTAAAAATATAAAACTAATTACAGTACATCAGCATTTTCTTCATCGTCTTCTTTCTCAACAAAAAAAAGCTATAATTTATATGTACAATGGGGCATGTCCAGGCGGCCCCGTCCCAGGACCTGCCCCTCCCCGCTTCAAAAACACGTTAACCGGGTCCAGACTCTTTTAACTGGGTTTAGACCTATCCCAAACGGAACGAATTTAATACGGGTCCGAGTCTCTGGGACGGCTTTAATACGGGTCCGGATTAGACTCGGCCTCATTGTCATCCGTATGTGCTGAGATATCATGCATCGTTAATTTTCAAGTGATAATATTTCTAAGGACGATGTTAGTGACAACATCAAACTAGCCATATGCCACGAAGGTGATGTCCCATATTTTTAACACTATGTATATATAGTATGATGTGTCTGTTGGAGAATAATTATTGTAAAAATAAAATATATAATATGGTTTTTCTAACAACTGTCCCGACTATGCTTAAATACCAATAGCCTAGTGAAAGTGATGAGACAATAACGAAGTTGAAAGCTTCTTAAAAGCTACCTTAATGCCTAACTTTTCCGAGCAATTCATCCAATATAGTTAGACATCGATAATCATTCTAAAGAGTAGCGCCTAATTACTTAAAATAATTTATCAATTCACATTGCTAGCCCCAAACTTTATTATTTTATATTATGATACTTATTTCTACATTATTTTATATAATAAAGACTCGTCCATAAAACAAATTATATTAATACAATCACTAAATTGTTTATATAAAGATTCATGCATTATCCATCATTTTTTTTTAAAATAATTGTTAAATTATTTATATAAAAATTTGACTTAATTCTAAAAATAATTATCCATAATTATATAAAAAATGACCAATTGTAGGATCAAGCGCTTACCGATTTACCAATAACTATAGTTAAGGGTAATTGCGCAACATCAATCTTTTCAATCATATACTGGCACAAGCGCCACGTGTTCGATCGATCACAAAGCAGAGACAATTATTGAACCCCAACAATCTCTCCCCCAATAATTGCATTGTTTGCAACTCATTAAAATCGAACACGCGACTTTGGCTCCGATACCAATTGTAGGATCGAGCGCTTACCGCTTTACCAATAACTATAGTTAAGGGTATTGACTCAACATCAATCTTTTCATCTATGCACTGGCACAAGCGTCATGTGTTCGACCGATCACAAAACAGATGCAATTGTTGAACCCCAACAATCTCTCGCCTAATAATTGCACTATCTGCAACTCATAAATCGAACACACGACCTTGATACCAATTGTAAGATCGAGCGATTGCCGCTTTATCAATAATTATAGTTAAGGGTAATGGCGCAACATCAATCTTTTCAACCATACACTGGCACAAGCGTCATGTGTTCGATTGATCACAAAGCAAAGGCAATTGTTGAATCCCAACAATTGTTATTCAAATATTTTTAGTAATTTCAAATTAGATTTCGACCCTTTAATTAGTTAAAAATTTGGGCGGATATACTCTTGGTCAAAACGGGGAATTCCAAAAAAAAAAAAAAATTACTCCCTTAAAAAAAGTTTTTTTAAAAAAAATTTTACATTTTACTCCTCAAAAATTAATTTCTACCCCCTAAAAGTATATTTTGGCCTCGTAACATTTTTTTTTACCTTCATTTTTTATTTTGATATTTGTTGCCCCCTTCCTAAAATTCGAGCATCCGCCCCTGAGTACGAAACCTATTAAATATTTTTTTGTCAAAGTGCTGATATGACACTTGATAGGATAGCATCATATGGGCTAAATCTTACGCCATATCAACATTCTTGCGAAAAACAGAGACTTAAATTAAAAATAAATTATATTTTTTATCCACTTAAAGAAATATTGTAATGGCATAAAATTCTAACTTATATATGCTCGAATATAAAGTAACATAATAAATTACATTGAAATCGGAATTAATTACATAATAACTTTTATATATATATATATATATATTGTATGATTTCAAACATGTAGTTTATGTCTCATATTTTATTATATATTTTGGTAATATGACTGTTAAATATGTACTTTATTTTATGACCTTATTATGACACTCTTATTATTTGATTTGTGCCTCTTTTTTTTCGTCCTATGATTAATCTGTTCGAATAGCCAAAAAAAATTAATTTTGAGAAACATAATATAGACTTTCAAATATTTTTTTCTGTTCGAAAAATTAAAAAAAATATAATTTTTAGAAACATAATATAGACTTTAAAATATATTTTATTTCATGTTTAAACCATCCCCACAAACCATTTAAATTTTATGATGGATGAGTTGTTGAAAAGTTTGATGTGCCAACTGTAATCAAGATTGATGTTGAAACTGAAATTATTAAAATTGAAATGAAATTAAAGAGACCGAAAATGGAGACAGCCACAGCTAATATGAGCTATCTCAAAATGCCCCACTATTGCTTGTTGATGGATGAAATTTGAAAACATTTCATAAAACCTGAATCACCTATTGACCCTCAAGTTTGAATAATAACAAATTCCGTCACTCTAATTTAAAAATATATATATATATATATATATATATATTTCATGCTTTGTATTTTTATGTAAATAATAAGTAAGACAATTGTAATTTTCCTATATATATTACATACAAGAGTATGCGATATTGTAATACAATTATTCTAAAGATGATCCATATGTTATTGTTCAAACTGGATATTAAAAATTATAATAAATGTTTTCTAACTGTAACTTTTCCTTTCCTTAAATGAATAATCTAAATGGCATGTAAAATGATTAATTTTTAGGGGAGTAAAAAAATCGAGAACACAATACACCCATCCAATCCGCATTCATCCATTCATATCCGTCCGTTTTAATTTTTTTTTTTTAAAATGTTGCAGTTGAAAAATTAAGCAACCCGCATTTATATGGACATGTGGTTGATTGTTGAACATCCACCTACCTACTTAATTTGCTCGCATATTTATATATTAAAGATTTATTTAATTATAAGATTAAATATTTTAGGGGTTTAAATTGCAAATTGCGATTTTCATCAATGTTTTAGCTTGCTAATTTCGAATGTATATTGTGTACGTATTTTGCCGATTAAAAAACAATTGTTGATTAATTGAGAAACAGTAGTTTCAAATTCTTTCATTATGAATCTCGTAATAATAAGAAATACACTTTTATTTTGTGAACTTCATCTTGTAGTAAGAATAAAATTTTATTCTTTATTTTTTGGACTTATGAATTGTTTTTTTTTGTATAAATAAATGTTTAAAGTTATTGATAACCCATTTGACGGTGGAAGATTTTGATACTTTAATTGATTATATTTTTTATTCCGTATTGTGAGATAACATTTCAGTTTTAGTATATGATTTGGATATATATAATTTTTAGGATGCGATGATATGATTGATGATCTATTGTTTTAACTATCTTTGATTTTAATTACAAAGGATGTGATAATTATGTTCATATAAATACTTTTGCTCACGTGATTTTAAATTTTTATTGTTTATATTGTATATCATTTTATTTAATTTTAGTTATGTTTAAGAATCTGTAAAATACACTAATTGTAATTGATTTCTATTTGATTGACTAACAGCCTACACCCACACGAACCGCACGTTTTTGTATATTTGTTGTTGACAATTTAGCAACCCACTCGTAGTGGATTTGGTGATTTTTGTCATCCCTACCCACCCAAACCCACCCACGTACACCCGTAGTAAGTTTCTTTATTTTTTTAAAAATAATGTTGGAAACTTTTTGGTATACTTTATTCTAAAATATATATTTTAAAAATGTCATTAATTTAATTTTTGAAAATATAAACATTTCAGTACATGTTCAATTTACACATAGGTGACGATCAGAGTATGTGTAAAACTAATTTCCACGAGATGGTTTGCTGATATTTAGGGTAGATTTTTATAAACTTTCCCTAACCATTTAAGAATTCAAAAATTGTAAATTGAACTAAGCTAGTAGCTTGCTGATTTCTGTTTCGTATTACGATTTGCGAAGCTATAAGATTCCTTCCGGCCTTTGTTTTTTAAAGTTCACTAGAAACCACAACGTAGGATTAAACATTTGTCGATTTATCAAAAGTGATAGCTGGTGATAACGATGCAACTCAAATCTTTTAAACCGTACATCAACACAATCACCACGATTCAATCGCTCATAACAAGGGCAATTGTTCTCCCCAACAATCTCCCTCCAAATAATTGGATTTCTTACAACTCATGATAATCGAACATGTGACTTTGACTCTGAAACCAACTGTAAGATCAAACGATTGTCGATTTACCAAAAACTATAGCTGATGGTAACTGTGCAACTTAAATATTTTAACTGTACAACTACGCAAACGTCACATTTCATCGCTCTCGTAACAAGGACAATTGTTTCTCCCCAACACATAATCAATATTTATAATTTATATTACCAAAAACTTTTAATTCAAAGTTTTAGCTTGTACTATCTGATTATTTATTAAGGTGCCAGCCGGGATTCTGGTAATCACCCTATATAATAATCATTTCTTTTTAGAGGATGAGTGACGAAAGTTTTTACGCACACAGCACAACTCGAACTCGAGTCATCCCAAAGGGGGATGAACTTTTACCCATCCGACAAGACAGGAAGCTCATAATAATCCTTTTTAATTATTCATAGTGATCAACCTTAAGTTCCTCAGATTACTCAAAGAAAAAGCAATAATGCCAGCCCTTTAGAGGCTTTCGAGTATTTTGGCTATGGAAACAAGTGGTTTAAAGCTTTTAGGAGCACTGCCGATGAATTGTTGTGAACAGAGATCCAATATACAAATAGAAAAAACTTTTTTTTTATTTGTTTAGTTATAATTAATATTTATAAAAATTCGATTTATTGTTAATTTATTAATTAAATTAACTATTGATTAGATTTTATTGATTTTAATTATTAATTTTAATTTAATTAACTATCTTTATAAATTTTCTAAATATGAATCTAATATATTAATATATTATTTAAATTAATAAAATAATTATTATAAATGAAATTAAAAGGAATATTGTAAGGAATATTCCTTTTGGAGTAAATTTGGAGTAGATAGATTGGAGATGAATTTTGTGTTTAGTGCAGAAATTGTCTTATAGGACTAAAAGCCTAAACAAACCAACTTACTGAATTAATTTTGCAATGTTCCCTACATATTCCACAGGAGTTCGTTTCATTATTTTGCAAAGTTTCTAAAACGTCTCTGTAAGTTGCACATCCACTAACCTATTTAAACAGGTTCATGAACCATTCAAATATTTCCATCAATGATACTGTAAATGGATACATATACCTAATAAAAAGTGTAAACCCAGTCGACGAAGTTCCAGTTATGCGCAGTGTCTGGGAAGTGATACATATACCTGATAATACACTTAAATTAAATCAACTCGTTCAGCTGTTCATTTCCCTTTATCTCAATGAAATATATTATCCATAGACATCTAGATTAGCTTCTTCCTAATGTGATGGATTTCTCCTAATTGAATTTAAATGAATGATGCAAACAAAATGTGTTAATTCTATATTGTAATCTATTCAGTTTTAATTTATTAAAAAAATTGATTTTATATATACAAAAAAAATATTGAAAAAGTCAAAAGGGCCTAAACTTTTGAAGTTACCCAAGTATCCTCTTGATTATTCAAACATAGAGGAATCACATCCCATATAGTTCTTAAAAAAACAAGAAGGAGATGAGAGGCTTGAATTTTTTAAGTTGCCTATGTATCTGTAGAGGAATCAAAGTTTATGTAGTTCTTGTATCCTTTTTTTACCCTTTTTACCTTAGAGAGTGGCGTAGCTCGCTCACTCTCACCTTGTTCCCGTCGTGGTTGTCCTTCCGTATCAAATTGTTGTGGCTCGTCAGGCTCAACTAACAAATGTTGTCTTTGTTTCACGTCCTTCGTCAAATTATCTACAATGCTTGGGCCTCCAAATTCTTAGAAGAAATGGTTGAACGTTTTTCATCCAATATATTACCTCCCAAGAAAAATGCTTGCTCCACTGCACAGAAATTTGCTCATGTAATCTCTTTTTGAGCTGCAATATCTGGGGCAGTAATTTGTGTATTATGATCAAAGTTTGGGATACTTGAAATTTAAATTTTGAAGGAGCTTGGAAAATCAATATTATTCCACACCTCTCGCTCCAAAGAATTTCAGGATTCAGCATAAGGTCGACAAATTTCAAAGATCCAAAAATTTTGTTTACAAATGGCAACTGCTGACTTCAATATGTTATGATTGTAGGATCGCGTTATGGACAAGTGATAGAAAAATAGAGCTACGTAACGAAGATAGCCACCTTGTTACCAAAAGAAATTAACTTAAAACTTCATTCTTCTTTTCTTTATTAATCAAAAGCCACTCTATTTATAATAATAGAGTCCAACAAAATCTTGATAATCCAATCGCTATGATAAACTAAAATCCTAAGTATCAATCCTAGATAATCATCAAACAAAGATTTCTGTCTTAACCAAAATATCAAATCAAAAGTCCTAATCAAAACCAAAACCAATCCTAACCAAAACCAAAACCAAAACCAAAACCAATCCTAATCAAAACCAAATCCTAATCAAAACCAAAACCAAAACCAAATCCTAATCAATCAAATCCTAATTTGAATTTAAAAATAAACTAAATCCTAATCATAAAAGATAAAATTGCAGGAGTATCAAGGATTTGATATTCATAACACACTCAAAAGAACAAAAATCTATAATCTATAATATAGTACAGTACCAATTTCTCTCCATGAACTGTTTCAGTGATTGATCCTGCATGTCTTTGCTCAGGTTCTCTGCAGTCAAGGAAAAGAGAGCTTAAAATTCAACTTATTTTCTTAAGTTAACAAATCAAATGTTTCTTAAGTTAACCAAATCAAATGTTGCTCTAATAATCAAGGTTTCTTCTCTACAAACGGACAAAGATTATTTACCAAATATATGGAAATTCAACTGATTGATAAACAACAAAGACATCATACAACAACGAAATTTTGATCTCAGCCCCAAGATTTGAAACCAATGACAAGCACACCAACATTCTTCCCTCAGCTCATTTCATCACAAACGTTCCAATATAAGCAAAAATGCAAGATGAACACAAGAAATAGCACAATGGCTCACAGTCAAATGGACAAAATCAGTACAAGGTACAGCTACTCACTCTCTCACGCCAGAGGAAATCATTAAGTATCTCCAAAGTCTTCATATTTGTGTTTTTGTAAAAAAAAAATCATCAGCCTTAAACATAAAAAACTGCCCAAAAATAGTGAAAATATTTGCATGCACGCGGTTTGGCTCCACTTATGGACCAACTCAATATGATTGGTCTTAAATGGTTGGTATGTCAGTTTATATATTTTTAATTCAAAAGATAATATATTTTAATATTGATTTGCTATATAAGTGGGGTTCAAATCAGGTGCATACCACCAAACCTTTCGGAACTCATCTCTGCAAATGATACAAGCACAATATTGCATATTTAAAAAAATACTTAATTAAATTATATGCAAAGCTTAAAGAGCCAAGAAAGCCATGAAAATCTCATACCTTTACAAGGTCTGATTTTGGACTGATGTTTATCAATATCGTTAAATCTTTACATAAAAAGCAATAATGCCCAAAAGGGTCGTGAGACCTCAGCTTGAAGTCAAAATCCAAATTAGTCATAATTTCTCTAGCCCACCACCATGAATGTGTTGATTTCCCAGCCATCTCAACATCTCTCTACCTCATTTTCAAGCTCCACCATCCATTGTTCTCCCATTAATAGACCCTGCGTAGGCGAAGGAGCCAAACTCACACCACCCCTTTTGTAACAGAACTCTCCTGTTGTCTAACACATAACCAAGATGTTTACATACCCAATTCTCTCAGTAAGGCACCAAAAGCAAACTTGAGCATTACCCACACCAAATTCCATAAACTTTGATTGGAAAAGTTAGCTGAAACCACATTCCGTTAACATAAATACAGACGAAAAAGAACACAATGCTCCCAAACTTTGACCAGTTGTTGCAGAAGTAAAATCACAAATTTATGAAAAATCTCAGGAAACTCGTGTGATAATTACAACTTTCTATTTTTTCATCAACTCTCTCTATGTTCCACATTTATCATTCAAAAGACAAGAAAAAAAAAAATTTAAATAATTTAAAGACGGACACCCAAACTTGGATTGCTTAATGCCTAAAACCAAACACAGAATTTAGAACATTCAAAAGACAATTTTATTCTAATAACAATTTTTCAGATTTCTACATGGTGGTTGGGGTGGCCTAAGGCTGCTTATTGGACCTGTTTAACCGGACCCGGTCCGGAACCAGACCGGTTAACCCAGGTCCAAACCAATATCCGATCCGGTATTTACTAAGTCGGATTCGTTTTGGGGGTTCAGAACCACCAATCCGCCGGTTCCGGTGTCACTGGTTACAGAACCGCCGGTTCCGGTTACAGAACCGTCGGTTCCGGTGTCACTGGTTACAGAACCGGCGAAAAAAAAATTTTAAAAAAATAAAATATGTTTTATGTTGCCTTGGTGCCAACGGCTATATGTAGGTTAAATTCATCCAAAGTTTCTACGTTACTCTCTCATTCTCTCATTATCGTACCATTATTATTTTGGTAGTTGCTATCTCATTATCATTTATCATATCATTATTTTGTTGTTGAGATATATTATATTCAATATACGATGGCATCTTCTTCTACTGGTGGTGGTCGTGGTGGTCGTACTCCCTTAATTCCACCTGTAGCACAAGAACAATATGATTATTTTGCCGACCTTGATAATATACATGGTATGCATGAAGATGATGAGCAAATTACAGAACATCCAGATGTCCAAATTCCGCCACATGCAGGATCATCCCCAAATTCCAGGTACGAACGAATCTGTTGTTATTTGTAAAATATGTAAAACCACGTATAATTATAAAACAGACGTTTCTACAGGCGGTACCAGAACTTTTAAGAAACAACATAATTTTGATGATGTTACTTCACAACCATTAGGCAGAGAACCAACCCAACTTCAAATTAATATGGCACTAATTTTATCTTAACACCGAAAAAAAAGATTGTTTGTTCGTTTTGTTAGATGTGAACTTCCCCTTTTGTTTTCTGAAAACGACGGCTTTATTGAATTTTCTTCTGGTATCCAACCATGTTTTAGACATATTTCTAGGCACAATTTGAAAAGAAATATTGTGAATGTGTTTCTTGATTACCGTAAAACTTTAGTTGATCATCTTTCTCTGCATATTAAGTTTAACTACTGATATTCGAATACCAAACTACTTTCTTGTCTTCTTATTACTTGTCATTGGATTGATGATAATTGGTGTTTGCAAAAAAGAATTTTGTCACTTGATGAATTAAAATCTGCCGTACTTGTTCCCAAATTGCTAAATTTATTGTTAATATTTGTAGATTTTATGGAATTGCACATAAAATTTTTTCGATTACACTTGACAATGCATCAAATAATACGACGGCAATGCGTGATCTTAAAATACATTTACGACCAATGCTTAATGTTGTTTTCTCCATGTTACATGTGCATGTCACATAATTAATTTAGCAGTAAAAGTTGGTTACATGTGCAAGTCAAAATATTCGGTTTACTCTTTTTTCACCGCCCATTGCAACTCGATGGAATTCTTTGCATAAAATGTTAGAATCGATGTTACCTTATCAAGATGCTTTAATTTCTTTTTATAACTCTTATCAAATGTCTGAAAGTGATGAAATTTATGTAATGTTCTCATCAGGATTGGTATTTTGTTAATAATTTAACTACTTTGTTATCAACTTTTGAAGAAGCAACGGATCGTTTCTCCGGTGTTTATTATCCTACTTCTCAATATTTTCTTTCACTTGTATTTAACATGTTTGTAAATTTATTGAATTTAGATTATCGATTGGAGGAAAAGTTTAAAAATATAGGGAACAAATTCCACATATGCACTATATATCTACACTGTTAGACCAGAGTTAGAGTGTAGGATCTTTCGATACTTTCTTTGAATATTACACTAAATTTTTGGATAAGGATGTTGACGATCAAAAGACATCAATCATGCATTCTCTTCAAAATATGTTTGGGTTTAGTGTCTGTGCATTTTTATATGTATATATAATGGTGTAAGATAAGGTCAGTGGAAATACTTAACCTTATTTGCCTTAACTTATGACTCCCTGTTTTGCTTGAAACGACTTGGAACCAGCTTCATATAGAATTTTAATCAACTAAGGAAAATTTAACAAGTCCTTAATATTCTTTAATTCACCAGAATATATTTTCAATAATTCCCAAAGTACTACACGCTGAGATATCATCTTAATCGTTTATATAATTTTTTGAAGTTTCCACTCCGCTTAACCTTATTGACTAATTTTCCAAAACATAATTATTTCAAAATTTGTTAAACCAACATTTACATTAAAACTATTGAAAGTGCTGATAAGAATACAGTCGATCCATCAAAGTTCGTTTTGGTATAACTATTTGCACATAGTCAGCTTTACCATGTGATTTCTTTATAAGAAAGAACTTGTTGCTGTGAAAGTGCTTGGTGATCGGTGCAAGAAGCAATTCACAAGTGACGTTATTATGATGTATTGTCTCAAGCATCCAAACATTATAAATGTATCGTTATCATGCTTTATCTAATTGTAAAAACTGAGCTACGGGATTTCTCATTTTCTACATAACAGTTTGTGTTCTCTATATTGCAGTTTGTAGGAACCTAGGAAATAACATCCATGTTTTGCAATGTGGCTGAGTAGTTATCAGAGGGATCTTTAAGATCATACTTAACCAAGCCCCTAAATATTTTCTTATCCAAAAGTTGATTTCAATGGCTTTGGACATTGCTAGATGAATGAAATACATTCATTTGCAAGACGTTACATAGATAAATCAGATAACATTCTCATCACCAAAGATTTCCACCTCAAAGTCTCTCATTTTGATATATCTTGTGAGGAGGCACGATGTCATCTTGAGTCGAGCGTTCCCGGAACATTTCGTTGGATGGCTCATTGGATGCTCAAACACAAGCCCTATGGGAACAAGGTGGATGTCTATGCATTCGGGATCATTTTATGGGAACTTGTATCTGGAAACATCTCATACAAGGGCAATAAAATATCTCAATTTGTATTTGGTGTGAGAAACAAGGTATATCTTTTGTTCCTAAAAATTTTCTTGTTCTTGTTATGCATACTCTTTATATCCTCGTATTCTAATTAATGTTCAACTATCATTTGAGAATTTTCAGAACTTGAATCCAGTCATCCCTAAAGATTATCCTCCAGCCATTAAAGCTCTGCAACCCGGAAAGAGGCCTGAGTTCTCTGAAGTTGTTAAGGTCCTGGAGGAGTTTGCACACATTCAAGACCTTAACAACCTCAAAAACCTCGGGCCTCTTTTCGGGTTGCAGACACCAACATTGTTCGATCAAAGCTTTAAATGCTAGAGGACAGTCTTCAGCTATGAGAGGCCTCAAGTTCTGAAAACTTCTCAAGATTATAGTTGAACACTAATCTAGATTACAAAGATATAAAGAATATGAAGACATAAAGAATATGCATAACAAGAAACAAGAAAATATGTTGGAACAAAACATACACCTTGTTTCCCACGTCAAATACAATATGAGATATTTTCTTGTCCATGTATTGGATGGTTTCAGACACAAGTTCCCATAAATGAGCTCGAATGCATAGACATCCACCTTGTGCCCATAGAGCTTGTTTTTCGAGCATCTCAAGTGTCATCCAATGAAATGTGCCGGGAACGCTCGATTCAATATGACATTGTGCCTCCTTACAAGCAATACCAAAATCAAAGACTTTGAGGCAAAAATCTTTGGTGATGAGAATGTTGTCTGGTTTGAGATCTCTGTGAATAACGACTTGAATGTATTCCATTCCTTTAGTAATGTCCAAAACCATTGAAATTTGGTAGAGATTTGGGCTCTGGCTTGGTCAAGTATGCTCTTAAAGATCCATCTAGTGAGTACTCATTCATAGGGCAAACATAGATGGTATTGTATATGTTCCTACAAACTGCAATATGGAAAGCACAAAATTTTATGCAGAAATTAGAAATCCGTTAGCTCAATTTTTACAATTAGATAAAGCCTGATAAGGATACATTTATAACATTTGGATACTTGAGACGAGACAGGATAATAACCTCACTGGTGAATTGCTTCTTGCATTGAGCGCCAAGCACTTCCACTGCAACAAGTTCTTTCTTATAAATCATATTGTAAAGCTGACTATGTACTCCATATGCAAATAGTTGTCTGAAAACTAACTTTAAAGAATGGAATGCATCCTCATCAGCATTTTCAACAGATCCGGCTCTTCTCTCTCATCGAAATACTTTGTACACTCCGGCCTCTTTCGACTCTTATAAGTGAAACCCCATATCTTGCAAAAGGCTTAGACTTGCAAATGGGATGGCAAAGACTTGCATTAGCATAGGATGGGAAGACTTGCATTGCAAATGGTAAGACTTGCAAATAACTTGGGAAGAATGTCAAAAGACTTAGACTTGCAAATAACTTGGGAAGAATGGCAAAAGACTTGGAAACATATTCACTAAAAATGACATTTACACAAGGAGAAAAATTCGTAAATTTCCTCTATAAAATGTATCAAAATTTCATTTCATAATTAAAATGCTATCAAATAAAACCATCGTTTCTAGTTGTATTAGCAAGGAAAAATGAAGATTTCGAAGCCTTTTGACAACCTAACTAATCGGTAAGTGTGCTTTTGTTATATTATCCTTTCGTCTTACAACATGTGTAAGCTTGAAAAATTCAGTCGCATATGTGAACTATTTTAAAACTATGATGTCATGAAAATTCTGAATACCGGGAGATAAGTTCTATGCGGAGCAACGTGCTACGTGCGTGTGAGCTATGGCAAAGTGCTACACGTACGGGAGCCTCCTCTTGAATCCGTAGAAGCCACCTTTATAATCCTTACGTTTCGCAGATCGATCTAATCTAATTAGTATATCATATGTGTTTCTGATATGATGCATTTTGTATGGCTTAAAGGAGAAAAATTATGTTATGTGTATTCATTCATATCAGTTTACGTTTTGATACCTATTTCAAAATTTGTATATATAAGTATATGTTTTTGGCATATTCGATTGGCCCCCGCTTGCTGAGTGTTTAACAAAACACTCATCCTTACATCCCCTCCCCAGATAAAAGTGAAAACAGATACCGAAGAAGAAGAACAACACAACTTTTGGGGTTGATGATCTACTGTAAAGATTTCAAAATTTTACATAATTAAGCTTCCGCTAAACTCCGTTAAGATTTAAGTTATGATTGTATTTTCAGTTGTAAAGACATTTATGTTTATGAAATAAAAGACTGGTTATAATTTTAATTTCTGTACTACGGGGCTTGTTGTCCTCGAATTGTATATTTAAATTTAATGTCGATGTTATCGACCCCAGTCTCGGGGCGTGACATTAGACTTGTCATGAAAGTTTAGCAACACTAAGCGCTTAAGGGAACTGGCACTTCCTCCATTTTTGACCCAACGAGAAGTATTCAAAATTCCTGAAATGGTAAAAAGGACATCCCAGATTTTGAATTCCATTAAAAACGAACAGCAGAATAATCATTCTACGTCTAACGATGGATAACAAGCCTAAAAGCAAACAACAAAAGCAGACCGACTTTAAGGTCTACCAACAAATGTATCAAAATCTTGTATCCATGAATACCAGAAACAGGCACAAAACCATAACACCAGAAGAATCCAATTAAAGATAGGCACAAAAACAGAAAGACACCCCCATCGTAATATTCCCTCAGTACCCACCAAGAAAAGTTAATAATCACATCAATACAAAACAAATCCGCCATAACAAACGCAAATAAACAAAGGAAAATCCACCTACTTGAAATGATGCACGTAATAAATACACATTAACGCCAAAACAAGATCTTGATCAACTGACCCAAAGGCTATACCTCTGACGACTCTTGAGAAAACATTGAAAAGAAGGATTCTTTCTTCTCTTTCCGTCTGAAAACACAATGGTGCCGCATACGGTGAAAAGAATGCAGAAGAGAAGACTCGGAGTCCAGCTTGAGCGAGCTCTACTGCAGGGTTTTTTAACAAATTAATCGAAAAAAAAAAAATTTAACAAAATATCCGAATTTTAAAATCATTTTAAAATGACCTAAAACGCCATCTCAGATGGTGCCTTCAGGTAAAGACGCCATCTGAGATGGCGGCTTTGTTTATCTGAAAAAAAATAATTGAAGGCGCCATCTTGGATGGCGCCTTCAGATAAAAAAATAATTTTTTTATGGAGGCGCCATCCAAGATGGCGCCTTCAGTATAAAATAAATCGCCGACCCTCTTCTTCTTCCTCACTTCTCATCGGCGTTTCTGAAATTCTTCTCATTCTCATCTCAGATCTTTGCATTTTCTTGTGCAAAAATTAAAAAATCTTCGTAATTTATCATTTCTGGAGCTTGCTTGTTCAACATTTTTGAATTTCAGGTAACATTACAAGTTTTAATCGAAATTTTTGAAAGTTGTACAATTTGAAATATGTTGTTGGTTGTTTTTAAATTTTGTTGTTTGGTAGTTTTTATTGAAAAATTAGTTATAGTTTCGAGATAATGGCAAACCGTCGGATGATTTACAAATTTTTAGTTTTTGCCGGAATTTTGTACTCCGGCCGGCGGCGGCGGCTGTAAGGCCCTCGTACCGTATTATCGAAAATCAGGTTGAGCTTCTCAACAATTATGTGATTCATCTTATGTCAATCATATGGTTGAGAATAAACATGAGGAATATTAGCTTTGATAATAACTTGATATCATATTTAACATTTATAAATGTGATGTCCCGATATTTGATAATGAGAATTAAGTACAATTTGTACATTATTTTGTTAATTAGTTAGAAATTAATTAACGAGAATATAATCTAATTAATGAGAATGGAAATTGATCTTGTATATGTCAATTGACAGTCGGGTCAGAACATGATGAATGAAAAATATATTTTTGGAATATTCGGATTAACACCGAAATTTTATTAAAATGATTTAATAAATATAAAATTTGTATTAAATTGAAAGATTTAATTTTTGTGATTCAAATAAGGACACAAAGTTATGTGTGGACTGTACATGTGATGTACAAGCACCAATACACCGGTGACATCCCGATGTTCATAATTGGTCGGTGGTCGGGAATTAATATATATTGGTGTTGGAAGTAAACACATAGCAAAAACGTGTAACCCACACACACATCGCGGACACACACTAAAACGTGCGAAAACACGCACTTCTGCCGCGACCACCGACCACCTTGTACTTATCCGCTCCGTTCGCCGCCGTCCGACAACCTATAGACGAGACCGATATACCACCGTGTTCCTTACTCAGAGGCGCTTCTTTCCATACCAAATAATCGAAATATGGTGTTCGAAAAGTGGTTCGATTTGGTCTGAAACGAACGAAGTCGCGACAGTGAGGGTTTCTGCACTTTTGGTTCGATTTCTTCGAATCTACTACGAATTGGACGACACCAAGGCACTGAATCTCTTCCCCTCACCTGGACGAAACTTTCTATACCGGTCGCCGCCTCTACCGCCGCCGGAACTCGCCGGAATCGGCTGAAAAGCGTGCGTGTACTGTGTGCGAAAATTTGGGTAAAACTCGATGCTCGATTTTTCGACTTTGCTTCGATTATTACCAGTTAATTTGGACTATAATTGTTGAATAATAATTTGAATTGGTGAAAAATAGATGTAATCGTATCAATTTAATTACCCTAAATTGGTTAAGCTGTGACTAAAATTGATAACCCATTTTTAATGATTGGTTTATTGAATTGTGAATTTATATTGATATACAGTGACTACTTCGATCCTACAAAGCTCAAGTACTCCTGTAGATCGAGAAAGAAAGGTATGTTGCGATCGGGTAACATACGACAGGTATCTGTATCATTTGATATATGATTTGTTGACTTCTGTGAATTATGTGAGTTTATGTGGCTACGTGATTTTATTGAAATTATGTGGCATTCATAGCATTCATGAATTGGCACATCGGTGTATGAAATTAAATGTTTTGTTAACACACATCAGTTTTATACATACATCGATGCATGACATACACGTTGAGCTATATCCTTGAATACCCTGATATTTCTTGGATTCTGATATCAAACATTGGGGATTGGTACTGCGATACTATGTTGGCATTACATGGCCCGATAGGCATAGGGAATCGTGGTCCCCTTTGATTGATATGATTTGTTGAGACGGGGATTGGTGGCACCTTGCTGATGTCATCCGTCTGGATATCCCTATATGATTATGTGATGTCAGGACCTGGGGTTGGTGGCGCTTTGCCGACGTCCATCCGTCTGGATACCCTATAGGCTTGACAGGCTCGAGCTATTCTGATATGGTTGGACTTTCGTTTATTGATTCAGATATACCCAGTGGATGGGTATACGATATGATACCGACATGACATGACATGGCATGCATTGCATTGCATTGCATCATATATCACATTTTATAGATACATGTTGTATATTCCATGATAGTTCCATATTGGGCTTTTGCTCACCCCCAAAAGGGGCTGTTGTTGTCTTTGTGTGTGGACAATGGCAGGTTAGACAGGTGGCGAAGACCCAGAGAGGGCATGTCTGGTGGGAGTCACACTTGAGGTTTTACTCTTGTTTATCCCAGTAGTCTTTGTACCAGGGATGTATCCCTGTAGTGTGATGAGTCTATGTATATTTCATTTATGTTAGCCTAGTTTGATTTCCGTATGCTGGTTTATGTTGATGGATATGCAACTGGTAGTATATATATATTTTCAGTAGATGTTGATTTGAGTGTGGTGGTATGTTCCTCGTGCGATGAGGTCATGCCGAAATTTTTAGGGCCACATGTTAATAAATGTTAAACAAATCTTCCGCTGTTTACGCTATAATTATCATTGTGTGATAATCAATCACATGATTAAGATTGGGCCCTCACAGTATGGTATCAGAGCATAACTGGGAATGCTCAAGTTTGAGTCTTGTGTACACTTGAATAGGCACAAATAAATGTGTGCGCTTGTGTTTGAATTATTTGACTTATTTGCTTTTACTTGGCTTGGCTTGCCTTGGTATGATGTTCCATGAGATTGATATGTGAATATGTTGATTTCGTGTAGTAGTGATATCGCTCACGATATTAATACTATACGATTGTGAATAAACTGTTATATGTGGCAGCATGATGTAGGGAAAGAGTGTACTCTGAGACCTACTATCAATGAAATGCTGAATGATTTTAACTTTGTTGACTAAATTAATGTATAGTATGGGTATCGTTTATGATATTCATTCTCTATAACTTGGATGTAAATGGATGTGGTTAGAGCAATGTAATTGCTCCTAAACCTATTGGAAGTAGCAATGTCGAACGATAGATTTGCTGTGATGTAATGTCATTGGATTTGATTGAGACACCTACATTTCCGGCAATGAGAATGCTGGAAAGGGTGAGACGTTGCTTTGATAAGATGACAGATGGGTTTAACATTGTTACAAAGAGTAAAGTAATGAACATGTCGTATAAAACATCGTTATATGTTTTGAAGATACGACTATGTGCGATTTAGATTTTGAATTTTGGAAATATTCTTGGGGATTTTATCCTTCGAATAATTTTTCATGTATTTCTTTATATTTGAAATGAAATTGAATATTGAATTGCAACAAGTTATCTGTTGCAAAATGTGCATTGATTGTTTTGTCTTAATTTGTCTCCTATACCTGATAAGTCTAGAGCTGGGTATGCACAAGTTATCAAATGCTTACCTATCAGCTACGGAGATATCATAAGGAGAGCAAAATGGCAAAATTGATGTTGGTAATTTGTTTTATCCACCCACTTTATTTTTTAAGTGGAGGAGGTTATTTTCTCTGATCAAATGATATCTGGTTGAGTACTAATTGTTTTTAAGGAAAGTCTATTCCTTATCCTTATGATATGTTATTGTTGTTTGGATAATAATATGATTCTCAGGTGAATGATCGAAACTACGGATGATCACTTTCATGATGTAGTTCGATTTTCTTCGCTTAATATGTGTGTGGAATTTTATAGCCTGGTTGTCCAAGCTGAAATTCCTTTATGTTTGTGCGATTTCATAATTCGATTAATAAAAGGTAAATTATGAGTAATTGGTTGTAATACAGATGCAGCACAGATGTGTGACACGTACTTATTACAGAACGAATGTATATCTGTACCGACGTGATCTGGACTCTGGGCAAAGAATTAAATCAATGGTAACATCGTTGATTAAATTTTTGTTGAAATAGACATGCCCGGATGTGGCATGGACCCAATATTTTAGCAACTTTTATTTAATTCATACTCGGAACTAACATGGACATATGCACGTATGTGTATGGATCTCGTGTTCAAGGAATGCTGATTTTCTTTGCTATGGATTTGGATAGAATTTGCATGGACCCGAATATTACCTCGGCATAGACTCCATGCATTTGTGGTAAGGTTTTTGGGAAAGATTCCTGCATATATTTCCAGAGAGATGAATAAGAATATCGATTTGGGAATCATGACTATTTCAAAGATTTTTATGTGTATAAAATGATTCGACTTGAATGAGTCGAAATTATTATGATATTTTGTATGATTATGAATTGCGGTTCTTTACGTCTGCTAATGGATCTGCACTCTGAGTAGTATCAGGTGTCAATCCAAAGCAAGATGTGCCGACAACTATCTTAGAAGCTCGATATATGGTTAAGCCATACGAGTCTTCTACTTTTTGATATTTTCATGTACTCGATGAGTCAAGTGTTTTTTTTATAAAAAAAAAAAAATCTCTTTGATTTGATTGTGATTGTTTCTATTAATGATCTCTTGGTTATTCCAAGATGAAAATATGATGTGTTGAATATCTGAAAGTTAATATTTCAGATTCTATGTACGAAATGTGTCTAATCAGCTGTCCAATCTGCAGTTGGATTGCACTGAATGGTAACCTTGTAATCATGCGATAAAGGAATTAGTACTTGTAGGATATGTGAAATTAACTATTTCAGTTTCCTATGAAGAAGTGATGAGATATGGCAAACTATCCAAACGAAAATTTTGGATGAATAAAGTGATACTCTTGTGCCACGTCATTGTTCGACATGGTATTCCTGTTGCTCCAACTAAGTGTTAAACTGGCGAAGACCTACTAATGTTCTTGAGGTCCGATGTCCATGGGTTTAGCGGGATTCTTAAAGTTGTTTTATCGAAAAGTTTGTTTAAAATTGCTAAACCTAGTACTCAGCTGACACCGAAAATTAAAAATGTATTTGGTCAGATGAGTAAAACACAAGTTTTCTTAAATTGAAAATGAGACTAACCACTGCACCTTCATTTATTATTCCTTCCGGCCGGAGGATAATGGTTTGCACATTTGTATTTTTAAAAGGTTTGGGTTACGTCTCGCCAACTTAAATCTTATGAGATTCGATACCCTGTACGTGATTTAGAATTGGCGGCAATTGTTTTGCTTTAAAGATTTGGACGCCATTGTTTATACGGGGAAAAATTCATTATTTATACGGACCACAAGAGCTTGAAATATCTATTCTCTCAATCTATTATCTATATGACGCAACACATGTGGATAGATCTCCTAAGTGGTTTATCTTCTGTTGTTCAAATCACCAAGGTACACGTAAATGTTCGTATCTCAGGTTAGATATTTGATTCTTATCAACGATTTTATTGTATGATTGATTTCTTATGTCAAATGCTCAACGAAATAGTACTTTGATTATGGAATCCGAAAAATTATTATCTTTGGGCTATATATCTGATTTTAGCTTTTATTTAAAGAACACGGTCAATTGACTGTCCATGAGACTCTAAAATTGTCATATACATATTTTTGATATGTATGGTATATGGATAATTAAATGAATCGTTTATACATTCATGGACCAAGATTGATAAAATCATTTGTCTTGATTATATTTGTTTAGTACCCAGAGTTTATTTTCAAACTTTGGCAACATTGTAGAATACAAAACGGATATTCTAGATTGCAAGGACTACATATTATTCGTAGACTGGCAATCACACTAATTATACTATTTAACTTAATGAAGACTGTCGAGAGTATTTTATTTTCTCGAATATGTCGTAGTCGAAGTTTGGTTTTATTTTGAGAATACATTTGAGTTGAGTATATGTTTAACTATATGTTGTATATATATGTTTCGAATCCTTGAGACTTTTGCAAGATATCTATCTTCGAGGAATCAATGGGTAAACAATATTTGTGGAATACAAGAAGTGAATAATAAGATTCGGTGGATGCTCAAATGATGGAAAACTGCCCAAACTCAGTAAGCTAGTTATAAGAATAAGCGTGGACACTTCTGAAATGGCAACATGGTGATTTAATCCTTTTCAAAAAATCTCTCATGTTAAAGGTATGTTGAGTGTTGTAAGATTTTATTTTTATTGTTTGTAATGTGTTTCGTACCTCAATATTGAGGAATTAGAATACGACTTGATAAGTATTCTTCAATCTGATGATGTTGAATTTAATTATTCAACGTTCTGCACTGAAGAATTAATTTTGTGTTCTAAATTGAAAAGATGGTTTCTTATAACCATTATCTTCCATTGTTATAAGATAAATAAACTAGTCATTGATTTTGATTCAGCTTAATGCTAAATGAATTGAGTTTATGAAGTTGATATTTTTCCGATTATAGTCTTGACATGTACTGTAATTGGTGAATGGTTTATGATCTGCACTTGTGATATTTCGAGGACGAAATATTTTAAGTGGGGGAGAAATGTAAGGCCCTCGTACGTATTATCGAAAATCAGGTTGAGCTTCTCAACAATTATGTGATTCATCTTATGTCAATCATATGGTTGAGAATAAACATGAGGAATATTAGCTTTGATAATAACTTGATATCATATTTAACATTTTATAAATGTGATGTCCCGATATTTGATAATGAGAATTAAGTACAATTTGTACATTATTTTGTTAATTAGTTAGAAATTAATTAACGAGAATATAATCTAATTAATGAGAATGGAAATTGATCTTGTATATGTCAATTGACAGTCGGGTCAGAACATGATGAATGAAAAATATATTTTTGGAATATTCGGATTAACACCGAAATTTTATTAAAATGATTTAATAAATATAAAATTTGTATTAAATTGAAAGATTTAATTTTGTGATTCAAATAAGGACACAAAGTTATGTGTGGACTGTACATGTGATGTACAAGCACCAATACACCGGTGACATCCCGATGTTCATAATTGGTCGGTGGTCGGGAATTAATATATATTGGTGTTGGAAGTAAACACATAGCAAAAACGTGTAACCCACACACACATCGCGGACACACACTAAAACGTGCGAAAACATGCACTTCTGCCGCGACCACCGACCACCTTGTACTTATCCGCTCCGTTCGCCGCCGTCCGACAACCTATAGACGAGACCGATATACCACCGTGTTCCTTACTCAGAGGCGCTTCTTTCCATACCAAATAATCGAAATATGGTGTTCGAAAAGTGGTTCGATTTGGTCTGAAACGAACGAAGTCGCGACAGTGAGGGTTTCTGCACTTTTGGTTCGATTTCTTCGAATCTACTACGAATTGGACGACAACAAGGCACTGAATCTCTTCCCCTCACCTGGACGAAACTTTCTATACCGGTCGCCGCCTCTACCGCCGCCGGAACTCGCCGGAATCGGCTGAAAAGCGTGCGTGTACTGTGTGCGAAAATTTGGGTAAAACTCGATGCTCGATTTTTCGACTTTGCTTCGATTATTACCAGTTAATTTGGACTATAATTGTTGAATAATAATTTGAATTGGTGAAAAATAATTTAGCAAATTAAATTATGATGTAATCGCATCAATTTAATTACCCTAAATTGGTTAAGCTGTGACTAAAATTGATAACCCATTTTTAATGATTGGTTTATTGAATTGTGAATTTATATTGATATACAGTGACTACTTCGATCCTACAAAGCTCAAGTACTCCTGTAGATCGAGAAAGAAAGGTATGTTGCGATCGGGTAACATACGACAGGTATCTGTATCATTTGATATATGATTTGTTGACTTCTGTGAATTATGTGAGTTTATGTGGCTACGTGATTTTATTGAAATTATGTGGCATTCATAGCATTCATGAATTGGCACATCGGTGTATGAAATTAAATGTTTTGTTAACACACATCAGTTTTATACATACATCGATGCATGACATACACGTTGAGCTATATCCTTGAATACCCTGATATTTCTTGGATTCTGATATCGAACATTGGGGATTGGTACCTGCGATACTATGTTGGCATTACATGGCCCGATAGGCATAGGGAATCGTGGTCCCCTTTGATTGATATGATTTGTTGAGACGGGGATTGATGGCACCTTGCTGATGTCATCCGTCTGGATATCCCTATATGATTATGTGATGTCAGGACCTGGGGTTGGTGGCGCTTTGCCGACGTCCATCCGTCTGGATACCCTATAGGCTTGACAGACTCGAGCTATTCTGATATGGTTGGACTTTCGTTTATTGATTCAGATATACCCAGTGGATGGGTATACGATATGATACCGACATGACATGACATGGCATGCATTGCATTGCATTGCATCATATATCACATTTTATAGATACATGTTGTATATTCCATGATAGTTCCATATTGGGCTTTTGCTCACCCCCAAAGGGGGCTGTTGTTGTCTTTGTGTGTGGACAATGGCAGGTTAGACAGGTGGCGAAGACCCAGAGAGGGCATGTCTGGTGGGAGTCACACTTGAGGTTTTACTCTTGTTTATCCCAGTAGTCTTTGTACCAGGGATGTATCCCTGTAGTGTGATGAGTCTATGTATATTTCATTTATGTTAGCCTAGTTTGATTTCCGTATGCTGGTTTATGTTGATGGATATGCAACTGGTAGTATATATATATTTTCAGTAGATGTTGATTTGAGTTGGTGGTATGTTCCTCGTGCAATGAGGTCATGCCGAAATTTTTAGGGCCACATGTTAATAAATGTTAAACAAATCTTCCGCTGTTTACGCTATAATTATCATTGTGTGATAATCAATCACATGATTAAGATTGGGCCCTCACAGCGGCGCACCGGTAGGGGCGGGTGGTGGTTGCCATGTTGATATTTTGTTACATTGATATTTATTGTGTAATATTTCAGGATGGATTTACAAAGAGGACCAGGACCGATTGACAGTCATCTGCTATCATTGCAGTCAGGTCATCGATCTGAAGCTGTTTGGGCAGGTGATATTGATTCTACACTTCGAGGCAGAAACCCTGATAAGTATTTTTGGGATCTTTGCCCCCTCGATACTCGTGTTGCGAGTTTGTTGGACAGTTTTGGTTTTTATGGTGTTTATAGGTCTGGTAGAATTACACTTGACTTTCACCTCATCACGGCTTTAGCTGAGAGATGGCGCCGTGAAACACATACTTTCCATCTTAGATCCGGAGAGGCGACCATCACACTGCAAGACATTGCAGTTATATGGGCATTGCCAGTAGATGGTAACGTAGTATCCGGTATTGATTATGCTGGCTTATCATCTCCAAAAACCATCTCCATGACAGAAACTTTTCTTCGTCAACAATTGCAAATGCCAAAGGTAACACTTGATTATTAGCGTCCATTGTCACGGCAATCAACATCTTATGTTGATATTTCGTATACAGATGTGTTCCATCCACGCTTATTACCCGGCGGCAATGTTGAAATCCTTCTACACATGGTCGGAAGGCCCAGAACACGTAATTCAATGTCTTCTCTCTTGATCTGGCATTGTCAAGGTGAACCCACTCAATGACGGTGCCGGGATTCCATTTTTGCAAAGCTCCCGTATAGTAAGGCAGTTTCTGAACGGAGCTCTCCCATGTCCCATACACATTCTCAACAGCACGTCGCAAACTAAACCATCCTTTTGCATAAGAGATCTCAAATCCATATTTGTCTTTGACTGTTTGAATTACATACTTTATCTCGAAAGCTGGATCACGCCGAACAATTCCCACTAACAAGCTAGCAATCATGTTTTTGTCCAAATTTGCATGATCGATAGACAGCTCACTCAAAAGGCATGTGTGAGAACCTCCATATTTGTTTATTTTCAATAATCCAACTTTCTTCTTCAACAAGGCGCGCAGGTACCATCTACAAGGTGCATCTTCTGTACTGTGTTTGCACACAACTTTCCACAATGTTTTTGTACTTTTCACAACGCGGTACTCTCGTTTTGCAACACGTACAGAGTAATCCTTTACAACTGCCTGCAGATGTGCTTTATTTTTGAAGACCATATCTACATGCATATCCCCTTTGGAGTAATCGTAATAACTACCCCATTTACCTGTTGGAATGTCTACTGAGTCTGCAAATACTTCAGGATGTGTCATTGAGAAGAATGGAATTGTTGGATAAAGGACATGACTAGTAGTCGTGGTTGTCTCCGGTACATTAACTGACACTTCCTGGGTGATTGGGATCCCTTCATCTTCATCTGCAATTGTTTCTGACATGACACAAATGTCAACCTCATTGTCATCAGCATCATCCTCGGACGGAATATCATCTGGTTCTGACTGAATATCATTTCCCAATTCAGCGAAACTGTCTGCTAGTGGCTCAGGAGCAATAACATCAGCATCTATTGGATCGTCATCGTGGTGTCTACCGGAGACAGTCGGTCGTTCTGCAACTACAGGCAAACAATCTACATTTTCTGAAATATAATCATAGTTTCTTTGTTCCGTTTCTATGTAAAGTTCCAAGCAACTAAGACATTGTTCTGAATCCAATAGCCATGCTAAATTATAATCATTATCGATTGGCAAAATTGTCTGTCGTACCCGGGAAAATCTCTAAACATATGTCTTACATGTATTTTCAGAAGAAACTGGTTGCCATCGATGCCCGTGATATTATATATTTCGGTCAACAACTGCATAAAATTAATTGTGCGAGATATTGTGGTAACTCTTATTGGACCACGATCATATCTAATGGTATCCAAATCCTGTAATATATTACCTCCACAATATAATAATATTTGAATCGACATATCTGAAAAATTTATAAAATATTACAAATAATTAATAAATTTATAAAATCAATATGATAAAATCAATAATATAACAACATTTTTACCTGAAAAATACTTCGAGAGTGGTTAATTGAGATTGGAGATTGAACAATTTTAACGATAAAAATAAGATAAGAAGCTATGATGATATGTGATTTTCGCTTCGGTATGAAAAATGAAGGGCGCGGCCGCCATCGGAGATGGCGCCTTCTCAAAAAAAATTAATTTTTTATATGAAGGCGCCATCCAAGATGGTGCCTTCAATTATTTTTTTTATCAGATACAGAAGCCGCACCCCTCTATTGCAGGTATCGTGAAGTGTTGTGAACAGTCACTGGAATTTCGAATGTGAACGTAAATATTACTTTAAAAATTAATAATCATGATAACTACCTTATATTTACCTTTTTTTTTAATACTACTATTTTTTAAAATTTCTAAAAAAATAATAGGGTAAACCATGTATAGAGTTTGAACAATTATATCTGCCTCGCCTGCAGTGTATTTTTATGCGGAATCATATGAGAGATAATTGTATTTTCTCATATATTTTACAAATTATAAGGTATGTTATTACCATACAACTATTCTATCAATGATGTAAATATAATACAACTATTATATAATGGATATAAATATAACTGTTTAAATTATAAGGGGAAATCTACAATATAAATATTTTATAAGGCATATTGATATAATTATTTCAAAATATTTACAACAATTAACTTGTGTTAGCCCAAACAAATTATTTTGGTCCAGCACACAATATTGATGAAAGTTAGGCTTTGATGGGTGGGTAGACCCTAGCAGCTGGTTAAAACCCCAATCTGACATGCGTCACTTTATAACTTTTATTTTCGGATTTTTTTTAATTGTTTGTAAGAAAGGCGAAAAATGGATGACCAAAGTTACTTTTTTGGGGGAAAACTTTTCACTCACATTTTCTTATTTTCCTTTTTTTTAGCATAAAATATTATATTAATAAAGACATTGGTACAAAAGATACACCTGTTAGTTGCAGCTAATAAAAAGAACACGCCTAACAAGATGCAAACAAAGAGGTCGACAAGGAAAAGACTGCACAAAAGGAGTACCAAGATATGACCAATAGAGAGCAAGAGCCGCCATAGCAAAACTGAGTCTCCTCAAACCATGACCACGGAGGAAGTCGAAGATGGGAACTGTCTTCCAATATCTGAAGGTACACATACATTGAGTTGGGAGATGAAAACTGATAAGGGCAGAAACCATGCAAGCCCTCAATCCCAAGTCTCGAACATAAACACGACCACCAAAGAACTCAATAGGATGGCGCACGAAACCGAAAATCCAGTAACCAATAGTGAAGTAGATCTGGTAAACCACCCGCAGCAGACCAAAATTGCATGTTCAAACCAGCAAGGAACGTACAACCATAACCACAACCAGGAACACAAACGCAGAACACAACAACAAACATTAACAAAAATCCAAGAACAACAACACATAGATCCAAGACAACAGATTGAGACACAAGTTATAAACACAGAAAGTAGACAATGATAAGCAAGAGGCACAAAAGGGGAGCTATCGTATATAGTGATGCGCACGCAAAAGAATGCCCAGATGGCTCCCAAGATCCAGGCACTTGAAGCAGGGAGATTTATGGCGGGAGGCGGGGTTGCCGCACAACCACTGCCAAAAAAACCGCCAACCAAAAAAGGTCCAACAGACCAATAGCGCATAAGTAACCGACATTTGCTGCAAACCCACCAGACCTACCCTCTCTGAGACGCTCGCCAGCACACCATCTGTAAAAACCCGAGAATTTGATGTCATCAAATAACTTAAGGTACCTTGTTCAATTCAAACACCTAATAGATAAATAATGATATATTCTATTAGGATTAAAACTCTACTTAAATAGATAAATAATTAAGTATTTTAGTAGAATTGAAACTCTAATTAAATAAGAGATAATGATGTCTTGACCATCTCAATCTACTAGCCAATTGAAAGTTTATAAATAAGTAAAGAAGCATCACTTTTTTTTTAAAAACATAAAATAGCCGAAAACTCATCCTCCATTCAGCATCAAATATTCAAAAATTTATCTGGAAATTGCCGAGAGTTCATCCAAAAAAACGTCCACAAGATTCCAAATATTCTGCACCATATTTTGACCCTACAGCCATTAAAAATCTCCTCTTTACGCAGCATATTTTTGAAGGTTTTACCTTTTAATTGCCAAGAATTCTAGCCACTAATAAGCCACAAAAAAAATCCACAAATAAAATTCCAAGAGCCACGATAGCAAGTCTGGAAATTCAGTAGCTTAATTCTGGAAAATTCATCTTCACAACCAAAATTCATACAAACATGTGTATAATCGTCTATCATCGATGTAAGTGGGTTATTGTTAATTATTCCTTTCGTTTTGAAAAATCATAGTATGTTTTGAAACTTCAGTCGATATGCGAATTATGTTGAAAACTATGACGTTTCGATGAAAATTATTAATTTTTAAGCACTTTAAGTATCGAAATCTGATTGGGGGGAATTCCTTTATGGCCCTGATGCGGTGGGATTATAACCGTTTACACGACCTGATACGGTGGTTAACCGTTGTTTTTGGGAAGTCCAGACCCTTTATTCGTGGGGTGAGCCGATGTCATGACCTCATCTCTAGGAAGGTTAAGTCTAGATACTGATATCAATACCAAGAGAAAATTGAAGGATTTATTGTGCTTAACGTATATGAAAAATATTGATGATATGATATGTTATGTTATGGCTCGATGTGAGCAATTATGTTAAGATGCATTCATATCAGTTTATGTTTGATTATGAGATATATTTTGGAAAATTATGAAAACTATTATATTGTCATATCGATTGGCCCCCGCTTGCTGAGTGTTTTCCAAAACACTCACCCCTTACTCTACCTTCCCAGATAAAGACGAGGAAGAAATTCAAGCTGAAGAAGAACACCAATTTTGGGGTTGGTGATCCGCTGCGTTTCTATGAATTAAAGACATCAGTTTTGGTTTATGTAGGATTTCATTAAGTTATTCCGTTTTAAGACTTTTAGAGTTTGATTATGCAATTTAAATTCGATTGTAAAGACTATTATTTATTTTATGGAATATAGACTGGTTTTTCGTTGAATACAGTATTACGAGGCTTATGGATTTCAAGTTGTTATTGAAAATCAATGCCGGTGTTATTGACCCCGGTCTCGGGGGTGACATTTAAGTGGTATCAGAGCGAACCAGGTTCCATAATCCCGCTGGGAAAAGATCGATTCACGATAATTATGATGATCAGAAGTTCAATCTGATTGATCACGTGAATAACGATTATTCTGGTCCCAAAAATGTATTCTGTAAGGACCCTAGTTCCTTCAGTGCGGATTAAAGGCGTAAATAAAAATTTTCATGCATAAACAGAGAATGAAGGTTGTGTTGATGTCCTGAGCTATTAAATTACAGTGCCAAAATAAGTTCCAAAAGAGATTAGTTACATTCCCAACCAATGAATGCTAATCCTATAGCTTTACACTACTCCTAGAGTAGATACTATACAAAAGAATCAAGCCCGCTACCAAGAGCACTCCTCACTAGCTCACCGCATCAACCCGCCTTAGCTCGTCCGCCCAAAAGTACCTACAGGAACAACCCCAAAACCGTGAGCATGTACAAAATCATATTCACAATAATATGATATGTAAGGACCCTAATCCTTAAGTGCGGAATTAAGGCATAATAGAGCTAATATAACAAATCAGAGTCTAAAAGAACATGTTGAGTCTATGAGCTTAAGCATTACATGCCAAAAAAATAAGGACTACCCAATGGATTAATTACATTCCAATCAAAAGAATGTGTACAACTATAGTTTTATACTACTCCTAGAGTAGATACTATCCAAAATAATCCTGTCCTTTCATCCTCAATAGAATGCTCGTCAAGCTCACCACCTCAACCCGTTCAAGCCCTTCTATTATGCCAAAAAGGTACCTACAAGGACAACCCCCAAACATGAGCAATAATAATCATTCATATTCAACACAAGATAAAGCGTAAATGCATAATCATAATAAAACACTTCCTGTTTCCCCATGCATTTCAAACGCTTCCCGTTTGGTTGTCCCTGTACCATAACTCATGAGTATAATCAATAGATTATTTTTAAATGGTCTAAACATGTCATGAACATATACCATTTCACCAATCCAAATACTGATCACCAATCCCTAGTCTGTCCATCACAATGTATTTTAATGCCCCTCGCTTATTTACATATAGACGGCATAGGATAACCTCGCTTCAATGGACTGCGGGACTCCCACCCCTCGCCTCTCATTGAGCGGCAAATACCCTTTCCTCGTCCTATATGATAACCACGCTCAAATGTGACATGCGGCGCTCCCACCCCTCGCTTCACATTTAGCGGAACCAAACCAAATAGCGGCAAGCATTAAAATCATCAAGGGATGACCACGACTCATGGGATATGCACCAATAATCATATGCATCTATAAACATCATGCATAACATGTATTTGCATCCACTATGCAATACCACATATATACTTGCATCCACAATGCATAAACAATAAGTATATAAGATACATGTACCGTTGGGGTGCCCGTACGTCCACTACGTACCTTTCCAAAATGTAGGGTATGGTAGGACTTCAATGCCTTGGCTGTGTTGCCACCTGGGATGGTTCTACACATTCACACAAACCAATATTAGAACCCAATAATAGTCCAATACCAAAAATCCTACAAAATAACCAAAAAACCATATTTTGGCTTTCGCGATCGATCGCCCCTCACGGCGATCGATCGCCAATCCTCACTGCCCGAGAATCAAAAATTGCACCCTTCGGCGATCGATCGCCACCCCTGGCGCGATCGATCGCCAGACCCGCCGATCGATCGCCCAAGAGTGGCGATCGATCGCCAAGCGCTGGCAAAACTCACTGCCTGGGCGCGATCGATCGCCTGGAATGGGCGATCGATCGCCAACCCCTGTAACCCGAAAATCCCCCATTTTTGTACCTCAAAACCATTCCAACCCATCCCAACACTTAACCAACCAATCAACAACATAAATATCAACATAAACCACCAAAATACACTTCAAAACAAGTATAAATCTAACCCTTAACCAAAACCACAACAACCCACACAAACCCATTTCAAAATCATTAAAAACCCTTCCAAAACTAACCCAAACACAATAAAAATGACAATGAGGCATCCATACCTCTTGGGGACCTCAAATCACCCAATAATCTTCACAAATCAAGACTTTTGGAAGGTTTTCTCTTCAACCCTAAGCTCAAGCTCGAAAATGGAAGAAGGGAAAGGGTTTGGGTGGTGATTTTGGTAAAGTAAGAATGAGTGGATGAGGTGGGGTTGGGGTAGTAAAAGGTGTGGTTTAATTAAAAGCAAATCAAAATAATTCCATGGTGTATAAAACACCCCAACATGATATTTTTCAAAGCATTTACTCATAATGCACCAAATATCAATTAAACACATGATTTCCAATTAATTGCTACCAAAGGCAAATAAATCATACTTCCCATAATATTTACCCAACATGCACCACATGCACCCTGAAATGCAACCCCAGGTCACCCTATCCACATGACCATGCATTTCCACATAAGGTAAATAAATCCCAACACATAATCAATTACCACATAATTAATCATGTAAACACAATTAAAGCCAAATAGCAATTACCATTTCGGGGATGTCACAATACTCCCCTACTTATAAGATTTCGTCCTCGAAATCACATGCACTTACCCCAAAAGAAACTAAACATAAACTCATACCAGAGAATAGTTCCGGGTAGTGCTGCACCATATGCCGCTCCGTCTCCCACGTAGCCTCCTCGACACCCCTGCGATCCCACTGAACCTTGATCATAGGTATCACTTTGTTTCGAAGTCTACGGTCTGCTCGATCCAGAATCCTGACAGGCCGTTCCACATAAGATATATCGGACTCTAACTGAACTTCGGAAGGCTGTAACACATGAGACGGATCCGGCTCATACTTCCGCAGCATCGATACATGAAACACATCATGTATACCAGATAAAGAAGGCGGCAAAGCCAGTCGGTAAGCTAAGGTGCCAATGCGCTGTAAGATCTCGTACGGTCCAACATACCTCGGAGACAGTTTCCCGCGCATCCCAAATCGCACAACGCCCCTGAAAGGCGAGATCTTCAAAAAGACCTTATCTCCCAACTGAAACTCCAACGGTCTCCGCCGTTTATTTGCATAAGCAGCCTGTCTGTCCTGTGCCGCTTTCATTTTCTGCCTTATTGTCTTTATCTTCTCTTCCATCTCCCGAATCAGCTCCGGTCCTCCGACCGATTTGCGGTCCAAATCATCCCAACATAAGGGTGATCTACACCGTCTGCCATAAAGAGCTTCAAACAGAGCCATCTGAATACTCGCCTGGTAGCTATTGTTATACGAAAACTCTACCAAAGGCACTGAATCCTGCCAAGAGGCATCGAACTCCAAAACACAAGCTCTTAACATGTCCTCGAGCGTCTGAATAGTGCGCTCGGTCTGGCCATCCGTCTGAGGATGATAAGCAGTACTCAATCTGACTTCAGTTCCCAAGGCTGACTGAAGGCCTTCCCAGAAATGAGATGTGAATCGCGGATCTCGATCTGACACTATGGAAACGGGGATTCCATGCAATCTCACCACATCTCTGATATACAACTGCGCCATCCTCAAAAATGTGAAAGTCATGCTATAGGGGATAAAATGAGCCACCTTGGTCAATCGATCCACGATCACCCAAATAGCATCGAAGCCTGAAGCACTCCTCGGCAAATGAGTCACGAAGTCCATGGAAATGTGCTCCCACTTCCACTTCGGTATCTCCAAGCTTCTCAGCTCGCCGCCAGGTCTCTGTCTCTCTGCCTTAACCTGCTGGCAGATCAAACACCTCTTCACAAAAGCGACGACATCTGATTTCATCCTTTTCCACCAAAAATGACCACGCAAATCTCTGTACATCTTCTTCCCGCCTGGGTGGATGCTAAGTCTGCTACTGTGAGCTCGCTCCAAGATCCCTTTACGCATCTCTGGCGTACTCGAAACCACCCAACGGTTCCTCAATCTCAAGGATCCGTCATCTGCCACCCTGAACTTCGTTGGCTGACCAAGATGTACTAAAGATAACCACCTCTGAACCTCATCATCTGACCTCTGAGCTCTCCTGATGTTTTCATAGATGTCTGGCTCGGCTAGCAAAGTCGATACATACACAGGCGATGCATCTATGTCAAAGTCATAGCCCAAATGACAATAGGAGGTCATCATAGCCGACAGATGAATGACGTCCTCAGCAGAACTCCTCACTTTCCGGCTCAAAGCGTCTGCTGTCAAATTGGCTTTCCCGGGATGGTACTCTATCTCGCAATCATAATCCTTGAGTAGATCCATCCATCTCCTCTGCCTCATGTTCAGCTCTGCCTGAGTGAATAAAAATTTGAGGCTCTTGTGATCCGTGTATATGGTGAATGAAGTACCATATAAGTAATGCCTCCAGATCTTCAGGGCGAAGATGATAGCCGCCAATTCCAAGTCATGAATTGGATATCTGGTCTCATGCGGCTTCAACTGCCTCGATGCATAAGCTACCACATGCTTATCTTGCATCAGAACACACCCAAGGCCCTGCAGTGATGCATCAGTATACAGAACAAATCTGGAGTTCTCCGTCGGGATCACTAACACTGGCGCCGTCGTCAACCGGTGCTTCAACTCCTGGAAGCTCTCCTCACAAGCTTCTGACCAAAAGAAAGGCACTCCCTTCTGGGTCAACTGAGTCAGCGGCTTGGCAATCTTCGAAAAGCCCTCGACGAAGCGCCGATAATACCCGGCCAAACCAAGAAAACTCCGGATCTCAGGCACAGAAGTGGGGGCAGCCCACTCCATCACAGCCTCAATCTTCTTGGGATCTACAGATATCCCGCTGCTCGATATGACATGCCCCAGAAACACTACACTGCTCAGCCAAAATTCACACTTACTGAGCTTAGCATATAACTGATGTTCTCTGAGAATCTGAAGCACTGTCCTCAAGTGTTTCAAATGCTCCTCCTCGCTCCGGGAGTAGATAAGAATATCGTCAATAAACACAATGACGAACTGATCAAGATACTGCTGAAACACTCTGTTCATCAGACTCATAAAGACTGCTGGAGCATTCGTCACGCCGAACGGCATCACTAAGAACTCATAATGTCCATATCGGGTCCGGAACACTGTCTTCTGCACATCTTCCTCTCTGACCCGAATCTGATGATACCCGGATCTCAAATCAATCTTGCTATACACCCTGGTACCTTGCAACTGATCAAACAAGTCATCTATCCTTGGAAGAGGATACTTGTTCTTCACTGTAGCCTTATTCAGTTGCCGGTAATCGATACACAACCGCATCGAACCGTCCTTCTTCTTCACAAAGAGAACTGGTGCGCCCATGGCGACACGCTCGGGCGTATATACCCCTTGTCCAAGAGATCCTGCAACTGTTCTTTCAACTCTCTCAACTCTGCCGGTGCCATCCTATAAGGTGCACGAGAGATAGCGGATGTCCCTGGCAACAGCTCGATCCCAAACTCAACTTCCCTAGCCGGTGGGAATCCTGGGATCTCTTCTGGGAATACATCAGCAAACTCTGCTACCACTGGTACATCCTCAACTCTGAGTTCCTTACTCTTCCCAGACGTGTCCACGGCATAGATAAGATAGCCCGTGTGGCCACGTTCCAACAACTGAGTCATCTTGATCGCCGAAATCAACGGAATCTTCGCACGAGAACCGTTGCCATAGAAAGTCCACTGACTGCCCAACTCAGGTCTGAACTTCACTGTCCTCTGTCGGCAATCTACCACTGCCTGATATCTGTTCAGAACATCAATACCCAAGATGCAGTCGAAGTCTGACATACCCAACACGATCAAGTCTGATCTCAACTCGTTGCCCTCAAAATAAATGAGGCAGTCTGCCATAAACTGATCCGCAACGACATTTCTTCCAGTGGGTGTCGAGACAAGGAGAGGCGTGGGTAAAGAAGACGTGCGCATATGATGTCTTTCCACAAAACCCACCGATACAAAAGAATGGGAGGCACCTGTATCGATCAAAATAAAAGCAGGGTACGTAAATAAATGACACGTACCAGCAATCACCTCCTCTGGGGCTGCCTGGGCCTGCTCCCTGGTCAGTGCATATACCTGCCCCTGAGGTGGTCCTACTGTCTGACCTCCCGATGGTCGAGGCCCAAACTGCTTGCCTCTGCTGCACTGTCCTATCCTCAAACCTCGGCCGGTTGCCCTGAAACTCAGACTGTCCTCCCCGTGTGGGGCAATACCGAGCGATGTGGCCCATCTTGCCACAGATATAACATGCAGGACACTTATTTGAAGAATGTGGCCCTCCACAATTGTTGCACCTCGGCTCTCCCGGCCTATCCCCTTGTGAAGATCCTCGATTGGCCGACCAATTACCCTTCTTGTTATCCTGCTTCTGTCCAAAGTGTTTCTTTCCACCATACCTTGAAGATGAAGAGGCACCACGGGGTTTAAATGGCTCACCCCGAGGCCTCAAGTTGTCACTAGTCTGCCTCTGTTGCGGTACCGGTGGTGGCATAGCGTAAGCTCCCACTCCTAGCTCAGCAAGCTCCGCTCTTGTAAGAGCGTCATCAAAAGAAGTTGGGTTATTAGTGATAACCCGGTCATAGAGCTCCGGTCGCAATCCCTTCATGAAGTTTCTCATCTTAGCGTGTCCACTGGTGGCAATGTGGGGGACGTACCTCAGCAATGAAGAGTACCGTGTGGCATAGTCTGCCACTGTCATGTTCCCCTGCCTCAGATTTGTAAAGCGGAGAAGTATCGGTTCAGAAACCTAGTCCTGAAGAGCGTCCAGTCAATCACAGCACCCAGTGCTCTCATTTCCATTACTGTGCTCCTCCACCACATCAGGGGTTTCTTGGCCAATTGAAACTCCGCCAGTCGCAGCCAAGCTGTCACAGCACAAGGAGCCGATACAAAGATCTGCTCAAGCCTTTCCAACCACTCTTCAGCCTCTTCTCCGGACTCTGTCCCCTCAAACCGGGGCGGATGGTAAGATAGAAACTGTGTCAAGCTAATCTCACCCGGTAGCAATAACTGAACCACTGGTTCCATTCCCACAGCCGGTGGAGGTAGAGGGTTTGTCTGTCCAACACTAGCATTCATGCTCCCCATATCACCGACTTCCTCATTAGCAGCCATGCTGTAACACAAATGTTAACAACAATTCCAAAGCAATACACGATATACCGTTAGATAACAGGAGTGATATAAGCATGTTAGTATAACAGGATATTCAAAATATGCACCACATGCATAAACATGCTTCAAATGTAAGCACCTAGCCTATCATGCTAAGGCTACCCTTTACTCGTTCCCGGGTTCTCTAACCTGGCTCTGATACCACTAATGTAAGGACCCTAATCCTTAAGTGCGGAATTAAGGCATAATAGAGCTAATATAACAAATCAGAGTCTAAAAGAACATGTTGAGTCTATGAGCTTAAGCATTACATGCCAAAAAAATAAGGACTACCCAATGGATTAATTACATTCCAATCAAAAGAATGTGTACAACTATAGTTTTATACTACTCCTAGAGTAGATACTATCCAAAATAATCCTGTCCTTTCATCCTCAATAGAATGCTCGTCAAGCTCACCACCTCAACCCGTTCAAGCCCTTCTATTATGCCAAAAAGGTACCTACAAGGACAACCCCCAAACATGAGCAATAATAATCATTCATATTCAACACAATATGAAGATAAAGCGTAAATGCATAATCATAATAAAACACTTCCTGTTTCCCCATGCATTTCAAACGCTTCCCGTTTGGTTGTCCCTGTACCATAACTCATGAGTATAATCAATAGATTATTTTTAAATGGTCTAAACATGTCATGAACATATACCATTTGACCAATCCAAATACTGATCACCAATCCCTAGTCTGTCCATCACAATGTATTTTAATGCCCCTCGCTTATTTACATATAGACGGCATAGGATAACCTCGCTTCAATGGACTGCGGGACTCCCACCCCTCGCCTCTCATTGAGCGGCAAATACCCTTTCCTCGTCCTATATGATAACCACGCTCAAATGTGACATGCGGCGCTCCCACCCCTCGCTTCACATTTAGCGGAACCAAACCAAATAGCGGCAAGCATTAAAATCATCAAGGGATGACCACGACTCATGGGATATGCACCAATAATCATATGCATCTATAAACATCATGCATAACATGTATTTGCATCCACTATGCAATACCACATATATACTTGCATCCACAATGCATAAACAATAAGTATATAAGATACATGTACCGTTGGGGTGCCCGTACGTCCACTACGTACCTTTCCAAAATGTAGGGTATGGTAGGACTTCAATGCCTTGGCTGTGTTGCCACCTGGGATGGTTCTACACATTCACACAAACCAATATTAGAACCCAATAATAGTCCAATACCAAAAATCCTACAAAAATAACCAAAAAACCATATTTTGGCTTTCGCGATCGATCGCCCCTCACGGCGATCGATCGCCAATCCTCACTGCCCGAGAATCAAAAATTGCACCCTTCGGCGATCGATCGCCACCCCTGGCGCGATCGATCGCCAGACCCGCCGATCGATCGCCCAAGAGTGGCGATCGATCGCCAAGCGCTGGCAAAACTCACTGCCTGGGCGCGATCGATCGCCTGGAATGGGCGATCGATCGCCAACCCCTGTAACCCGAAAATCCCCCATTTTTGTACCTCAAAACCATTCCAACCCATCCCAACACTTAACCAACCAATCAACAACATAAATATCAACATAAACCACCAAAATACACTTCAAAACAAGTATAAATCTAACCCTTAACCAAAACCACAACAACCCACACAAACCCATTTCAAAATCATTAAAAACCCTTCCAAAACTAACCCAAACACAATAAAAATGACAATGAGGCATCCATACCTCTTGGGGACCTCAAATCACCCAATAATCTTCACAAATCAAGACTTTTGGAAGGTTTTCTCTTCAACCCTAAGCTCAAGCTCGAAAATGGAAGAAGGGAAAGGGTTTTGGGTGGTGATTTTGGTAAAGTAAGAATGAGTGGATGAGGTGGGGTTGGGGTAGTAAAAGGTGTGGTTTAATTAAAAGCAAATCAAAATAATTCCATGGTGTATAAAACACCCCAACATGATATTTTTCAAAGCATTTACTCATAATGCACCAAATATCAATTAAACACATGATTTCCAATTAATTGCTACCAAAGGCAAATAAATCATGCTTCCCATAATATTTACCCAACATGCACCACATGCACCCTGAAATGCAACCCCGGGTCACCCTATCCACATGACCATGCATTTCCACATAAGGTAAATAAATCCCAACACATAATCAATTACCACATAATTAATCATGTAAACACAATTAAAGCCAAATAGCAATTACCATTTCGGGGATGTCACATGATAGCAATTCAAATGCATTAAATCGTAAATGTGATTCACTTCCTATATGTAACACATTTAAAAGCTCCATTTGGTTGTCCCTGTAACACATCATAACCAATAGATTATATTACCAATAATGTATGTCATGACATGCACCGATTTCCATATATTCCGTGTTCAATTCCCAAGTCTCATTATATCAGTGGCATAATACCCCTCGCGTTAACATGACAGCGGAAATACCCCTCGCTTAGACAATACCAGCGGCACTAATATCCCTCGCTATAAATATGACAGCGGTCGTGTTCCTCGCTTAATATTAGCGGAAAATATTCTTTCATCGCTACGGTATGACAGCGGCAAGTATTCACATCGCTACGCCACTGGCGGCAAGTATTCTCCATCACTGGAATATAAATCCCGACTCACAATCATATGCAACAATGCATCCAATATACACATGCAACCAAAATGCATGACCAAACCATGTATGCAATCCATGATGCATAAACAAGACCCCATATGCAACCACAATGCATAATCAATTCCATGTGTGCAACCATAATGCATAACCAATTCAAAGCGTAATAAATACGTTTTACCGTCCGATGCCCGTACGTCTCACTACGTACCTTAGTTCCAAAAGTGGAGATGTCGTGGGACTTTATCTCCTTTGTTGTGTGGCTACCTGGGATGGTTCTACACAATCACATGAATCCATATTAGAAGCCAATAAATGAACCATTACCAAAAACATCATAATTTAGAACAAAATCCCAAAACCCACATTTTATGCCTTGCGATCGATCGGTCCCTAAGCCCCGATCGATCGCTAACTGAAGAAAAATAGGCATTCAAGTACTGCCTCCACCGATCGATCGAAACTTTTTATCGATCGATCGAGACATCACACCGATCGATCGGAACAAAATTATCGATCGATCGGTAAGCTCATTTCACGCCTTGCTCAGGCTCTGCCCTGCTCGATCGATCGGACCCATTTTTCGATCGATCGAGCAGCCCTGTTCCTGCGAGAAACTTCCAAGTATGAGCTTCCATCAACACCTTAACTCACATACAACCAACATCAACCACCATTCTCAACATTTAACCACAAAACAACCTTAAAATACATTCCCCAAACATAAACAACATGCTGGACCAAGATCCACCCTTTTAACCCCAAAAACAAGCTACAAACTCAACCAAAACTCAACAAGACTTCACCATAATGAAAGCTTACCACTTGAGCTTTAAGTTTTTAGCAAGAACTCCCAAAAAGACCCCTTTTTCAAAGCTTTCTCCTCCTCTCTTGTTGCATAAACGAAAATGGAAGCTTTTTGGATAATGGAGGGGGTTGAGGGATATAAAGTTGATAGAGAGGGGTGATGGGATATAAAGGTATGCAAGTGGCTCCCTTGCCATATATGGGATTTAAATGTGTATCAAGACACAAGCATGATACCCAACATGATATTTTAAAAGCATTTTACCACAATGCACCAAAATCACCATTTAAAATCATGCTTTACCAAATAAATACAACCCATTTCATTTAAGCCATTAAGATACCCAAACACCCAACATGCATAACATGAACCCTGAAATGCTCTACCGGGTCACGCCTACCATGTGACAAGCATTTCACCAAGATAATTAGTCCCAACACATAATCTAATTATCACCATAATATCACATAAACATAATTAATGCCCAAATTGCAATTAATTATTTCGGGGATATCACAATACTCCCCTACTTATAAGATTTCGTCTCCGAAATCGCATGCACTTACCCAAATCAAAACCAAACATAATTCACATACCAGAGAATAATTCCGGGTAGTGCTGCATCATATGCCGCTCCGTCTCCCACGTGGCCTCCTCGACACCCCTGCGATCCCACTGAACCTTGATCATCGGTATCACTTTGCTCCGGAGTCTGCGATCAGCCCTATCCAAAATCTTGACTGGTCGTTCCTCATATGATACATCAGAATCCAACTGAACCTCGGAAGGATGTAATACATGCGACGGATCCAGCTCATACTTCCGCAGCATAGATACATGGAACACGTCGTGAATACCCGACAACGACGGTGGCAGTGCCAAACGGTAAGCCAAGGTACCAATGCGTTGTAAAATCTCATACGGTCCCACATACCTCGGAGATAATTTACCACGCATACCAAACCGAACCACACCCCTGAAAGGTGAAATCTTCAAAAAGACCCTGTCTCCTAACTGAAACTCCAACGGTCTTCGCCGTTTGTTCGCATAGGCTGCCTGCCTATCCTGGGCTGCCTTCATTTTCCGACGGATAACCTTCACCTTATCCTCCATCTCCCGAATCATTTCGGGTCCTCCTACTGCTTTACTGGTCAAGTCATCCCAGTATAACGGCGACCTACAACGCCTACCATACAAAGCCTCAAACGGAGCTATCTGAATACTCGCCTGATAGCTGTTGTTGTAAGAAAACTCTACCAAGGCTAAAGAATCCTGCCATGAGGCATCAAACTCCAACGCACAAGCTTGTAGCATGTCCTCGAGCGTCTGTATAGTACACTCAGTTTGACCGTCCGTCTGGGGATGATATGCCGTACTCAATCTCACCTCAGTACCCAATGCTGACTGAAGACCTCCCCAGAAATGAGATGTAAACCGCGGGTCTCTGTCCGACACAATAGATACTGGAATCCCATGTAGTCTCACTATGTACCGGACATACAATTGAGCCATCCTCAAGTATGTGTACGTCATATAGTATGGGATGAAGTGAGCTACCTTTGTCAGCCTGTCAATGATCACCCAAATGGCATCACAACCCGAAGTAGTCCTCGGCAAGTGGGTCACAAAGTCCATAGATATATGTTCCCACTTCCACTCCGGTATCTCTAAGCTCCTTAGTTCGCCACCGGGTCTCTGCCTCTCTGCCTTAACCTGCTGGCAGATCAAACACCTCTTGACAAAAGAGATCACATCTCGTTTCATCCGCTTCCACCAGAACTGATCACATAAGTCCTTATACATCTTCCTCCCTCCTGGGTGGATACTGAATCGGCTACTGTGAGCCCGTTCCAAGATCCCTTTATGCAACTCCGGCGTACATGGAACTACCCATCGGTTACCAAGTCTCAAAGAACCATCCTCAGCCACTCTAAACTTTGATGGCTGACCCTGAAGTGCCAAAGATGACCATCTCTGAATCTCATCATCTGTCCTCTGAGCTCTCCTGATATGCTCATAGATATCTGGCTCAGTCAATAAGGTCGATACATATACAGGCGATGTATCTATGTCAAAGTCATAACCCAGATGGCAATATGAAGTCATCATAGCCGACAAATGCATGACCTCCTCAGCAGTACTCCTCACCTTCCGACTCAAGGAGTCTGCTGTCAAGTTCGCCTTCCCCGGATGGTACTCAATCTCACAGTCATAGTCCTTGAGCAAATCCATCCATCTCCTATGACGCATATTCAACTCCGCCTGAGTAAAAAAGAATTTCAGGCTCTTATGATCCGTGTATATGGTAAAAGATGTACCATACAGATAGTGCCTCCAAATCTTCAGGGCAAATATGATAGCCGCCAACTCCAAATCATGGACTGGGTATCTAGCCTCATGCGGCTTCAACTGCCTTGATGCATAAGCTACCACATGTTTATCTTGCATCAGTACACAACCCAAGCCCTGCAGTGATGCGTCAGTAAAAAGGACAAACCTCTGATTCTCCGTAGGAATCACCAATACCGGTGCCGTCGCCAATCGGTGCTTCAACTCTTGGAAGCTCTCCTCACAAGCCTCTGACCAAAAGAAGGGTACTCCCTTTTGGGTCAACTGCGTCAGTGGCTTAGCAATCTTAGAAAATCCCTCGATGAAGCGTCGGTAATACCCAGTCAAACTAAGAAAACTTCGTATCTCGGGCACAGAAGTGGGTGCAGCCCACTCCATCACAGCCTCAATCTTCCTGGGGTCCACTGAAATCCCACTGCTAGATATGACATGCCCCAGAAACACTACACTGCTCAACCAAAATTCACACTTGCTGAGCTTGGCATATAATTGGTGATCTCTGAGGATCTGGAGCACCGTCCTCAAGTGTCTCACGTGCTCTTCCTCACTCCGGGAGTAGATGAGAATGTCGTCAATAAATACAATGACGAACTGGTCCAAATAGGGTTGGAACACCCGATTCATCAAGCTCATAAAGACAGCCGGGGCGTTCGTCACACCGAACGGCATTACCAAGAACTCGTAGTGCCCATACCGAGTCCTAAATACTGTCTTTTGTACATCCTCCTCCCTGACCCGTATCTGGTGGTACCCGGATCTCAAATCAATCTTCCTATACAGCTTCGTACCTTGCAACTGGTCAAATAAATCATCAATCCTCGGGAGAGGATACTTGTTCTTTACCGTGGCCTTATTCAATTGCCTGTAGTCAATGCACAAACGCATCGAACCATCCTTCTTCTTCACAAAAAGAACCGGTGCGCCCCAAGGCGATACGCTAGAGCGTATATATCCTTTATCAAGGAGTTCCTGTAACTGCTCCTTCAATTCCCTCAACTCCGCCGGTGCCATCCGGTAAGGTGCACGAGAGATAGCGGATGTCCCCGGTAATAACTCAATCCCAAACTCGACTTCCCTAGCCGGTGGGAATCCTGGAATCTCCTCCGGGAACACATCAGTAAATTCTGCTACCACAGGCACATCCTCAACTTTTAACTCTTTACCCTTACCCGACGTGTCCACGGCATAGATGATATAACCCGTGTGTCCACGTTCCAATAATTGGGACATTTTAATTGCCGAAATCAACGGAATCTTCGCACGAGAACCGTTGCCATAGAAAATCCACTGAACTCCCAAATGAGATCTGAACCGTACTGTCCTTTGTCGACAATCTACCACCGCCTGATATCTGTTCAGAAGGTCGATGCCCACAATGCAGTCAAAATCTGTCATACTCAAAACAATCAAATCTGCCTTTATCTCATTGCCCTCAAAATAAATGAGGCAGTCCATCAGAAACTGATCCGCAACAACTTTCCTTCCGGTGGGTGTCGAGACCAATAGAGACGTGGGTAACGGAGACGTGCACATATGATGTCTCGCCACAAAATCCGCAGACACAAAGGAGTGCAAAGCACCTGTGTCTATCAAAATAAAGGCGGAATATGTAAATAGAAGGCACGTACCAGCTATCACCTCCTCTGGAGCTACATCGGCCTGCTCCCTGGTCAACGCATAGACCTGTCCCTGAGGTGGCCCCATCGTCTGTCCTCCCATCTGTCGAGGCACTATCGGCGGCCTCTACTGTACTGTCCCGGTAGAAAACCTCCCTCTGCCTCCTCTAAGATCCACCTGACCATCACCATTCTGACAGAACCGAGATATGTGGCCCATCTTGCCACATTTATAACAAGCCGTACAGTCTCGCATGTGATGTGGTCCTCCACAAAAGTGACACTTCACCACTCCACTCCTACTCGCTTGAGTCTGCCCTCTGTTGATAGGCGCACCACCCCTCCGGTTATCCATTCGTCTCCCACCAAACCGAGAAGATGAGGAAGAAGCCCCATGAGGTTTAAATGATTCTCCTCGTGGCCTCAGATTATTAGACACTGGCCTCGGTGGTGGGACTTGTGGGGGTGCAACGTCCGGGTAAGCACTGACTCCGATCTCTGCTAGCTCCGCTCTAGTGAGAGCATCATCAAAAGAAGTGGGGTTGTTGGAGATAACCCGATCAAAAAGTTCCGGTCGTAGTCCCTTTAGAAAGTGCCTCATCTTGGCATGCCCATTTGTTGCAATGTGGGGAACATACCTCAACAAGGACGAGTAATGCATGGCATAGTCCGAGACTGACATGCTCCCCTGTTTCAGGCTCGTGAATTCATCCTCCTTTGTTTGCCTAGCCGCCGCAGAAAAGTATCGGTTTAGAAATCGAGTCCGAAATAAAGTCCAGTCAATCACCATACCCTGAGCTCTCAGTTCCATCACCGTCGTCTTCCACCACATAGAAGACTTCTTCGCCAGTTGGAACTCCGCCAACCTCAGCCACGCTGTCCTAGCACAAGGAGCGGACACAAATATTTGCTCTAGTCTCTCGAGCCACTCCTCAGCTTCTTCTCCTGTCTCCGTCCCCTCAAACATGGGCGTGTGGAAAGTTAGGAACTGACTCAGACTAAGCTCCCCTGGTAAAAGCAACTGAGCTACCGGCTCTACGCCCACAGCAGGTGGAGGTAAAGGATCTGCCTGACCAATACTAGCATTCACGCTCCCAACATCACCAAAGGTTCCCCACATTCATAGCAGCCATGCTGTAAAACAAGGATTAACAACAATTCCAAACAATATACATGTTATGCCGTTAGATAACATGAACGATCATAAGCATGTTAGTATAACAATGTATACACCAACATATACTACATGCATAAACATGCCCAAATGTAAACACTTAGCTAACCATGCTAAGGCTACCCTTCACTCATTCCCGGGTTCTCTAACCACTGCTCTGATACCACTAATGTAAGGACCCTAGTTCCTTAAGTGCGGATTAAAGGCGTAAATAAAAATTTCCATGCATAAACAGAGTATGAAGGTTGTGTTGATGTCCTGAGCTATTAAATTACAGTGCCAAAATAAGTTCCAAAAGGGATTAGTTACATTCCCAACCAATGAATGCTAATCCTATAGCTTTACACTACTCCTAGAGTAGATACTATACAAAAGAATCAAGCCCGCTACCAAGAGCACTCCTCACTAGCTCACCGCATCAACCCGCCTTAGCCCGTCCGCCCAAAAGTACCTATAGAAACAACCCCAAAACCATGAGCATGTACAAAATCATATTCACAATAATATGATAGCAATTCAAATGCATTAAATCGTAAATGTGATTCACTTCCTGTATGTAACACATTTAAAAGCTCCATTTGGTTGTCCCTGTACCACATCATAACCAATAGATTATATTACCAATAATGTATATCATGACATGCACCAATTTCCATATATTCCTTGTTCAATTCCCAAGTCTCATTATATCAGTGGCATAATACCCCTCGCGTTAACATGACAGCGAAAATACCCCTCGCTTAGACAATACCAGCGGCACTAATATCCCTCGCTATAAATATGACAGCGGTCGTGTTCTTCGCTTCATATTAGCGGCAAATATTCTCTCATCGCTACGGTATGACAGCGGCAAGTATTCACATCGCTACGCCACTGGCGGCAAGTATTCTCCATCACTGGAATATAAATCCCGACTCACAATCATATGCAACAATGCATCCAATATACACATGCAACCAAAATGCATGACCAAACCATGTATGCAATCCATGATGCATAAACAAGACCCCATATGCAACCACAATGCATAATCAATTCCATGTGTGCAACCATAATGCATAACCAATTCAAAGCGTAATAAATACGTTTTACCGTCCGATGCCCGTACGTCTCACTACGTACCTTAGTTCCAAAAGTGGAGATGTCGTGGGCCTTTATCTCCTTTGTTGTGTGGCTACCTGGGATGGTTCTACACAATCACATGAATCCATATTAGAAGCCAATAAATGAACCATTACAAAAAACATCATCATTTAGAACAAAATCTCAAAACCAACATTTTATGCCTTGCGATCGATCGGTCCCTAAGCCCCGATCGATCGCTAAGTGAAGAAAAATAGGCATTCAAGTACTGCCTCCACCGATCGATCGAAACTTTTTATCGATCGATCGAGACATCACACCGATCGATCGGAACAAAATTACCGATCGATCGGTAAGCTCATTTCACGCCTTGCTCAGGCTCTGCCCTGCTCGATCGATCGGACCCATTTTTCGATCGATCGAGCAGCCCTGTTCCTGCGAGAAACTTTCAAGTATGAGCTTCCATCAACACCTTAACTCACATACAACCAAGATCAACCACCATTCTCAACATGTAACCACAAAACAACCTTAAAATACATTCCCCAAACATAAACAACATGCTGGACCAAGATCCACCCTTTTAACCCCAAAAACAAGCTACAAACTCAACCAAAACTCAACAAGACTTCACCATAATGAAAGCTTACCACTTGAGCTTTAAGTTTTTAGCAAGAACTCCCAAAAAGACCCCTTTTTCAAAGCTTTCTCCTCCTCTCTTGTTGCATAAACGAAAATGGAAGCTTTTTGGATAATGGAGGGGGTTGAGGGATATAAAGTTGATAGAGAGGGGTGATGGGATATAAAGGTATGCAAGTGGCTCCCTTGCCATATATGGGATTTAAATGTGTATCAAGACACAAGCATGATATATAAAATACCCCAACATGATATTTTAAAAGCATTTTACCACAATGCACCAAAATCACCATTTAAAATCATGCTTTACCAAATAAATACAACCCATTTCATTTAAGCCATTAAGATACCCAAACACCCAACATGCATAACATGAACCCTGAAATGCTCTACCGGGTCACGCCTACCATGTGACAAACATTTCACCAAGATAATTAGTCCCAACACATAATCTAATTATCATCATAATATCACATAAGCATAATTAATGCCCAATTGCAATTAATTATTTCGGGGATATCACATATTCAAAAAAAATATATATAAGGAATTTTAGTAAAAATCGAAACCATAATCGGTCCAATCGCCGCCACCGCTTGCCGCCACCATAACCATCGGCCAGTTATACCATCGGAATCCTTTCTTCAAGACGATCACACTGCCAAAATTTCAGGTCGATCGGACTACGTTTGCTCGATCAATTTCTTGTTCGAAAATTCTGAACCCTTCACGTCCTTATTCTTCTTCCGATCCGCCACCGCCGAACGCCGTTCGACCAATCCGGTATATAAATATAACGAGTACAACCTCTGGAGTAAAAGCCATCTATCCACCGCCGCTCCCAATCACTGAACGATGAGTATTTTAAATCGAACCAGTACTACTCAAAAACCCTAATGCCGAAATCCAATGCTTCGATTTTCATACCATCTCTTCATCGTTTTGAAATTAAATTTGACATATTGATGCTCTAAGAATTTCGAGCAAAAGCCCTTTATCAATTTCAAATTTCAACCACTGGAAGATGACCAGAATCCAGATCGAATTTGGGTCCAAGAACCCTAGCAGCCACGAAATTTCCTTTTCTCGATTTCTTAAATTTCGTAAACGTTTTTGTTCAATTAAATTTGTAATTTTGATCCTTATTCTATTACGATCGAAAGCCCTCTCGTAATTTTGAATTTCAGTCGACGACTATGACTAATTTCGAAACCCTAATTCAACCATATGAACCCTAGAATTTTATTTTTAATTAAAAAAAATCAGAATGCAAATTTCAAAGTTTTATGCCTCATGATGTTAATCACTATATGTTTAAAAATATATAAATAATTTTGTTAAATATTTAATGAACTAAAATATTTCCCTAATTGGGTTTAGGTGATGTCGACCCGAGCCCAGGCCACCAGGATCCGTCATATGGAGCAGGAGATGGAACAACTTAAGGAGTCCATAGTAGAACTTCAGGAGATTAGGGACCACTTGCATGGAGATGTACAACGGTTTGCATATTATCACAGCCAAGCTGAAGAAGAGGCCAACGAAGCTAAAGAGGAGATCACGAGGCTCACTGATCTCCGTAGAGCTGATGCTGATAGAATTCAAATCATGACAAACCAAAGTGAGCAACTCCAGCAAGAATACGAGATGGATCGAATGCTAAGCGAGACTAGGATTATGGCCTCGAGATGCGAAGCAACGAGCTCTCAGAGACAAACCATGGGTTGTTGAACGATCTCGAAGAGTTGCATGGGGCCATCAACATACAAGAGGAAAACCCCGAGGAAGACCCAGAAGAAGAGGATGATGAGGAAGAATTAGGATATGGGGAAATAATCGATTAGTTTAAAAGAATTGCATTATTAAAATGTTATATTTTTCAATTTAGTAAGAAAATTAAGAATCTTTGTTTATTAATTTTGTTTGATTTTATTATAAACCTTTTCGACATTCAATAAAATTATTTTATTTCATTCAATGATGTCTCCATTATATCTAATTCGATCATACTCTCGTTATACTCCTGCGCAACAATCTTAGAGATATATGAATTTGTAGGAAATGGCTGGTCGACCTATTCGTAGCAACCGAAACTCCAACTATGCAGTTCTTCCTAACACTAATGGGGAGAGAACGGATGGAAACCAGAATCCTCCACCTCCACCGAGGGTGGGTCTGAGTCGCGAAGACTTGACAGCAATAGCTACCATTGTGGCTACGACACTACAAGGTCTGGCTAACCCTGCTATCAATCAGCCACATCCTCAGCCAGCGCCACCTCCACAAAGAGTCAAGTACCATTATGAGTCTCTTCGCAAGAACAGGGTTCCAACATTTGATGGCCACTCAGATCCCGAAATGGCCCAGAATTGGCTTAAGCAAGTAGAAAATCATCACAAACTGCTTGAAGTGCCTGAAAACATCAAGGTTGAAGTCACAACATCTTTTCTACTTGACCAGGCAGGTAAATGGTGGGAAAACGTGTCACCATTGATGATGGAAACGGGACCAATCACTTGGCATCGGTTCCGAATCACTTTCCTAAAGCAATATTTTCCAACAGCAGTGCAAAATCAGAAACTGAGGGAATTCGAGAACTTGATACAAACTCCTGATATGTCGGTGGTTGAATATACCTCAATGTTCAACTCTCTAGGAACTTATGCACCAAGTATTATGGCAGATGAGACCCTGAAACTACATCGCTTCAGGATTGGGTTAAACAGTCGTATCCAATCTGCCTTCGCGATATATGAAACCACAAACTTTGGAGACCTAATGGGAGCAGCCATCAGGGCTGAAGCTGATATAAGAAGTCGTGAAGAGGAATTCAAGCGCAAGAGACCTCCTCCTAACCAACACACCGCCAATGGTCAAAATTTCAAGCGGCCTAATCAGTCCAATAATCAACAAAAAGGACCAACATCTGGCCCATACCAACAGAGATTTCCAAAATGTGCAAATTGTGGCTACAACCATCCTGGAGAATGCCTTGGGAAAAAGGGAGCATGTTTCCGATGTGGAAAGTTTGGACACAGGATTGCAGAGTGCCCTGAACCTGATATAAAGGGGACAATTACAAGTAACTGCGGCCCTCCAAACAAACTAAGGGATAACAAACCAAATGCCTGTGTCTTTGCCATAACACAAGAGGAGGCAGATGACGCGAATGACGTCGTGGCAGGTACCATTTTATTAAACGAATTACCTGCTTATGCATTGTTTGACTGTGATGCCACACATTCATTTATATCCAAAAGGTTTGCTAAGAAACTGGCTCTTAAATCGGAACTACTCAGTAAACCATACAGTGTAGCAACACCCGCTAATAAAACATTAATAGCACACAGTGTACACCGAGATTGCAATCTCAGTATTAATGAAAGGGTGTTTAATGCCGAGTTAATTCAACTCAACATGGTAGAATTTGATGTTATACTTGGAATGGATTGGTTAGCTAAACACCATGCGGTAGTTGACTGTCGTAACAAGGATGTCAAACTACGAACTCCAGACGAGGGAGAGATCGTGTATCACGGTAAAGCCAAGGAACGAAAATTCCTACTATTTGCAGCACAAACTTGGAAAGCCATGAAGAACGGTGAAGAAGTATACCTAGCAACAATAAGCGAGGTAAAAGAAGAAGATGAACCCGGGATAGAAGACATTGCGGTAGTACAAGAGTTTCCTAATGTCTTCCCTGAAGAGCTGCCAGGTTCACTTCCAAATCGTGAATTGGAGTTTGAAATTAACTTGGTGCCAGGCGCTGCACCAGTTTCAAAGGCACCGTACCGAATGGCTCCAGCCGAATTAAAAGAACTCAAGGAACAACTGCAGGAACTCTTAGACAAGAGGCAAATCAGACCGAGTGTATCCCTGTGGGGAGCTCCAGTATTGTTTGTGAAGAAGAAAGACGGGAGCATGAGATTGTGTATCGACTACCGAGAATTGAATAAGATCACAATCAAGAACAAATACCCTCATCCAAGGATAGATGACATGTTCGATCAACTCAAATGAGCTAAAGTCTTTTCTAAGCTCGATCTAAGGTCAGGCTATCATCAACTCAAGATAAAAGCAGATGATGTACCGAAAACCACCTTTAGAACGTGGTATGTGCATTACGAAATTCATGGTGATGCCATTTGGCTTGACAAATGCTCCATCGGTATTCATGGATTTGATGAACAGAGTATTCAAGCCATTCCTAGATAACTTTGTGGTGGTGTTCATCGACGACTCTCATTTATTCGTCGAGCAAATAAAAACACGAACAACATCTTCGCCTCAAGCTCCAGACATTGAGAGAGAAAGAACTCTACGCCAAATTTAATAAATGTGAATTCTGGCTAGAAAGCGTATCTTTCTTAGGACACATAATATCAAAGGCAGGTGTGTCCGTCGATCCTGAGAAGGTAGATGCAGTTTTGGAGTGGCAAAGGCCAACGACCGTGACAGAAATTCGAAGGTTCTTGGGACTAGCTGGTTATTACCGAAAGTTTGTTGAAGGATTTTCCTCAATAGCGGTACCTCTTACAAGACTCACACAAAAGAACTCAAAATTCATCTGGAGTGAAGAGTGTGAGAAAAGTTTTGAAACTTTGAAGAAAAAGCTTTCATCTGCACCAGTATTGGTGCTACCAACTGCATGGGTTTCACTATTTATAGTGATGCATCGAAAGAAGGACTGGATGTGTACTTATGCAAGAAGGAAGGGTAATTGCTTATGCCTCAAGGCAACTCAACCCTCACGAGCAAAACTACCCTACGCATGACCTCGAGCTAGCCGCTGTGGTTTTTGCCTTAAAAATTTGGAGGCACTACCTTTATGGCGCCAAGTGTGAAGTTTTCACGGACCATCAAAGCCTTAAATATTTATTTACTCAGAAAGAATTGAACATAAGGCAAATACGATGGATTGAACTCCTGAAGAACTACGATCTCACAATTAATTACCATCCTAGCAAGGCAAACAAAGTAGCAGACGCATTGAGCCGCAAAGGTAAAGGAAAAATGATCTTAGCTTCGGTCTCAGCCCAACCTTGCCTCCAAGAGACCATCAAATTAAGTCAAGATCGGGATCCTAGTCTAACAAAGTTAAAAGAACAAGTCAAAGAGGGAAAAATCACTGATTTCAAGACTGATAATGATGAAATTCTGTGGATGAAGGGACGATTGTGCGTACCAAATGTGGACAACATAAGACAAGAGGTGATGTCTGAAGCGCATAAATCAAAATTTTCATTCCACCCTGGAAGTACAAAAATGTACAAGGATTTGAAGGAAAGTTTTTGGTGGAATGCAATTGTTGCGTAAAAATCCTTTACCGCAAGCGCACGGTAGTCAAGTTTTAGTATAAAAGATGTCGAACCCACAGAGATTGAATATATAGTTAAATCTAAGTACTGAATTAAAATAATCTTTGCTTTATTTAGAGAATCGAATGGTTGAGTGTTTTATGCGAATAATAAAAATCAATTAACTAACGATGATTAAATATTGGGTTGAAAAGAAATCAATTAGAGACGAATGTAGGAGTATGATTTCACTTGTTCATCCACTTCACTTATCATTCCTTGATTTTCATGTTATGGATTTTCCTAGTTTACTAGCCGAGAATTCTTTATTATTTTCTACTCCCTCTCTCGAGTGTTAAGCAGAAGTAATCATCTAACATCAATCTTGATATCTCTATCTAAGATCAATTATCAAACAATTGTAAATGCGCAGTACTTCCTTTAACGACTTCTATGGAGTTATAGGCCTCTCGAACAATATAACTTCCACGATATGAATCCCTTCTTTCCTATTCACAACCCCCTCTCTCGAGTGATAGATCATAAATATAACATCATCCAATCCATGGCCAGTAGATTAAAAGCATTAAGAACAGGAAAACATAAATAAACCATATGGAAATCCAAATACGTCAATCAATTCATAAAAGCGTAGTTTCAAAACAAGCTACATCGTCTCCTAGAAAATAGAATTAGCTCATGCTAGAATGAATTAAACACATAGACATGTTTAAATACTCCATAAAAACTGATAAAAGTTTAGAAATACAAAATGATTTAGAAGCTATTCTTCGTTCTCCGATGAACGCCGTCGTCTCGTGATGAAATCTCTACTTTCCATCGTCGTTTATTTTCTTCTTCTTCAACCCTAGCCTCCTTCTTCTCTCACTCTGAACGTGTATTTCTGAATGATCTTCTATCCCTTGGTAAATTCCTCTTTAAAATCCCGTGCATCAGATAAGGAAAGCATCCAGAATTTCCAAAATTCATTTGGCGTAATTACGCATGCTGTACTGGCGTAACTACGCCTGGTGATGTGTCAAAAAGCATGGCCTCCCGCCTGACTGGCCTAATTACGCCACAAAATGGCGTCTTTACGCCTCTAAAAAAACTCAAAAGCCGTAGCGTTGGCGTAGCTACACCTAAATGAGGCGTAGTTACGCCAAATGTAATTCTTCAAAGGTTGAATTGCCGTGACCTTGGCGTCTTTACGGCTGATGCTTTGTTGGAAACCTTAGACTTTGAACTTCATTTCATCCTTTCAATCCGCCATTTGCACCCTTTTAGTCCACAAATCATGTAATTACCTTGATTCCTGCAAGACAAAATAGAACAAAACTAAAAGCGTAATTCTGATCGGAAACTAGCACTAAACCATGTAAAGTAAGAAGAAATATAAGTGTATAAAATACACTTATCAAACCCCCTAAACTTAAACTTTTGCTAGTCCCGAGCAAAACAAAAAAAACAAAAAAAAAAACAAAAACAAATCAAAACAAAACTGACACGAAAAGACACACAAAACAAAGTTGTGAAACAATCCAATTGTGTAGGCCTCAGAAATACATGGTTTTAAATTTTCAATTTCAAGCATGCATATCACTTACTCAAGAATTCTCAAGTGTGTGTGTGCTACCATTTCCATTTAATCGTTAACTCAAAGTGCTATTTACTCACACAAATTAATAGGACTTTGCAAGGTATAGGTTCAAATTGCATTGTTCAAAAACGGAGTGTAGCTTTGATAAATGCTAACAATGCATCAAGAGATGCTCATGTGTGAATGTCAAAACCATGTTTATTACAAGTGTTTCTCGAGTGTCGTAGGTTCACTATTCATAACCTTCCCCACTAGTATATTAGACAAATGTGGCTTGGTCAATAGGTCTTAATAAGCTTGTAACGTTAGGCTTTGGCTCATGGCTTCAAAGCAAGAGAGTAAGTTAAAATTATCATCAATTTGCACATTCTCATCCCGCTTTCGATTCCTTCACTTAGGCTCGCTCAGATGAACCTGGTCCACGTTTCTTACTTCTTCCCCAAAATAATGCTTCAAACGCTGCCCATTTGCTTGAAATATTTGACTGTCATTGCATTTCAGTTCAATTGCTCCATATGGGGTCACTTTCTCAATAGTGAACGGCCCAAACCATCGTGACTTCAACTTTCCTGGGAATAGTATGAGACGAGAGTTATAAAGAAGCACTTTCTGACCAGGAATGAACTCTCTTCTCACGATTTGCTCCTTGTAAATTTTAGCATTTTCATACGCTTCATTGCAAAACTCATCCATTCAGTGATCTGTAGCAACCGTTGCTCACCAGCAGCCTTAAAATCAAAGTTCAGCTTCTTTATGGCCCAGAAAGCCCGATGCTCCAACTCTACCGGTAAGTGGCATGCTTTCCCAAAGACCAGACGATATGTGGACATCCCTATGGGAGTTTTGAATGCAGTTCAGTATGCCCATAATGCATCATCCAATTTCAGAGCCCAATCCTTTCGGTTGATACTGACCGTCTTTTCTAGAATTAGCTTAATTTCTCGGTTAGAGATTTCAGCTTGGCCATTAGTCTGTGGATGATAAGCCAATGCAATTTTATACCTCACTGTGTATGTCGTCATCAAAGCACTGAAGATCTTGTTACAGAAGTGGGTCCCTTCATCACTTATAATCGATCTCGAAGTGCCAAACCTTGTAAAGAAGTTCTTTTGCACTAACTTAACCACAACATGAGCGTCATTAGTTGATGTGGCAATCACTTCAACCCACTTAGAAACATAATCCACTGCTAGCAAAATACATGACTGCCCACAAGATGGTGGAAAGGGGCCCATGAAATCAATACCCCATACATCAAAAATTTCTATTTCCAAGATATTTGTCAATGGCATCTCGTGGCGTTTGGAGATATTACCAATGCGTTGACAACGATCACACGTCTTTACCAAAATATAACTATCTCGATGTAGCTCTGGCCAATAGAAACCCGATTGAAGAACTTTTGTTATCGTCCTCGATGCTCCAAAATATCCCCCATAAGGTGTTGAGTGACACTTTTCTAAAATCTCTTTTGATTCCTCCTCACTTACACACCGCCTGACAATTTGATCTGCACAGCGTCTGAATATATATGGTTCTCCCAGTAATAATTCTTGACGTCATGAAAGAACTTTTTCCTTTGCTGATAATTGAGGTCTTGAGGCAATATACCACACGACAAATAGTTAGCAAAATCAGCAAACCACGGGGTTTTAGTATCTACCTCAAAGAGATGTTCATCAGGAAAGTTCTCTTGTATGACTCCATGATCCATTTGATCCTCCAACTCCAAACGGGACAGGTGATCTGCTACTTGATTCTCACTACCCTTTTTATCCAAGATCTTTAAATCAAACTCTTGTAGCAATAAGATCCATCGAATCAACCGGGGTTTCGCATCCTTCTTTGCAAAAAAGATAACAAATAGCTGCGTGATCTTTGTAAACTATGACCTTTGTCCCGATCAGATATGCTCTAAACTTGTCGAATGCAAACACCACCGCTAACATCTCTTTCTCGGTGGTAGTGTAATTCTGTTGGGCTCCATCAAGAGTTCTGCTTGCATAGTAAATGGCCCTAAAAATCTTGTCTCTCTTTTGCCCCAATACTGCTCCAACAACATAGTCGCTGGCATCACACATTAAAACAAATGGCTCCTTTCAGTCCGGCACTATGATAATCGGTGCTGATATAAGTGCTTTCTTTAGCCTGTTAAATGCCTGCAAACACAAATCATCAAAGATAAAAGGTGAGTCTTTTTCTAACAAATTACATAATGGCTTAGCTATTTTAGAAAAAATCTTTAATAAAACGGTGATAAAACCTGGCATGTCCAAGGAAGCTCCTAATAGCCTTATCATTGTTCGGAGGTGGAAGCTTTTCAATTGCAACCACTTTTGCTCGATCCACTTCAAGTCCTTGAGATGACACCTTATGGCCAAGGACAATACCCTCTTGCACCATAAAGTGACACTTCTCCCAATTTAACACAAGGTTCGTTTCTTGGCAGCTGTAACACAAGAGATATGTTATGCAAACAATGGTCAAAAGGGGAACCAAATACCGAAAAGTCGTCCATGAAAACTTCTAGGATCTCCTCCACCATATCTGAAAATATAGCCATCATGCACCGTTGAAAGGTAGCAGATGCGTTGCATAAACCAAAAAAGCATTCTTCTAAACACAAAAGTTCCATATGGACAAGTAAATGTTGTCTTCTCTTGATCCTCGGGGTCTATAGCAATTTGATTGTACCCTGAATAGCCATATAAGAAACAATAATAACAATAACCGGCTAACCTGTCGAGCATCTGATCAATAAATGGAAGAGGGAAGTGGTCCTTCCTTGTGGCCTTGTTGAGTTTCCTATAGTCAATGCAAACTCGCCACCCCGTCACAGTTCAAGTTGAGATCAACTCATTATTTTCATTTCTTACCACTGTCATCCCTCCTTTCTTTGGCACAACCTGTACTGGGGAAACCCATGCACTATCTGAAATAGCATAAATAATCCAGCATTTAACAATTTAAGCACTTCTGCTTTTACTACCTCCTTCATTGCTGGATTCAACTGCCTTTGATGATCAATGGAGGGAACGAAAGAATCCTCCATAAGTATTTTATGCATGCATAAAGACGGGCTAATCCCCTTTATATCAGAAATTGACCAACCCAAACAGATTTAAATGTCCTCAATACACGTAATAATTTATCTTTCTCTACAGAACAAAGAGATGAAGATATAATTACCGGGTATGTCGAATTCTCACCCAAGAAGGCATAAGTAAGGTGGGTAGGTAGTTCTTTCAATTCCGAGCTCGCCTTCGTATCTTCTTTGACTGATGTATCTCGTACATCTTCCTCTGTTCCAGCAGTGTTGTTCTCCTTATGCAAGCTCTTAAGTGCTTCAACTTGCTCAGAAAGATCAGATTCAGTTGCATCTACTTGCATAATGGAGTTGACCATGCAGTTCTCCAATGGATCCTCAGGTATTGTTCCTACTTCAAAGTTATGCACACATGAGTCAATAACATCCAAAAACTAGCAAGTGCTTACCTCGTCAGGTCCCTTGAGAGCCTTGTAAATATTAAACATGACTTCTTCGCCTCCAACTCTCAAGGATAGTTCTCCTTTTTGGACATCGATAAGTGCCATGCCTGTTGCTAAGAATGGTCTCCCCAAAATTAATGGAACATCTCCATCTTCTTCCATGTCTAGAACCACAAAATCTGCAGGGAAAATAAATTTGTCCACCTTAACGAGGACATCTTCAATTATTCCCGAGGATATGTAAGAGACATATCCGCCAATTGCAATGTGATCGTAGTAGGCTTTACTTCTCCAAGCCCTAAACTCCTGAAAACAGATAAGGGAATTAAATTAATACTTGCACCTAAATCATATAATGCCTTATTGAATGTAGAACTACCAATAATACAAGGAATAGTAAAACTCCCTGGATCTTTCAATTTTTGTGGTAGTTTCTTCTGGAGGATTGCACTACATTCTTCTGTGAGATCCACGGTCTCAAAATCCTCAAGCTTCCTCTTCTGTGCCATTATGACCTTCATAAACTTTGTATAATTAGGCATTTGTTGCAACGCATCAGCAAAAGGAATGTTAATGTGGATTTTCTTGAAAATCTCCAAGAATTTTGCAAACTGGTCATCTATGGCCTTTTTCCGGAAACGTTGAGGATATGTAAGTGTAGGCTTGAACATATGAATCTTTTCAGGTAGCATGTCTTACTTCTCCTTTTCAACTTCCTTAGGGATTTCAACTTGAATTTGAGTCTCCTCAACAGATGGTTCATCAACCTGTGTGGGTTCTACATCCCCAAGTTCCTTACCATTTCTCAATGTCACGGACTTGCACTGCTCTTTTGGGTTCACTTCGGTGTTGCTATTGTTGGTTGTTCATGGCATTAGCAAGCTGCCCAATTTGCACCTCAAGAGACTTCATCGTAGCACCCATGTTGTTCATGTGACCCTCAATCATATCAAGTCTTGACTCATTCTTCTCAAGTCTCAATGCCGAGCTTTGAACAAAATTACCCACACCTTCATTCTTTTGTGGAGCATATCCAGGTAGTGGAGTCAGGGCATTATTGTTGTTGGCATATGAGAGCTTATCATTATTGCGGAACCCTTGTTGGTACTGATTGATTCGGTAGTTGTTAATGATGTTTGGATACCGATTAAATAATCTGGGCTTGTTCTTGGTCTGCTTCCCTTGACAACTCAATTCCAGCTGCAGCTGCAGCCAATTCAATTGTGGGTTGTGCTCCTTGCTCGGTCAGAGCTGCTACCTGCGTGGTTAGTACAGATAATTGTGCAGAAAGTGTACTAAAATGATCAACCTCATACATACCTATGGGTTTCCTTGCCATTGCTCGCTCACTGGGCCACTGGAAGCTGTTGGCTGACATCTCCTCAAGTAATTCAAAAGCAGCATCTACAGTCTTAGAAATAGTGTTCCTCCTGCTGCAGCATCCACAATGATCCTAGTTGGTCCATTCAACACATTGTAAAATAACTGGATTTGCACCCAGTTTTCATAGTTGTGTTGTGGGCACCTCCTCAATAAATCCTTAAATCGTTCCCATGACTCATATAGTTGTTCAGAATCAATTTGTCTGAACGTACTGATTTCGGCTCTCAATTGAGCTGACTTAGCTGGTGGGAAGAACTTCGAGAGAAATTTCGATGCCATTTCCGCCCATGTGCATATACCACCAAATGGAAGAGATTGTAATCAACTCCTTGCATGGTCCCTAAGAGAGAAATGGAATAATCGCAGTCTCACAATGTCTTCTGGAACACCATTCATTTTTACAGTATCATCTATCTCCAAAAATATCCTCAAATGCAAGTTGGGGTCTTCAACACCGGAACCACGAAACTGATTCTGTTGCACCATAGTTATCAGTGTCAGCTTAAGTTCGAAGTTGTTGGCATTGATATTCTGACGAGCTATCCTAGAGTAATTGTTGTTGACCGATGGTTTGAAATAATCTCTGATCGCCATTTGAGTTTCAACATTTCCTTTTGGAGGTGGTTCGTTGTTGTCTCTATTTGCAGCCATTTCTATTAATTCCTCCCTTCTCGTTTTTCTCAGTCTTCTTGCAGTTCTCTCGATCTCAGGATCAAACAGCAACATTCAGGAGTAGTATACTTTCGTATGCACTACAAAATCTCAGAAAAGACAAAAATCAATTCAAAGTAACAGGAATAAAAGCTCTAAATTAAAACCAAGATTAATTGGTACAGTATCGGATTGTACTAAATAAATCAATCCCCAACAACGGCGCCAAAAACTTGTTACGTAAAAATCCTTTACCGCAAGCGCACGGTAATCAAGTTTTAGTATAAAAGTTGTCGAACCCACAGAGATTGAATATATAGTTAAATCTAAGTACTGAATTAAAATAATCTTTGCTTTATTTAGAGAATCGAATGGTTGAGTGTTTATGCGAATAATAAAAATCAATTAACTAACGATGATCAAATATTTGGTTGAAAAGAAATCAATTAGAGACGAATCTAGGAGTACGATTTCACTTGTTCATCCACTACACTTATCATTCCTTGATTTCCATGTTATGGATTTTCCTAGTTTACTAGCCGAGAATTCTTTATTATTTTCTACTCCCTCTCTCGAGTGTTAAGCAGAAGTAATCATCTAACATCAATCTTGATATCTCTATCTAAGATCAATTATCAAACAATTGTAAATGCGCAGTAATTCTGTCATGCCTTGATATGATGTGATATGGTTAAGGCGTACTTATGAGGTAATTACGGTATGTTGTGGTCTCGAGGGGAGATAATTAGGATTTCAATTCATGTGAAATTATGAGGTGACAAACACCTTCCTATATTTAAGAATTGGATTGACATGTATGGTGTGATATAACCTTGGTGTACATTTAGCATGCATTTGAGAAGCATTAGAATGTACATTTGAGTGGAGTTTGCATGTGGTGTGTATTTAAGTTGCATGACATGTGAATTTGAATTTGGCGAGTTTGGTGAGTGAGTACATAAGGCATGGTTTCAGATTTAAAATAGATAATTCACCACAACACACCTACAAATCTCTACACAAGCACCTCTCCAAACCCTTGGTAGTTCTTGCATCTCTTGCTTGGATTTCACTTGGTAATCAAGCTAGGAAGTTGAGTGAAAGGATTCCATACCTTCTTGGTAAGGAATTTATGATTTCAAGCTTGGATAAGTAGTTGGCTATGAATTATATGAATTGAAGTACCAAGTGTTCTTAGTTGGAATTCATACTTGTTATCATGCAAAGAATTGAGTTGTATGATGAGAGAAACATGTTTATATGTTACTAGAGATTGCATGAAACATGTTTAAGTGTTTTTTTTTGAGTTGTAGGAGATACACCATGGAGATAAGCTCAAAATCGCCATGTTCTGAACTTTCTCGACATCGGCGATCGATCGCGAGCTTTGTGCCGATCGATCACCGATAACAGAGCAAAAATAAGGTGGTTAAAGCATGTGGCGATCGATCGGTGAAAATATGGCGATCGATCGCGAGAAACAGAACATTTTGGCGATCGATCGCGAGGTAGCGACGATCGATCGCGATGGAACAGAACAGTATGGCGATCGATCGGTGAGATGTGGCGATCGATCGCCAGGGTCAGATTTTTGAAAAATGTTATATTTTTGTAGAATTGATTTTAGTGCCTATGATAACATGATATATTGTTGGTATTGTTGTAGCATCATCACAGGGGACGGGACAACGAGGCGATTAGATGTGTAGTATATGCTTTGGCTGAGATCGGTGCCACGATAGATATGCCAGTGTCGGGCATATGCTTTGGCTGAGATTGTTGCCACGATAGATATGCTACATATGCTTTGGCATGAGAGATATACGCCGGTTGGGTATATGCTCTGGCTGTTATAACATGTTAGGATGGTACTATGATATGTGCTGCTAATATGAAGATGTGAGAGGGTTCCACTGACATATTGAGCTGAGATAGACATATCATATTGGCCTGGTTATAACAGGTTGAGGAGTGAGACATGTCATTGTAAGTAATCCAACAAGCATTTAACGCAGCGGAATAATAAAATTTTGGATTACTAAACCGCGGATCTATACATAGGGGTTCATATCGGATGAAGGTTTACAAAAGTCTCACCCTTGTAGCGTGTTTGAGCAGATTCCACGGAGCACAACGTCCAACGATCCCGAGTCACGAGCAACACCTCCAAGGTCTTGCCTCAACGGTATCCACACGATTAAACGAACAAGGGACGTTCAAGAACAAGTTGCTAGACTTATTCTTGAACCAAAACCAACCCCACGATTCAAAACCAATTAAACGACAGCCGTTCTGATCACCACTATTCACGTCGGGCGTGAAGATGAAGGAGGAAGGAGGCGGCGGCCGTGTGGTTTAAGCTTGAGAGCTTTTTAGGTTTTGATAATTGTGATATCAAGGAATGAATCATCTTTTATAATTAATCACCTTGTTATCATTATAAACAATTTAATTAAAGGCTTTCACAAAGCCTCATGGGCTCAAACCCATGATTTAATTAAATCCTCATAATTATTTAATTAAGACTATTCTTAATTAATTAATTCATCCAATGAATTTAATTCCCTTTATCGATTTAATCTTTTGTGCGACCCGATAGGATCTTGTAATGTTGACAGTGACATAAAATCTCATTTTACGTTACAAGCAAGGAGCGGTGTCTAGCAACACATCGAGGCTACCCAAATTACAAGAATGTCAATGACTCGACATAACCTTTAGAACTTGTGATAATATTAACCATGTAACTTAATCCCTTTGTCCTTTGTGTTTAGATTGAACACGAGTCATGGAATAGTCATACTCGTATATTCAATCTTTATTTCTTGATCCCCAAGTAGAACTAGAATAAACGAATAAGCTCGATATCTCATATCGACTCATTCGAGCATGGCCATGCATTTTAGTTCTCACTTGATCAAGGGCCAAACACATCTCCTGTTATATAGGAGGGACAAATCCTATCTCGATCAGTCAACATCCCTCTACATAATTCGTAGTGTATCCAATAGTCGCCTTTATAGTTTACCCTGTTACGGGTAACATTTGACAATATCAAGATACATAACTCCTTATGTTGGGATCTCTGATGATCACAAGTCGTAAGGATTACATACATTATTATCACTATGAGAATTGCATATGATGATCATATAACTATCCATATTGCATTCTCATGGTGGGTCTGTCCAGTACATCGTTCTCTAACATGTACCCATGTGTTGATTTGATATCTCATATCAATGAACAATTCATCAATCAATACATACTAGTCTCTACGTATTATCATTATCCCTATTCATGATAACACTTGACTATGGACATGTTTAAGAATAATACAATATTATTCTAAGGACATTAACATATATATTAATTCACATTGCACAGTTAAACGAATAATATATAATAATGAATTGCCATTCATAAAATCATAAACATTGTATGTCAAAACAATCATCTACTGACTTGTCTTAGGGCATATCCCAACAGTCGTGACATATTTTCATTTGATGATGCATGATACAGGAAAATCACATTTGATGTTATAGTGCTTTATCGTTTATGTTTTTATTGATATTGCACTGGGATGGTGGTTTATTTGTACTCAATATGTGTGATTATTTCTGTAGGGACTCATAGACGTGGGAGGACGGGATTGTGAGTCTATTCCGCTGCGAGCTGAACCACTGTTTAGGAGTTTTTGGTCTAGGTTGTATATATGATGTGTATTATGACATGTTTTTGTCAACTTGTAACAACCTACATAACTAAAATCTTAATCAGTGTATGTTTTTACTTAATTCTTACTCACATATGTATAATCAATTAATACATAATGGATTAAGTAACGAGGACCCCACATTAGTGGTATCAGAGCAGTGGTTCGAGAATGGGGTAAACAAGGGTAGAGGAAGGTATTAGGGAGTTACCTAATACGTTGAAAGCATGTTATGAGTTATGAGATAATGTTATATTGACATGCTTTATATATTTGTTGTTGTTGGTAACCTGTATTTGCAGTAATGGCAGATAGAGTACCACATGATGAGGTAGGGGATGCCATGAGTGGCAATGCTAGTGTTGGATTGGCGCATGTGCCACCACCACCATTTGGGCAAGGGCCAGTAGAACAGGTACTGTTACCTGGGGAGTTGACTTTGACATGGTTTTTAAGTTATCAGCCACCTCGCTTTGAGGGTACGGAATCAGGGGAACAAGCAGAGGAATGGTTGGAACCGATTGAACAGATCTTTGTGCCAGCACCATGTGCCAAATCTACCTGGATACGTTTGGCAGAATTTCAGTTGGCAAAGAAAGCCATGATGTGGTGGAAATCCACATTGATTGAGCTGAGAGCTCAAGGACAAACAGTAAATTGGGATGTGTTCAGAACTAAGTTTCTTGATCACTATTTCTCTGTTGCTGCAAGGTAGAGGAAAGGGGATGAATTTACAAATTTGAGACAGGGATCAATGACAGTGTCTGATTATGCTGTACAATATTCTTCATTGCTACGGTATGTAACACATATCGCTGCAAACACAAAGGCAAAGATCAGACAGTTTGTGAAGGGCTTGAGGCCTGAATTGTTTGATAGGGTAATTTCCAATAACCCTACATCATATGAAGAAGCATTGACTAGAGCCGAGATGGCTGAGATTGCAGTTGGAGTGTACAAAGATGTAGGACAATCCCAACCACCTACATCAGAAAGTATGAGACCGAGAGGAGAACCATTTAAATCATCACGAGGTGGTACATCTTCCTCTAGATTTAGTGGGAAGCGATTTTTTCAGCGAAAGGGTGGTGACCGAGGTACCAAGGGACAGTCCCAAGGTAGTAGTAGTAGCAGTGCTCGAGGACTACAATGTTTTAAATGTGGAGGGCCACATTTTAAAAGAGATTGTCCACAACTTGATACTCCAGTTTGTTTCCGCTGTGGGAGGACAGGACACATGATCAGAGATTGTCATCAAGCTGGGGGATAACAGATGAGAGGGAATATATCAGAGAGTACAGTGCAGCAGAGACCACAAGGTGTTCCACGGACTGGTGGAGGACAGAGAACAGGACCACCTCAGGCTCAGGTGTATGCACTGAACAAGGAGCAAGCAGAGGCAGCTCCTGATGATGTGATCGCGGGTAAGTGTAGTGTATTTACTTATCATGCTTTACTTTTGATTGATACCGGTGCATCACATTCATTTGTTTCACAAGCGTTTATTGACCGGTATCATATATGCTCGTCTCCACTGTTGATGCCTCTGTATGTCTCGACACCCATGGGAACTACTGTGATGGCTTGTCAGTGTATGTCTGATTGTGTTATTCAGTTTGATACTGAGTATGAGATACATGTTGATTTGATTGTGTTAGATATGATGGATTTTGATTGTATTTTGGGTATTGATGTGTTGAGCAGTTATAAAACTGTTGTAGATTGCTGTCAAAAGATAGTGAGATTTCAGTCTGATACTGGAAATCAATGGATATTCTATGGACAAGGATCACGTGCCAAGATTCCAGGGATATCTGCTCTCCGAATGTCTCGTTTGTTAGAACGTGGACATACGGGATATGTGATATATGCGATAGATGTCACAGATAGGAAGGTAGAAAGAAGAGTGGGGATATACCAGTGGTTGCAGAGTATGCAGATGTATTTCCAGATGAGATTCCTGGATTTCCACCAAGTCGAGAAGTAGACTTTGGGATTGAATTAGTACCTGGTACTTCTGCAATTTCACGAGCACCATATCGAATGGCACCATCTGAATTGAAAGAGTTGAAAACTCAATTGCAAGATCTATTAGACAAGGGGTACATACGTCCTAGTGTATCGCCTTGGGGTGCTCCGGTATTGTTCGTTAAGAAGAAGGATGGTTCAATGCGACTTTGCATTGACTATTGACAATTGAACAAGGTAACCAGAAAGAATAAATATCCTCTTCCTCATATTGATGATTTGTTTGATCAGTTACAGGGATCTATGATCTATTCTAAGATTGATTTGAGATCAGGTTATCATCAGATACGTGTGAGGGAAGGAGATGTACAGAAGACAGCATTTAGAACTCGCTATGGACATTATGAGTTTCTAGTGATGCCATTTGGTGTAACAAATGCTCCAGCTGTCTTCATGAGCTTGATGAATCGAGTTTTCCAGGACTACCTTGATTAATTTGTCATAGTGTTCATTGATGATATATTGATCTATTCTCGGAGTGAAACCGAACATGTCCAACATTTGCATCTGGTTTTACAGTTATTGATAACACATCAGCTATATGTCAAACTCAGTAAGTGTGAGTTTTGGTTGACCAGTGTAGGATTTTTGGGACATGTGATCTCTAAAGATGGCATATCAGTTGATCCGAGAAAGATAGAAGCGGTGTTGAATTGGTCATCACCTACTTCTGTGCCAGAGATTCGTAGTTTCTTGGGTTTGGCGGGATATTATAGACGATTTGTTGAAGGATTTTCAGCAATACATCGTTACCAAAGTGACCATTAGTACACAATAGTGTACCTGAACTACATCCGGTTCCCATTTTCCAAATCCATCTCCAATATAGGAGTAGTTGCACCACTTGCAACGTGGATCGGACAACTCACGGTCACCAGTATACACAAAACACATCTCCAAAGATGTCTACATCCGTGTGTTCCAAGAAATCATATCTTGGTCCCAAACACACCATCGAGACTCCACAAGGTCTCAAGTTCTCAAAATGACATGCAAGAACAATCAATTGTATTCCCGCCACACGTGTCAACCACGACACTAAACAAGTCCGAATCTTGGCCATCCCTCGTTTACCCTAGGATTCAACAATCCTAAAATAGGGAGACTATCGAACTAACCAGCAGGAATCACCATGGTCCCAAAACACGACAATCCATATTTTAACAACTTACACAAAACAAAAATTAGCGGCACAAAACAAAAATTAGCGGCAAGCATTTAAAATCATCACTCATCCATAACAATGACTCATGGGATATTCACCAAGTATTTCATCCATACCTGCATCACAAAGCATAATCCATATTCCAACATACATCACCATGACTGTATTTTAATGCACCTCGCTCAAATGCGACATGCGGCACTCCCACCCCTCGCCTCAACATTTGGCGACAAAGCATTAAAATCATCACTACATGTACACATGCAACCACAATGCATAATTCCATGATGTATATAAAATGCAGGTTACCGTTTCGTGTCTTTCAACCATGGCCTTAGCCTTTCGCGTCATAGTGTCCCTACAGGAACAATCCCAAACCATGAGCATACGATAATCCATATTCCCCACGATATGATTATAATGAGTAAATGCATAAACTACGAGTACAAAGTACTTCTCGTATCCCAATGCATTTCAAAATGCTCCATTTGGTTGTCCCTGCGTCACAACTCACAATCATAATCAAAAGGTTATATTATGATTCTATAGATGTCATGACATATAATTGTTTCACTATGATCACATATCACAAATGCACATAAGCAAAATAGTTGTGCCACACAACACTAACTACTATCATGCATAAATATGTGCTACCCATCCTTATCAGCGTATGCCAGGCCTCCAACAGCCCCAAAGAGCTAACCACTGCTCTGATACCACTAATGTAAGGACCCCCTAGCCCTTAACCCTTGATTAGTGTATTAACCACTATGTGTGGCACATGCTTTCAATAAAAATCAATCGGGAAACTCAGATGATGCTTTACCATTGAATGGCAATTACAAAATTTTCTTTAATACTCAACATTAAGATCATCTCTACCAACAAATAGACTCATAGATTTCGCCCATTTCCATCCCCAATACACCACTTTTTACGTTGTGGACTTTTATAAAAATTTGGGCAGAGTCTCCCCATAAATAGAGCCATCCCGAAATAAAAGCACATCACATAATATAGTTCCCGGCCAGGGAAAACACATACTCAACAGAATACAGCAACACTAAGTAAATTCCCAGCCAGGGAAGACACCACACATAAGACAACATAAGTGGGTTTCAACACCCACATAATACACCAATGACTCTCATATCATTAGCAATTCTACCCTTAATTGCATGCACATAGAATGAAAGAGAGAAAGGCTCATGCCTTTATATACAACCCATATACAAGTATAACCGTGCTCACATGCGAGCATCATAAATGTGTATATAACCATCGGGTGTATATAAGTACTCTATACGATACCGTGCTCCATCAAGCCCTGGTACCACGATCCTGGGAGCTCCACAGCCATCGATGTACCTGTTCACCTGCCCCAACAGAGACAGCCCCCAACGGGGTGAGCATACCAATACACAAAATCCCATAAGCACAATAATGAAATTCTTAATTTACAACAAAAGTAAATACTAATGAATTTTAAATGATACTCCCTGGATGGCAACGTCCTCATCCGGGATTCCGTGTACTGTCCCTGTTCTCACAATCATCAAACTCATCAAATCTCAAAAATCAGTAAATCAACACATTGATTTAACTCATCGCATGCCTGATTCTCAAATATCAATAATTAATGATTCCAAATTCATTATACATACAAATATAGATATCTCAATATCTAATACTGATTTTCAAATTTGCTACCAATCACAGATAGCTCAAATGCCTAGCAGTTATTTTACCAATTCTCCATCATACTTAGACATCTCACATGTCTTATAATGAATACATGCTTCCATGATCATTCTCAAGAATCTCAATGCCCTACCATGGTCATATACATCCAGTACCCCATATATCTTATGAGGTTATGCAACTCTAAAATCACGCACGCTTGTGGCGGCGATATCAAGATTAGGTCGTTCCATAGCCATATCAACACGCATATATATAACCATACGCACAACCATCTAATGCAATCAAAATACACTATGCATTTCACAATGCTCTCATATAATAATGCTCGTACGTCGCACGTACCTTAAATCTCCGAAGTCCGAGCCAAACCTTGCTCGAGTTCCATGCCCCGAGGAATGATGTGCTAACACGATAAATAATTCACAATTATTTACGAACATGCAACCCATGCTCAAGCACACCCATAACCCTTATACAAAATATTGTCAACACACGACAATTAACCATTTAAAAGACCCGGGGCAGGGCATATGCAGGGAGGGAAATCGAATGAGACATCAACGAAAAATTGCTCAAGAACCACCTCTAAAATTTCGAACCCTAACATCTCAATTTTGAACCCAACCAAGCATCATAATTCATCTAAAACATGAATTAATCTATTAATAACAAGAATCACCGCCCCCCTGCCGATACCCCTAAAAATCAAACCCAAACCCTACGAATTAGGGAATAATTTCGAACCAAAGTCACCAAAAAAAAACAGGGAATTACATGAGAATGACGAAAAAGGGGTAAGGGAGGTTACCCCAATCGAAGATCGGAAGGAAATCGGTCGAAAATCGAAGAACCCTAGAATTTGGGCGTCTGCGCAATTCTGGAAAACCCAAGCCCGATTCACGACGAAACTCTGAATTACCGGTGTGGAAAGCTGCGCCTCGGAGAGACGAAGCCAACGGTGGGTCGGACGCGCCGGATTGCGGCCGGACGGCGGCAGGCGCGACGCTTTTACGCGCGGGGGCTCGGGGCGACTGGAAGGCAGAACGCGGGAGAGAGAGTGACGGGCTAGAGGAGCTGAAATGTTTTAAAAATTAAAATCTCGGGTTCAACTGGTATTTATAGCAAAAATACCCCGAAATACTAATAGCCCCACAAATACATCATGATTCATTAAAAATCATCTGTTTTCAAAAACTCTCTCTCTAACTCCAAAACCCCCCTACCGGTGCCCACACAAAGCACCCCAGATCCCGAGTCACACCAAAAACTCAACTCATAGGTTTTTCACCCAATTGAGAATACAATCTCAACCTCGGGATCCAACTATCCCAACAACCCAAATAAACGAGCCCATAAGGCCCAACACCGCGATTAAACTCCAAATCGCCACGTAAAACAACTTTAGGGGTTATTAACACTCCGGGATTAACATCTATAATCCCTGGTCATCACAAAGGATCTTTGGTACCCATTTGATTTTTGGGTCCTAGAGGGTTAGCTTCATTTGGCACCTTTGGAATCCATTTACACCTTTTATTAGGTTGGTATTGGATTCTAGCAAACCTACACTTGTTTTTGGTATGACCACTTTTACAACAATAGTTACAAGTAGGAGAATCATGCTTGGCTTTTGCTAACATGCTTGAAAATGATTTTGATTTGCTTGAGAAGCCTAACCCGGCTTTATCAAAGCTACAACGTTGCAAGCCAAGCAACTCATTCATCTTTAGACTACTCTCACTAAATTTGCAAAAGGATATCTTCAAAGAATTTAACTCATTTTTCAAAGAATTATTTTCTTCATCTTTCTTGACAACCTCAAGTTTGAGTAATTTGTAACTCATCTTGGTTTTGCCAAGAACATCTATAAGCTCATGATAAGAATCTAAAAGTTCATCAAATGAAGGTACCTCATCGTCGCTTTCATTTCCTTCATTTATGTCATCTTTGGCCATTAGACAAAGATTTGTTTCTTCTTCATCGGAGTCACTATCACTCCACGTGGCTATAAATGCATTCTTCTTGCATTTATCTTTATTCTTCTTCCTAGGACATTTGTTAGCATAATGACCTTTATCTTGACAATTATAACAAGTTACCTCATGTTTGGATTCATGTTTGGTAGAGCCGGGGGCTTTTGACATGTTATGTTTGTTGAAGAATTTCTTGAACTTCCTTGAGAACTTTCCTCCCAACCAAGGCAATCCCATTTCTTTTGGATCTATCTTCCTCCTTTATCTCTTTCCTTGTTGATACTTCAAGTTCATGGGTAACCAATGTACCATGAAGCTCATCAATCATAAGATGCATTCTCTCCTTTGTTGGACTCGATGATGGCCGTCCTCTTGGCATCCCATTCCTTCGGCAAGGCTCTTAGTGCTCTCCTCCATATTTGCTTTGGAGTATACTTCTCTCCAAGTTGAGCAAGCTCGTTTATTATTTGTGTGAGCCTCCTAAACATCGAATCGACCTCTTCTCCGGACTCCATCTCAAATGTCTCATATTTGAGTTGCAAAAGATCAATCTTGGTCTCCTTCACTTGATTAGTTCATTCATGACAAATTTTCAATTTGTCCCATATATCCTTTGCGGTTGAGCACATTGAGATCCGGTTGTACTCCTTCATATCTAAAGCACAATGCAAAATATTAATAGCTTTAGCATTTTGAGATATTAAAATCATGTCCGCTCTAGTGAAATCGTCCATTTCTTTAGGGATACTTATTCCCCCAACTTCCTTTAAAGGAATATGTGGACCTTTCACAATAATCTTCCATAGGTCATAATCTACGGATTGGATGTATAGAGAAATTCTATTCTTCTAATAACCGTATTTATCACCCGTGAAGAGCGGAGGTCTATTTGTCGATTGACCTTGAGCAAACTCATTTGCTAGATTAGCCATAGAAAATTTTGATTTAAAAACAAAAATCAAATGGCTCTGATACCACTTGTTGGAATCGAAGAGGGGGGGGGGGGGTGACTGAGATTCCTTGGCTACTTTAGCTTTTAAAATGAGTTTGAAAAATAAAAGAGTTTTGTGCTTGCGGAAGCCTTTAGTCAATCGATAAATAAAAAGAACAAAATAAATAAATGCGTAAAGGAATTAAAGCAATAAAAGAGACAAGGATTTGTTATAGAAGTTCGGCGATGAATCGCCTACGTCTCCTCTTCCCGGTTAGATAACCTCCAACCGAGGTTCCACTAGAACAAAAGATCTTGGCCTTGAGGGCTCCAAGTTAGCCACTACAATACTCTTCCCGAGTACACAAAGCTCCCGAGCACAATACTCTTCCCGAGTACACAAAGCTCTTCCCGAGCTACCAACAGTCTTCACGAGTCTTCTTGGCCTTAAGGGCTCCAAGGATAGCCACAACACATGCACCAACTTTACTTGTTGGCGACTTTACAATTTACCAACTTGCTTTGGTGTTGGAGGACCTTTACAATAAATCAACAAACACCTTCACGGTGTACTCACACGAAGACAACAAGACTCTATCAAAATAAAACAATTACAAGCTCCAATACAACAACAATGTATGGAGATTGCAAAGCTATTTGAGATTTGAATTGACAAAGCTTTGATGAAGTTTGTAGGCTTGTTTCTTGTCTTCAAAATGATCCAAAGCATCAATATTTATAGTGTTGGAGGCCCCCTAGGCTCCTACTAGCCGTTGCTACACAAAAGGCTGAAATCACTTGTCGATCGCCTCAGCCATCGCCTCAGGCGATCTCCATCGTCGTGCCCCAAAGGTCAGCATAAATCACGCATCGCCTCAGGCGATGTCCCGATCGCCTCAGGCGATCCAAGCATAAATCCAATGTCGTAGCCTCAGCAGCTCAGATCCTTGCATCGCCTCGGGCGAAGTCCAGATCGCCTCAGGCGTTCAACGCATCGCCTCGGGCGATCATGCCATTGCGCCAGGCGATCTCCCCCTGCGCGCATGCCTCGGCGTCGCTCCAGTCGATGGCGTGGCGATGTTGCTCCTGGCTGCCATCGCCTGAAGCGATGGTCACCATCGTCTGGGGCGATCTGTGCCAGAACATGCACAATCGATTTTCTTCATTCCAATCCACTTTTCATCACTTAATCTGCACACTAAGTACATATATTAGTATAACAAACACAAGTTTTGTTGATCATCAAAACTCAAAGATAAACCGGGGATAACTTAACGCATTAAACGCAATCATGCGTTTAAGGCTCAACAATAACCACACATGGTATTCACAATAATGCTAACAAAACAGTAATATAACATACCTCATTGCTATCAAGATAGCGGTATACCTATATCCATCGTCCACCAGTGGTACACCTCGTAGGCGATATAATCCAGTGCTACACACATAGGGGTATAATCCATTGCTATAGAATCAGTGGTATGCTCCCTCGTCATAGAGTCAGTGGCATAAAACATCGCTATAGATATCCAGCGGTATGAACCATCGTCATAGGTGTAGCGGAATGACCCGTCGCTATGTAATACCCGGCGGCATGAACCCTCGCCAATAGAATAGCGGAATGAACCATCGTTATATAGATACCCGGCGGCATGAACCATCGCCAATAGAATAGCGGAATGAACCATCGCTATGAATACCCGGCGGCATGAACCATCGCCAATAGAATAGCAGAATGAACCATCGCTATGAATACCCGGCGGCATGAACCATCGCCAATAGAATAGCGGAATGAACCATCGCTATGAATACCCGGCGGCATGAACCATCGCCAATAGAATAGCGGAATGAACCATCGCTATGCATACCCGGTGGCATGAACCATCGCCAATAGAATAGCGGAATGAACCATCGCTATGAATACCCGGTGGCATAAACTGTAAGGACCCCCGTGCCCTTAACCCGTTATTAGTGTATTAAGCCATACCATTAGTGCATATAATCATACTATCAGGGGGAAAACCATATGCAAGTGCAACACCATATGCTATCCAGAAACTTTCTTGCATTTAATCCACATAATATTCAAATTCCCCAACCAAGATTATTCATATAACATGCACCCTCATAATACACTAACATACTCTTAGTTCATTTAGCAATTCCATATCTAATTGCGTGCAAACCATAAATGAACAGAGAAGAGCCGTAGCCCGTTTATACATTCCATATACACGTAATATGTACTCACATAAGAGCACCCAATGAATAAGCGTGTATTTAATGTATAAAACACTCTACTGGATACCGTTACTAGTACTTCGATCCTGGAAGCACCTCTCAAGCGCAACTCGATCTCGACTCTGGATCTGAGCGCCTATCCATCCAGCTCTGGTACCTCGATCCTGGAAGTACCTTTAATCAACAGCCCGAGTTCAACTCCAAAGCTACTGCTACACCTGTACCACCTGTCCCAACAGAGACAGCCCCCACACGGGGTGAGCATACCAATATCCCAAATCCAATAACCACAACAATACAATTCATAATTTACATAAATGTAAATGCTATGAAATACAAAATATACTCCTTGGATGGTATCATCCTCATCCGGGGTTTCCTGTATTGTCCCTGTTCTCAAAACACTGAAACCATCAAATTCCCAAATGCCAGTTAATCATTACATTGATTAACGAATTCATTAGCCATATACCGGTATCATAATCAATACTATCAAATCATTAAACAATGATTACAAATTCCCCATATATCTCACTTATGGTTCCATAGTTCTATTTCATAGCTCGCTCTACAATAGCGGCGTTCCATTTCCACGCATACTCAACAGCAGCGGCGTCATAATCGATGTTCGCTCACAGGCGACAACATCCCAATCATTGCTCGCTCAAAAGCGGCACCATGCAATTCTTAATGCATACATAGACATTTGAAGCAAGTACCATAAACCATGCATTTCAATATCCTTTTATTGCTAATACCATGTGTCATGCATTTCCACACGCATTCATTGCAATACAGTGAACCAAGCACTCAACAATTGCAATTATATTAAAGGGCCATGCTCGTACGTCATACGTACCTTATAATTCCGTAGCTCGAGTCCAAACTTTGCTTGAGTTCCGTACCTCGAGAAATATGTGCTAAAACACATAAACAACTCACAATTAAGTATAAGCATGCAACCACGTGTCCAAGCACGTTCAAGACTCCCAATCATATCATCAATCCATGACGATTACAAAAATAAAAGCCCCCCGGCTAAGCATGCATAATACCCAAAATATCTCATTTTATATGTTTAAAAAGATAGCCAAGAATTCATCCGAGAATTCCATTTAATTTACTTGGCTCCAACCAAACCATTTTAAAAGTCTAGCATTCTCATTGGAATGAGAACATTGCCCCGGAAGCCGACCATTTAAGTCGTAAATCCAAAATCCCACGAAAAAGCCAAGAAAAACCACAATCACATGCTGGCGATCGATCGCTATACCGGGCGATCGATCGCTAGCCCCTTGGCGATCGATCGCTCGCTATAGCGATCGATCGCCAGACCTTACTGGCGCGAGGCGATCGATCGCTCCAAAAGTGGCGATCGATCGCCACAATGCTGAAAAGCGTACTGCCTGCATGCGATCGGTCGCCTGCTACGGGCGATCGATCGCCATGCCCTGCAACTCGAAAACCACCATTTTTAAAAGCTTGAAACCTCCCCAATACATCATGATTCAGTAAAAACTCATCTGTTTTCAAAAACTCTCTCTCCAACATCAAATCCCCATACAGGCCCCAACAAAAGCACCCCGGACTCCAAGTCCCACTGAAAACCCAACTCATAGGTTTTCCACCGAAATGAGAATACAATCTCAACCTTTGGATCCAACGATCCCAAATGCCCGATTAAACAACCTCGGGAGACGCAAAACCGTAATTAATTCCTAATTGCCACAATTAAAAATCCATCAAGGATTATTACCACACCGGGATTCACTACATAAATCCCCGGACATCACAATTATCCCCCACTAATAAAATTTCGTCCTCGAAATTGCACCGGTGTACTCTACGTAACACCAGGACTACACAAACAAAGTAAAGCCACAACCCCGATTCTGGACCACATTGGAATCGAATCATCAACTGCGAGAACACCAATCTCGCACCAAGCTCTACAATAAAGCAAACGCCAAAACCAATATAAACCAGAAAGATAACAACATACCTCGATGTGAATTGTCCCGGGAGTCAGTCCACCATGACTGCAAATCAATCAAAACCCCATTGGTTCTAACATAGATATCTCTCCATGATATCCACCACTCGCCCACGATGCTTAACACACATCGTTATGATGGGAACCACTAGTATACAATGAGTATACTCCCGGAAAATCCGGTTTCGCTTTCCCGTTCATCTCCTCCAAAGGAGTAGTTGTACCCCTTGCAACCCGGATCGGGTAAACCACGGTCACTAATCCACACAAAACACATCACTACAGATGGCTACAACCATATGTTCCAAGAAGTCCCATTTTGGTCCAAAACACACTATCGAGACTCTACAAGGTCTCAAGTTCCACAGGGGACATGCAAGACAAACAATTGTATTCCCAAACACGTGTCGACCGTGACACTAAACAAATCCGAATCCTGGCCATCCCTCATTTATCCTGGGATTCAACAATCCTAAAACAGGAAGGCTATCGAATTATCCAACAAGAACTACCATGGTTCCAAAACACGACAATCCCTCCTCAGGGGAAGTCAAACAACCCTCACGATCATTCATCAGAATGTATCGTGTCATCGAGATTATCGATCTCGAATTGCCACAATCTCCCACCGGAGATTCATCAAACCAAGCACACTAACCCGACGTTCAACAATGAACGAAATAGAGTTGGCATTCGTATACATACACGGGTATACATGTCTAAGCACCAACACAACAGGCACACTCGAAGCAATAGACTCGGGTATCTCCAAGAATACCCAAAGTCCCAAAACCTGCTGTCAAACCTCGATTATTCTCACTCCACGGAGAATAGTGGTCGACAGACCAAAGCCAAAGGGTGTGATTTCAACATCAACACCACACAACCAAAGCAACGAATCTCCCAAAAGATTCAACCGGCAGGTATATCAATACCGCCTTTCCCAAAAGGATAGTGTCATGAATCCATGACCCTCCAACCTCGAACCACCGTCCGGAAAACTGGATATACATACCAAGATATATCTCAGAACCAAAATATGCAATTGGTTCAGAATAGTGCATCGAAGCCACTATCATCAAATCGAAACTCGTATACGCCAGGTATACCCAACCAACGATGCCCTGTACTAGTGTCATAGTACTACACAACTCGAGCATCATCCCGGAGACGTCTCCTCGAACGTCTCACTGGAAGTATGAAGCCATCACCTAGTCCAACACTAGTAGGGCTTACCCTGGTTGATTCACGATCAACCTTCAACCAATACTAGCTGTCTCCATGACAGTACAATCCAAATCTCTCCAAGAGATAAAGTCAATATAGTAGTGTCACACCACTAACTATACCACGCAATTCCAATTGTGACTTCCGTCGCATACCATATGCAAAGATGTTCAACCAGAGCTAACAACGACTTGTCGACACTCACGTTGGTATTTCCAACAAAATTGAGTTGTCCCAAAACAAGTCTCTTAAAACATTTGACGTATAAACGTCTCCGTGAGGTATTCCCTGCCTCAATTATCATGCCACAAAGAGACTACAAGATTCTACCAAAAGTCCTCATCGTACGATTCGCTGAACTCGAATCCCACGAGCAGTATAATGGCTATCACAGGCACACTATAGCACTGAAACAATACCTGGCCAACAATTCTCTGGTCCCTTAGGTTCATACCAACCTATCAACGTGACACACGTCCTATTCCGGTATACCATACCATACAAACCATTCGAGTTGTGGGTCATCACCCACATATCTCTAAAACACCAAGCATAATGGACATCCCGGTGTCCTTGCTCAACCACGAAGCAATCCTAACCCATTAGGACTTATCCCACACCCTCAGGGTGGGTGTGACCACGCCTACCGCAGGTCACAACAACAAGCGAGTAGTTTCCTCAATGACTCTTACCACCAATCACTTGGCTTAAGCCAAACTAGCGAGTATACCCAAGGGTATCATTACTCGAACAATATATACTCCAAATATGTGCTGTGGTACAATCCCTGCACGGCGCACCCAATAATTCTTTGAGCAACTTGCTCGGCATAATGGTCTCGTCAACTAGTGACACAGACACTACCATGTGCCCACCAAAGGCACTCAAACCATACAACTCAATACATAAACATAAATGTATTAATCATCAAAACGACGCCACGTCTACATAGAACATCCACTATGTCGTCATCATCCCGTGACGGTACCTGTCCACATATGACTTTGAAATAACATCGTCGACTAGTGACGATATATGTCGGTACACGACGTCCATAATCTCATCGTCAAGCACATGACAACATAAGTAAATCAACGCATGATATCCACAATAGTGCTAAATAAACAGTAATATGCCATACCTCATTGCTAACAATATAGCGGCATACCTGTCTCCGTCATCCAACAGTGGTACGCAATCAGCACCCATCGCTCGTAGGCGGCATAATCAGTGCTACGTACATAGCGGTATAACCCCATTGCTATAGAATCAGCGGAATAATCCCTCGTCATAGAGTCAGCGGCATGAAACGTCGCTATAGATATCCGGCGGCATGAACCATCGCCAATAGAATAGCGGAATGAACCATCGCTATGAACACGTGGCGGCATAAACCATCGCCAATAGAATAGCGGAATGAACCATCGCTATGAATACCTGGCGGCATAAACCATCGCCAATCGAATAGCGGAATGAACCGTCGCTATGAACACCTGGCGGCATAAACCATCGCCAATAGAATAGCGGAATGAACCGTCGCTATGAACACCTGGCGGCATAAACCATCGCCAATAGAATAGCGGAATGAACCGTCGCTATGAACACCTGGCGGCATAAACCATCGCCAATCAATATAGCGGAATGAACCGTCGCTATGAACACCTGGCGGCATAAACCATCGCCAATAGAATAGCCGGTCCCTAGTCATTGTCACGGTAGTGTATTTTAATGCCCCTCGCTCAAATAAAACATGCGGTACTCCCACCCCTCGCTTCACATATATGCGGCATAAAATAACCTCGCTTAAATGGACATGCGGCGCTCCCACCCCTCGCTTCACATTTTAGCGGCAAATATTCTTTCCTCGCCTCATATGATAACCACGCTTCAATGTGACATGCGGCGCTCCCACCCCTCGCTTTACATTTTAGCGGCACAAAATAATAAATAGCGGTAAGCATTTAAAATCATCACTCATCCATAGCAATGACTCATGGGATATTCACCAAGTATTCCGTCTATACCTGCAACACAAAACATATTCCATATTCCAACATACATCATCATGAGTGTATTTTAATGCACCTCGCTCAAATGCGACATGCGGCACTCCCACCCCTCGCTTCAACATTTGGCGGCAGAGCATTAAAACCATCACTCTATTGTACACATGCAACCACAATGCATAATTCCATGATGTATATAAAACGCAGGTTACCGTTTCGTGTCTTTCAACCCTGGCCTTAGCCTTTCGCGTCATAGTGTCCCTACAGGAACAATCCCAAAGCATGAGCATACGATAATCCATATTCCCCACAATATGATTATAATGAGTAAATGCATAAACTATGAGTACAAAGTACTTCCTGTATCCCAATGCATTTTAAAATGCTCCATTTGGTTATCCCTGTGTCACAACTCACAATCATAATCAACAGATTATATTATGATTCTATAGATGTCATGACATATAATTGTTTCACTATGATCACATATCACAAATGCACATAAGCAAAATAGTTGTGCCACACAACACTAACTACTATCATGCATAAATATGTGCTACCCATCCTTATCAGCGTGTTCCAGGCCTTCAACAGCCCCAAAGAGCTAACCACTGCTCTGATACCACTAATGTAAGGACCCCCGTGCCCTTAACCCGTTATTAGTGTATTAAGCCATACCATTAGTGCATATAATCATACTATCAGGGGGAAAACCATATGCAAGTGCAACACCATATGCTATCCAGAAAATTTCTTGCATTTAATCCACATAATATTCAAATTCCCCAACCAAGATTATTCATATAACATGCACCCTCATAATACACTACCATACTCTTAGTTCATTTAGCAATTCCATATCTAATTGCGTGCAAACCATAAATGAACAGAGAAGAGCCGTAGCCCGTTTATACATTCCATATACACGTAATATGTACTCACATAAGAGCACCCAATGAATAAGCGTGTATTTAATGTATTAAACACTCTACTGGATACCGTTACTAGTACTTCGATCCTGGAAGCACCTCTCAAGCGCAACTCGATCTCGACTCTGGATCTGAGCGCCTATCCATCCAGCTCTGGTACCTCGATCCTGGAAGTACCTTTAATCAACAGCCCGAGTTCAACTCCAAAGCTACTGCTACACCTGTACCACCTGTCCCAACAGATACAGCCCCCACACGGGGTGAGCATACCAATATCCCAAATCCAATAACCACAACAATACAATTCATAATTTACATAAATGTAAATGCTATGAAATACAAAATATACTCCCTGGATGGTATCATCCTCATCCGGGGTTTCCTGTACTGTCCCTGTTCTCAAAACACTGAAACCATCAAATTCCCAAATGCCAGTTAATCATTACATTGATTAACGAATTCATTAGCCATATACCGGTATCATAATACTATCAAATCATTAAACGATGATTACAAATTCCCCATATATCTCACTTATGGTTCCATAGTTCTATTTCATAGCTCGCTCTACAATAGCGGCGTTCCATTTCCACGCATACTCAACAGCAGCGGCGTCATAATCGATGTTCGCTCACAGGCGACAACATCCCAATCATTGCTCGCTCAAAAGCGGCACCATGCAATTCTCAATGCATACATAGACATTTGAAGCAAGTACCATAAACCATGCATTTCAATATCCGTTTATTGCTAATACCATGTGTCATGCATTTCCACACACATTCATTGCAATACAGTGTACCAAGCACTCAACAATTGCAATTATATTAAAGGACCATGCTCGTACGTCATACGTACCTTATAATTCCGTAGCTCGAGTCCAAACTTTGCTTGAGTTCCGTACCTCGAGAAATATGTGCTAAAACATATAAACAACTCACAATTAAGTATAAGCATGCAACCACGTGTCCAAGCACGTTCAAGACTCCCAATCATATCGTCAATCCATGACGATTACCAAAATAAAAGCCACCCGGCTAAGCATGCATAATACCCAAAATATCTCATTTTATATGTTTAAAAAAATAGCCAAGAATTCATTCGAGAATTCCATTTAATTTACTTGGCTCCAACCAAACCATTTTAAAAGTCTAGCATTCCCATTGGAATGAGAACATTGCCCCGGAAGCCGACCATTTAAGTCGTAAATCCAAAATCCCACGAAAAAGCCAAGAAAACCACAATCACATGCTGGCGATCGATCGCTATACCGGGCGATCGATCGCTAGCCCCTTGGCGATCGATCGCTCGCTATAACGATCGGTCGCCAGACCTTACTGGCGCGAGGCGATCGATCGCTCCAAAAGTGGCGATCGATCGCCACAATGCTGAAAAGCGTACTGCCTGCATGCGATCGGTCGCCTGCTACGGGCGATCGATAGCCATGCCCTGCAACTCGAAAACCACCATTTTTAAAAGCTTGAAACCTCCCCAATACATCATGATTCATTAAAAATCATCTGTTTTCAAAAACTCTCTCTCCAACATCAAATCTCCATACAGGCCCCAACAAAAGCACCGCGGACTCCAAGTCCCACTGAAAACCCAACTCATAGGTTTTCCACCGAAATGAGAATACAATCTCAACCTTTGGATCCAACGATCCCAAATGCCCGATTAAACAACCTCGGGAGACGCAAAACCGCAATTAATTCCTAGTTGCCACAATTAAAAATCCATCAAGGATTATTACCACACCGGGATTAACACCATAAATCCCCGGACATCACATAAACCATCGCCAATAGAATAGCGGAATGAACCATCGCTATATAGATACCCGGCGGCATAATCGTGGACTCAAGAGGTACTCACATTCATGTAGCACTTTGTTCCCGGTAGCATCGCTACATCATGACAGTGGCATCATCACTTTGACGTGACAACGGCATGTATCATTGCTTCGACACGACAGCGGCATCATCGATTTGACATGACGGTGGTATCATCGCTTCGACATGACAGCGGCATCATCGCTTCGATGTGACAGCGGCATTTACCATCGCTTCGACACGACAGCGGTATCATCGCTTCGACATGACGGTGGTATCATCGCTTTGACATGACAGCAGCATCATCGCTTCGACGTGACATCGGCATTATCAGGAATGTATCACTTTGTTCCGAAGGCCCAAGAGGTACTCCCATGCACGTGCCACATGCCCCGTAGGCGCAAGCAGCACATGTGCACATTGTCCTTTGGACTCAAGAGGTGATGCCCATTCCGCATAATCTCATCGATATTTCCATACAGCTGCATCAAGGTTAACACAACAAATCACAAATCCTACTACGTTATATCGGCGGCTCAATAATATCCCTCGCTATGATATGACAGAGGCATTAACCATCACTTCGACATATGAGCGGCAAATATTATGATCCATCGCTGATGATATACCCGTAGCAGGACTCTAATTGCAATATATTTGCATGCTCAATATCAATTGAAACCTCATTTCATCGTATTCCATATGATCCTGCAACCATCATGGTTAGCAATACCACATTCCACATCATAAAAGCACGTAAGCAAATAGTTGTGTCACACAACACTAACTACCATCATGCATAAATATGTGCTACCCATTCCTATCAGCATGTTCCAGGCCCTCAACAGCCCCAAAGAGCAAACCACTGCTCTGATACCACTAATGTAAGGACCCCCGTGCCCTTAACCCGTTATTAGTGTATTAATCCATACTATTTGTGCATATAATCATACTACCATGGGGAAAAAGCCATATACAATTGTAACACCATATACTATCCAGAAAATTTCTTGCATTTGATCCACATAATATTCAAATTCCCCAACCAAGATCACTTACATAGCATGCACCCTTATAATACACTAACATACTCTCAGTTCATTTAACAATTCCATATTTAATTGCATGCAACCCAATAAATGAAGAGAGAAAATCATTGCTCATTTATACATTCCATATACACATAAAGACGTACTCACATGAGAGTACCCAATGAACAAGCGTGTATCTAATGTATAAAAGGCTCTACCAGATACCGTCACGGGTACTTCAGTCCTGGAAGTACCTCCCAAGCTCAACTCGATCTCAACTCTGGATCTATGTACTTATTCAACCAGCTCTGGTACCTCTATCCTGGAAGTACCTCAAATCAACAGCCCGAGCTCAACTCCAAAGATGCTGCTACACCTGTATCACCTGCCCCAACAGAGACAGCCCCCACACAGGGTGAGCATACCAATACCAACAATCCAGTAATCATAATATTACAATTCATAATTTACAGAATTTAAATGCCATGAATTTAAACGATACTCCCTGGATGGTATCATCCTCATCCGGATCCCCTGTATTGTCCCTGTTCTCAAAATAACCAAACCATTAAATTCTCATAAGCCAGTTGATCATCTCATTGATCAACTAAAACCATTCCTGCTATACAGTTTCATAACCAAATATGATTAAATCATCCAATAGAGCATCACAGATATCGCATGTAACTAGCAATGATTCCATGTTTATGTTTCATAGCTCGCTCTACCATAGCGGCGTTTTAATCCCACGCACGCTCAACAATAGCGGCGTCTAATCCCACGCACGCTCAACAATAGCGGCGTCTAATCCGATGGTCGTTCAACGACGACAACATCCCAAATATTGCTCGCTCAAAAGCGGCACCATGTAATTCCCAATGTAGGTCCATTTATCGCAAATTACCATATGCCATGCATTTCACTATCCATTAATAACAAGTACCATATGCCACGCATTTCACTATCCATCTATTGGAAGTACACATACCATGCATTTCGCAATTGCAATATTATAACAGGCTATGCTCATACGTTATACGTACCTTTTAATTCCGTAGCTTGAGTCCAACCTTGCCTGAGTTCCATGTCCGATGAGTTATGTGCTAACAACAAATAATTCTCAATTAAACATAGACATGCAATCACGTTCCCAAGCACGTTCACAATTCCAAACCTATCATCTATCCATGACGATTACCAAAGTAAAAGCCCTCGGGCTAAGCATGCATAAAACCCAAAATATACCAATTTATAAGTTTAAAAGATTGCCAAAAACTCAACCGAGAGTCCCGTTTTATTAAACTTTGGCTCCAACCAATCCATTTTAAAAGTGTAGCATTCCCATTGGAATGTAGAAATTGCCCCGGAACCGGCCCCTTTAAACCTCGGTTCCAAAATCCTGACATTTTCCAAAATTTTGAAAAAAACACTACACTTCGGGCAGCGATCGATCGCCGCTTCTGTCGCGATCGATCGCGCGCACCCGCTGCCAAACAGAATGATCTCGCGATCGATCGCGCGTCTCCGCGATCGATCGCTAATCACCTCGTGATCAATCGTCGAGACTTGGCGATCGATCGGCAGCACTGTACATCGTCTCCAATTTTCAGCTGCTCGTTGCGATCGATCGGCCCTCCTTGGTGATCGATCGCGACCTGCGATTGTTTTAGAAATTTGAGCTTCCATGGTGTTTTTGACACCCAAACTCCAAACCTACAACCTCAACACCTCGAATACACCATTTAAAAATCATAAAACTTCAAAAACTCAACATTGGATTTTTATCAAAAATCCCCAATTACCAAACCTAACAAAATACTCAACCAAAACCCACCATACTACAATCAAATCGAAGATAAGAACGAGGGGAAGATCAATACCTTATTATCTCCGAGAAATCCAGCTCCCTAGCCAAGCTACCAACCATTTTTCCTCCAAGAGGAAAGAAGAGGGGATATGGGGGGAAAAGGGTTGAGCGAGGAGAGAGGGGAGAGAGAGAAGGGTTCCGTGCCAAATGACGGAATACCAAGTCCACTTAGTATATATAGTACTGACCGCTTTATTTTTAAACAAAAAAAATTTCAAAATGTAGTGTGAAGCGATTCTACCGCAAGTGCACGGTTGTCAAGTTTTAGTATAGTTTAATTGAAAGTAAGGGTTGTCGAATCCACAGGGACTAATGTATAAGTACCAAATAAGATTAATAAAATTATATTTAGCCTACGATTAACAAAGGTGATTAACTAATGCAAACTTAAACTAAGAAACGAAAATTAAACAAGAAACACTAAAATGAATGGTTCCGGATATGCAAAGGTAATTCGCTCGAGAAATTTATCAAGCTCTTCGTTCAACTGTGTTATCTTTAATGATTCATCTGAATAAGCAAATTATCAACCAATTGATTCTAAAGGTGAAAGGTTTTCGCTTTTATTCATTACACTCTCTCGAGCTGTAAAGAAACTAATATCAAACTAGAACAAGTCACTCTCGTGCACCTATTTACTAATTCAATATTGCATAAATTGTCAAAACCTCGTTACTCTAAATCTCTCGATTCAAAGTTCTCACGTATGTGATTTCATCTCTCGTTCTCAATCTTAAACATACTTCATGAATTAATAGAGTGTGCTATAACGTTATCTCTCGATCTCGGTTACAACTCTCAGAATCAATCAAAGTTAGCTAGGCTTTGATCTTAACAAACAATTAATTCATGAACAATAGGAATCAATACACTCAAACACAATTGAATCAATAAATCAAACACAATGATACTAAATCTCAATAAAATAAACTAGATTTAATTCAAATCAAATACATAAGAGTTTAATCGTCTCTTGACCTCAAAAACATCAAATGAAATGAAAATCAAAGAAATCAAAGTTTAGAAATACGATAAACGGCGGATGAATCCGTGCGTTGCACCGTGATTTCTTCTCTTGCTCCTTCCTTGCACTCCGGAATCGGTTGGCTCAAGCTTGGACGAAGAACAGAGAAGATGGATCTCCTTGGCGGCGGCTAGGGTTACTCTTTTGTGGAGAGAATTTGTCTGATATCAGATATGGGAGGGAATGAATCAAATCCCCCTTAAAACCCCCAAAGATCACGATAAACATGGAAAATAAAATCTTTCAGAAATCGCGTGTCGATCGATCCAGAATTATGTCCGATCGATCGGTGCACTGTTCACGCCAGCCTTTGAAACTCACTGCCTCGCTCGATCGATCGAGATTTTCCTTCCGATCGATCGAAAATAGTTGCTGAAGTTTTCTGCCTGGATCGATCGATCGAGACAAAATCTCGATCGATCGGTGCTTTGAATAATTTGATGCTCAACACACTGCCTGGCTCGATCGATCGAGAATAAATCTCGATCGATCGAAGCCTTGAAAATTCCACTTTCTTCATTTGATCTCTTTTTCGCCTCGATTTCGCCCGTTTTCTTCATTTTAGCTCATTTCTTCCACTTCCGACCTAAATTCCTGAAACAAACAAATAAACACCAAAAAACATAATATCACCAGGAAAAAGTACGAAAAATGGGAAGAAATTACAGCTAAAAACACTTAAAATCTAAGCCTATCAACTCCCCCAAACTTAGACTTGATCTTCATCGAGCAAGCAATAAGCTCAAAAAGAAGAGTTAAACTTAATACTATGCATGAATCATCTTTACAACACACGTAAAAACTCAGAAATCCTACTTACACATTGATAAGTGTCATTCAAAATTCAACAAAAAGCAATTTCTCCTAAGTTAAACAATACATCGCAACATTGGAACGTGCGTGTGTGCTATTGTCAAACATGAATAATGTACATATCTTTAAGATCAAAATGTGCCATAAAAGCTCAAAGCCAAGAATACTTCGAATTACTCTACAAATATACTATCCAGCACTTCTCCACTAATGTAATTATTCCCTAGACTTGGATCAAAAGGTCTTTAAAAGCTTATAACGTTAGGCCTTTTGGTGTCGGTTTCAAAGAAAATGTAGGATGAATTCAAAGAAGAGAGTATAAAATCAGTTCAACAATTTTTTTCCGCACACTATTGAGCTTCTCTTCAACTTTTTCTAGCCTTTGCCACTTTGGGTCTTATTTGAATTTTTCTTTTCAAGGCTTTTCTCTATATCTTTTCTTTTTGCTCATTCTTTTGTTCATAATGAACTCATCTATATATAACAATTCAGTGCAAAGAATGAGATTCATTATACTCCCTTAGGGATGGAAAAAAAAAATTTTCTTTTAGGCTCAAACCAAGGTATGTATAATGAGTTTGCCAAGAATGTCGAATGGGGGTCTAATCATATGCAATGCATATACCATTCTTTTTCAACAAGGCTCAAGAGGGGACACTAAGGAATGATGTATAAAAGGTAGGCTTGAAAGGCACAAACGGTCCAAAGATCGCCTAAATCATCTCCAAGTCAAGTTCCTAATTATAAATTTCGCCTCAAAGTGCTTTCAAATAAATTGTAGCGTTATCTAAGATGCTCAAGACTAATCATCGCTAACACAAGTTGTCACTTTAATCAATACATACTTCACTCAATCATGACTCAAAACGTGCTCGAATTATTCCTCAATTTTGACAAATGCTTAACAAAGGATATAAGCAAACAAGTTAAACATTTTCATGACTCCTATCTAGCTGAGGATTAATTTCATCATGTATTACCGTTGCAAATCTAATTCCTCATTTCTCAAGACTAACTCAATCAATAAAATTTTTTTGTTGGTAATGCTCAAGGATGAATCAGTCACAAAATCGTGCAGTCATGCAAGTAGAAACAAGACAAGTAGCAGAAAGTGCAAAAACAAGATATATACAAATACTCAAAACCCCCCCAAACTTAATATGTGCATTGCCCTCAATGTACAAGACAAATAAGCGCAAAGACAAAACACATACCATGACGACGATCGTCACTGATCGTCGTCCTCATCATGCTCCGGAGGGGGAACTGGGTAGTGGTGCTCCTCGCCCTGGTATGGCGGACATGGTGGGTATTCAGAAGGTGGAGGTGCATGCGGCTGATATGGTGCAAAGTGTGGCTCTGGCGGGAACTGGAACTTTGGAAAGCCCTGGGCCATGGCAGTGTTCCATGCACTCTAGTAGTGCATGAACTCCATCTGACGCTGAGCTACCTGCTCATGGTCCATCTGCAATGCTCTCTGCATGCTATGAATGTCCCGCTGCATGCTGTGAATGCTCTGCTACTCCAGGCGAATATCTTGGAGATCCCTGTGAAGAGAGTCCAATGTAACACGTGTACGTTCTGCAGCAGAGGATGATGATGCTCCGGCCTGTGTAGTGTCCGAGGGTCGTGGGGCAGCCCTTCTTCGGCCTGTAGGTGGTGGTGGACCGACAACAACAATTGGGGTCTTTGGTGGGAGTAGCTCCTCGTCCTCTCCCCATTGCACTCCGCATCGCTTGCATAAAGCCGTGATGGTAGATGGAAACGGTAGTGCGGAGGTAAGTGGGCTGCTACCGATCTCATGGATGTGATCACTAATGATCTCACCCAAATCCACCTCCTGCCCTGTGAGAATGGCAAAAACCAGGGCTGCTCTGTCCTTCGTCACCTCAGAAGTGTGGGTCGAAGGCATGACCCGTGAGGCGACAAATGAGAACCATGCTTGGGCCTCCGGTGTCAAATGCTTCTTGAGAACCACTTGTGGCTCTCCCTTGTCGTTCCGCTGCCAATCTTCTCCCGCCATGCCAATGACTGCGAGTACCTCATCATAATTGATCAAACTCTTGTGGAAAGATTGGTACGCACAGTTGTGTATGAAAGGCATCCGGTGAATATTATTAATTGAGGCTCGATCTACCAACACATCCTTCCCTCGAACATAAACAATTGCTTGGTGCCCTGGTTTAATAACTGGAAGATTTGTGTAAAATTCCCTCACCAGTGGGACCACAGCATCAATAGGCGTCTGTACAAATTGAAACCACCCTCGTCGCCGTGCTGTCCTAATGACCGGGCACTCAATTTTTTCCATGCTCATGCCCCTTTCACGACTAAGGGGTTTCTTATGATAAGTGGGATATAACTCAGCAACTGTGGCATTGACAAACTTCTGTTCGTCATACCCTGGCTCAGAAGTGGTGGCCTCCGCCTGCTTTTGCTTTTGTGAAGCCTCTGCCTGCTTTGACCTCTTTCTCGAAGCCATTATCTTGCTAAATTATTCTCAAATATCGCGTTTAAATGCAACTAAACACCACACCACAAACACTGCAAAGCCAATACCCTTCAACACAACAAAAGTTCCTCCAAACTTTGATGCTTCTCTACCCAATTCAATTCAACAAAGTAATTGCACCAAAGGATGAACATAAATGTATTATGAAACCAATTACCAAGTAAAAATTTGATCTTTGATGACTCTTTGTGCTTCACTTGGAAATTCCTTTCGCCGGCAATTCTACCCAATTCGGTGCGTACTATTTCAGATCTGCAAAGAATATCTCACCAGGATCAATTCTTACTTCAAAGATTTGAAGTAATTTGACAATTGGAAAGAATATAGATGAGAAATTGAAAAAGGCGATATTTTTCTTTGTTGGAGCGGAGAGGAAAGATTTTTGATAAATTGCTGGCTGCTGCGTCGGTGCCCTATTTTTTTCAAAATTTTCTCTCGCTCGATCGATCGAAAATAATTCTCGATCGATCGAGCGAGGCAGTAACTCAAATCGTATTTTAAAAACATCGGGCGATCGATCGAGATTTTGTCTCGATCGATCGCCAGCACCAGCAACCAAAAATTGAATTTTTCACAACAACTTTTCTCTCGGGTTGCCTCGCCTACATCCTTATTGCTCTTGTTTTTACACCTGCAATAGAAAACACACGGACTTATCCACGGAAACATCTAAAAACAAAATTAAAACAACCAAACTAGAAAGAACAAACCAAAACAAAAGCTCAAGGAAGGAAAAAGAAGTTCTTAATTTATAGTCCCAAGCTGGATTGTCACCTCCTCGTCTGTCAATTCGATTGCTCCTTTGGATTCTTTACAGAATCACTCGGGAGCGTACCTTGCGTCCTCCCAGATATCAACGTGGCTAACTGCCCTATTTGCACTTCCAAATTTTTAATTGATGCATCCTGATTCTGCATCCTCACCTCCGTCGACGAAATCAACTTGGCCATCAGTTCTTCCATACTCGGTTTTTGTGTGAACCCCGCCTGTGGTTGTGGGTTCAACACATTCTCCTGGTTCGACCATCTCAGATTTGGGTGGTTCCTCCACCCTGGATTGTAGGAGTTCGAATATGGATTGTTCTGCTGCCTGTTACCCACAAAATTCACAGCTTCAATAGATTGGTTAAATTGGTTACCTGCGTGGCATTCGATGCTAGGATGACCGCCTCCACACAGATCACAGAAGATAGCTTGAGCTTGCATTGCTGCTGCTCCCATGCTGTCTATCTTCCGGTTCATAGCTTCCAACTGAGCCGAAAGAGCAGTGATCTCGTCCACTTGATGGACTCCTATTGTCTTCTGTGGCGTGCTCCTCTCTGACTGCCACTGGTAGTTGTTGCACGCCATTTCCTCCAACAAATTGTATGCCTCTTCCGGTGTCTTCCTCATTATTGATCCCCCAGATGCTACATCTATCATCGAACGGTTAGCAGAAAACAAACCATTATAGAAAGTTTGTACCTGCAGCCATATGGGTAGACCATGGTGTGGGCATCTCCTCAACAATTCTTTAAAACGATCACAAGCTTCATATAACGTCTCAGGGTCGATCTGCCCAAATGTCGTGATATCATTCCGCATCTTTGCTGTCTTGGAAGGGGGAAAGTACTTCGATAAAAATGCTTTCGTCATCCCTTCCCATGTTGTTATTGAACCTGCAGGTAGTGAATTCAACCATGATTTAGCCTTATCTCGTAATGAAAAAGGAAAGAGCCTTAACCTGATGGCGTCGTCGGCGACACCATTATGTTTAAACGTGTCACAAATCTCCAAGAAGTTGGAGATGTGATTGTTCGGATCGTCCGTGGCAGCTCCCCCAAACATTACAGAATGCTGTATCATTTGGATAATCGTCGTCTTGATCTCAAAGTTGTTTGCTTGAATCGTCGGCCTTGTAATACTGGATAAAGATCCATGAAATGCCGGTTGTGCAAAGTTCATCATTGATCTTGGGTTCTGTGCTTCGTTATTGTCAGCCATTTCTCGAGCTTCTCGTAATCTTCTTAGTAAAGTTCTCTCTATTTCCGGATCAAACGGCTCGAGAATGGGTTCCTCTCTTCTAAGCATGCACTAAATGAATGCTTCCTGTACTGAATAGACAAAAGGAGACAACAAAAATACACAAATCAAAAATCAAAAATCAACTAATCGAAAATTGACAAGAAAAACGAAATAATAAAGAATTGGCTAAATTACAATTAACTAATCTCGTATGATATTATACAGATTAGTCCCCGGCAACGGCGCCAAAAACTTGACCGCTTTATTTTTAAACAAAAGATATTTCAAAATGTAGTGTGAAGCGATTCTACCGCAAGTGCACGGTTGTCAAGTTTTAGTATAGTTTAATTGAAAGTAAGGGTTGTCGAATCCACAGGGACTAATGTATAAGTACCAAATAAGATTAATAAAATTATATTTAGCCTACGATTAACAAAGGTGATTAACTAATGCAAACTTAAACTAAGAAACGAAAATTAAACAAGAAACACTAAAATGAATGGTTCCGGATATGCAAAGGTAATTCGCTCGAGAAATTTATCAAGCTCTTCGTTCAATTGTGTTATCTTTAATGATTCATCTGAATAAGCAAATTATCAACCAATTGATTCTAAAGGTGAAAGGTTTTCGCTTTTATTCAATACACTCTCTCGAGCTGTAAAGAAACTAATATCAAACTAGAACAAGTCACTCTCGTGCACCTATTTACTAATTCAATATTGCATAAATTTTCAAAACCTCGTTACTCTAAATCTCTCGATTCAAAGTTCTCACGTATGTGATTTCATCTCTCGATCTCAATCTTAAACACACTTCATGAATTAATAGAGCGTGCTATAACGTTATCTCTCGATCTCGGTTACAACTCTCAGAATCAATCAAAGTTAGCTAGGCTTTGATCTTAACAAACAATTAATTCATGAACAATAGGAATCAATACACTCAAACACAATTGAATCAATAAGTCAAACACAATGATACTAAATCTCAATAAAATAAACTAGATTTAATTCAAATCAAATACATAAGAGTTTAATCGTCTCTCGACCTCAAAAACATCAAATGAAATGAAATCAAAGAAATCAAAGTTTAGAAATACGATAAACGACGGATGAATCCGTGCGTTGCACCGTGATTTCTTCTCTTGCTCCTTCCTTGCACTCCGGAATCGGTTGGCTCAAGCTTGGACGAAGAACGGAGAAGATGGCTCTCCTTGGCGGCGGCTAGGCGGCGGCTAGGGTTACTCTTTTGTGGAGAGAATTCGTCTGATATCAGATTGGGAGGGAATGAATCAAATCCCCCTTAAAACCCCCGAAGATCACGATAAACATGGAAAATAAAATCTTTCAGAAATCGCGTGTCGATCGATCGAGAATTATGTCCGATCGATCGGTGCACTGTTCACGTCAGCCTTTGAAACTCACTGCCTCGCTCGATCGATCGAGATTTTCCTTCCGATCGATCGAAAATAGTTGCTGAAGTTTTCTGCCTGGATCAATCGATCGAGACAAAATCTCGATCGATCGGTGCTTTGAATAATTTGATGCTCAACACACTGCCTGGCTCGATCGATCGAGAATAAATCTCGATCGATCGCAGCCTTGAAAATTCCACTTTCTTCATTTGATCTCTTTTTCGCCTCGATTTCGCCCGTTTTCTTCATTTTAGCTCATTTCTTCCACTTCCGACCTAAATTCCTGAAACAAACAAATAAACACCAAAAAGCATAATATCATCCAGGAAAAAGTACTAAAAATGGGAAGAAATTACAGCTAAAAGCACTTAAAATCTAAGCCTATCAAGTACCGAAACTCCAAAATATCAATCCCTCCACAAATACATCATGACTCATTAAAAATCATCTATTTTCAAAAATTACCTCCCAAACTCTATTTCCATTAACAGCCCCAGTACCAAGTACTCCGGACCCCAAACCCCACCAAAGACCAAATTCCAAGGTTAACACCACGGCGAGAATACAATCTCATCCCTCGGACCCAACGACTCCAATAATAGGATTTAAAATCCCCGAGAGTCCCAAAACCACAATTAATTCATAATTGCACAAATAAAATCCATTAAGGATTATTACCACACCGGGATTAACACCATTAATCCCCGGGTATCACACCACACCTGATTTTGTTCAAATTGGTTGAGCTCTTCTTGCATAGCCTCTATCCAGTTATAGTCCGCTAAAGCTTCATCAGTCTGTTTTGGTTCCAGGTTGGATATGAATGCAGCGTGGGTGAATTCATCCATCATTTGTCCTCTAGTCCATATGGGTGCAGATGAACTTCCAATCACCAGATCAGGTGGATGCCTCTTGGTCCAGCGGTAGTTTGATTCAAGAACATCTGGTCCTGATGGAGGCAGAATGCTGATATCGTCAGTATTGATCTTTACGTTGGTATTCGCTACTATCGGATCAGCGACATCAGCTCGATCTGGTAGAACTTCAGTGGCTTCTACCGCTCTGTCTGGTACTACAGGTTCTGGTGGATTGTCTCTTAACTTGTTAACTGCATTCTCATCATCACTGTTAGCTTTAAGATGATTATTTTCCATCTGATTTTGAATAATTTTCTTGTGGTTCTCAATATCAAGAAATTCATCAAACTACATGAATTGACTCTTCCACAGTTAGAGTTCGATTATTGAAGACATGAAATGAGTTGCTAACAGATGAATGCCCTAAGAATATTCCATCATCTGATTTAGATTCGAAAGTTGTTAAATGATTCTTACCATTGTTATGAACATAACATTTGCAGCCGAAGATATGAAAATATGAAATGGTCGATCTGTTATTTGTCCATACTTCATACGGTGTTGCATTTAATTTCTTATTAACCATGGACCGATACTGTATATAACATGCGGTATTGACAGCCTCTGCCCAGAACTTTTGAGAGATTCCAGAGTCTACAAGCATTGTTCTTGCTGCTTCCTTGAGTGTTCTGTTGCGTCGTTCTGCAACTCTATTTTGTTGAGGAGTGCGAGTTGCTGAGTATTCATGTATGATCCCTTGGTCATCTAGAAAGGATTCAAGATTTTGATTTGAGAATTCAGTGCCTTTGTCGCTTCGAATCCTGTCTATCCCAGAGGATTTCTCGTTCTGAATGCGTTTCAACAGCTTGATCAATTTTGGGCCGGTCTGGTCTTTACTGCTCAAAAATATAGTCCATGTAAAATGTGAGTAATCATCAATAACAACAAGAGTATATCGCATTCTCCCTAAACTTGTTATTGGTATGGGACCAAACAAGTCCATGTGCAATAATTCTAAGCAGCGTGAAGAGAATTTGGCATTCTTGTTCTTAAATGATGATCTGACTTGCTTGCCCATTTGACAAACTTGACAAATCTTATCCTTGGCAAAGTTGATCTTGGGCAGACCGATAACTAAAACATTTTTACATAGGCTAGAAATAGTCTTGAAATTAAGATAATTCAACTGTTTATGCCATAACCAATGTTTATTATCGTTATGAGCGATGAAACAAGTATGATTATCAGGTTGATCATGATTCCAGTTAATCTTATAAGTATTTCTATTCCTGATTCCTACCAGCATGGTTTTACCATTAGATGATTTAACAGTGCAAGTGTGTTTGTGAAATTCTACAGTAAAACCATTCTCACATAATTGACTTATACTAATCAGATTATAGCATAAGTTTTCAACCAACAGTATATCTTTAATAATGATGTTACCGTGGATAATCTTACCCTTACCCACGGTTCTACCTTTTACGTTGTCACCAAAAGTTATTCTTGGTCCGGTGGTGTCAACCAATTCGGACAACTGACAAGCATTCCCTGTCATGTGTCTAGAACATCCACTGTCCAGAAACCACTCTAAGCTCCGAACTTGATGGATTCTAGTTTTTTGCAATTAAAGCGATAATTTGATTGGTACCAATCCTACTTGGGTCCAGACATGATTAGTCCTCTCGGGACCCACACTTGTATAACCCTGAATTATTTGGGTCTGTGTGTGTCCTTAAATGTGTGTGCATTAAGTGGTGATGATGTTCTTGGTGATGTATGTGATAGTGAGTGTATGCATGTTGTTTTGGTTTTTGGTTTCTGTTGGGAAGCATTTACCTCTTCTGGACTGGCATACAATTATAGTACCAGTTGGGTTTCACCTCTCGAGTTGCCTGACCAGTGGGCTTATGTCCATTTTTGAACTTTTGCCCCGGTCTAGCTTTCTCTATTGGCTCAACATAACTGATACCTTTGTGTGATGCCCGTTCCTTGATGAGTATTGGCTTAGCAGGTTCCTTAACCAATTCACTTGGTTCATATACTGTGCTGGATCTATCAAAGTTCATTGTTTGAACCTTGCTTTTCTAGACACAGTTGAGATTTGATACCAGATGAGTTACTTTCATTGTTAGTGTAGCATATACCGGTAAGATCACCAGCAAGCCTTATCGACTCAAGCACCTCATCTCTTCTGGCAGTTGATGCGTTCCATGTGTGAACCAGTTTAATGAGTTTCTGGTGTGCACATCTGGCTTCGTCCCTTTCTTTCTCGAGTAGACTTACTTTTTCCCTTAGGCATTCCAACTCCTTTGATTGTTCACAATCAAGTTTGTTGTTTTGATGTTCCGTTGGGATTGAATGTTCAGTCTTATAATTCTCGAAGGACTCATACAACATCTGATACTCATTAATCATGTCCTGCAATTCGTTAGTGAGTTCATTATGTGTAAATTCAGGGAGATTAGAGTCAGTTACCTCACTGTCATCATTGGCCATTAGACAGTGAACTTCTTCATCTTCACTCTCACTGGATGAACTGGCAGATTCTTCTAATTCTGAATTAGCCCATTTGCTCTTGTTTTCTTCAGCCACCAGTACTTTCTGGTCTATGTCCCTTCTGGATGATCTTCTCTTTTCCTTGGACTTCCTATGGTCCTTGGATCCTCTCTTCTGATCATCCTTCTTTGGCTTAGGACAGTCAGCGATAAAATGTCGTGGTTTAAGAAAGTTGAAGCAGACGCGATCATCCTCATCTGATCTACTTCTGAAGTTCTACTTCCTTGGATAAGATTGATAGGTCTTCTGATTCTTTTTCATAAATTTTCCAAACTTCTTGAAAAACAGTGCCATTGCATCATTGCATATTTGTTCGGGAGTAATCTCTGTTGTAGTGGACAGGGACACTGATGCAGTAAGGGCTTTGGATTGTGGGCTGGTGCTGGGTTCATCTTCAATCTAAATGCCTAGTTCAAACTCGTATGCCTTTAAGTCGGCAAATAGGTTATGTAGATCTATCTTGTTTAAATCTTTGGATTCTCTCATGGCAATTGTTTTTACATCCCATTCTCTTGGGAGACCTCTCATGACCTTTATGGTGACTTATCTGCTGGATAGATCCTTACCTAGGCTGTTGAGTTCATTGATGATTCCAGTTACTCTTTCATCATACTCACTGAGAGTTTCTCCATACATCATTTTGATGTTTTCGAACTTCTGTAGAGCGACTGTGAGTTTGTTTTCCTTGGTTTGGTCATTCCCTTCACACAGCTGAGCAATATTTTCCCAGATGTCTTTAGCAGTGGGACACATCTTAATTTTATTGAACATATTTTTGTCCAACGTTTTGAACACTATGTCTTTAGCAACATTGTCCAGATTTGCTTTTTTCTTTTCCTCATTTGTCCAGGATGCTCTGTCCTTTACGACCATCTGAGGTTCACCACTAGTAATGGCAGTTGTTGTGTTGATCTTCATGATCTTCATTGGTCCATCAGTGATGACGAACCACATGTCATCGTCTTGAGCACTCAGATGTGCTTGCATACGAATTCTCCAGTCATCGTATTCATCTTTCTTGAACATGGGAATCTTGCTGAATGAGGCCATCACTTTTTAGTATTTCTCAAGATTGAGAAGACATTGCTCTGATACCACTTAGGATCGGATTAGTGTTTAGGAGGGGGGGTTTGAATAAACACTAGACTCAAATTCGATTTTTCTTTGTTACTACAGACTGTTAAGTACTGCAGTAGCTTCTCAATTAGTTGCAAGTCAACAGACATTGATAATAGTGCGGAAGACGTCTGTTGAACTTGTGAGTACTAATAACTGAAAGGTAAATTGTAGAAGGTAAATGGCACAAGAACACAACGCTTCTACGTCCCCTTCTTCCTTTGCAGGAAAGATTCACTAGAAGACTTTGAGTAATACAATCCTGTTGTACAACCCCGATTCAGCTGGATTTACCCCACTACCAGACTGAAACTCCTAGTCTCTCAATCTGTTCAGACACAATCCTTCTGACAGTTACAAAGAGCTCACTCTTCTATCTTAGAACAACTACAATTGATAAGTGAATTAATTTAAGCACAAGTGACCCTTAAGCGATCAAATAAAACAATAAGCCGTGCTTCTAACTTTGAGCAAATCGATAAGATGAAGTATTTCGATGATAGTGTTCTGCTAAAATGAATGCTCAAATAAAGTGATTGATTTTTGATATTGTATGCGTTTTGAATCTCTTGTGTCCGACCCTTTGAGCATTTTAAGTTGCACATATATATAATCATTTCTGCCAACGACAATATTTCATTTTGTGTGCAACTCTTTACTTTGGTCAACCTCTGAACAAGCTGCAGTCTTCTATTTTAGACACTTTCCGTTCTGATCTGTTCTTTCGGTGCTTGTCAGATAAGATCTCCTTTGTCTATTTACCATTTAAGGTAATCTTCAGTCATTGATCCTTTTCAGCATTAAATGCAACATTAAATGCTTCAATAAATAGACGTTGATAATTCGGACTGATGAACGAAGTTTGCTAACTTAGTAAGTTCTGATCTGTTCTGCATTGATCTGGTCTGTTATGATCTGGTTGACATTGATCTGGTCTGTTTGTCACTGACTTTATCGGTCTGGTCTGTTTGTCACTGACTTTATCGGTCTGGTCTGTTTTTTTATTGACTTTATCGGTCTTGTCTGTTTTGTCATCTTTAAAATCCGTAACCAACAGAATCTATAACCCTTAGACCTTTCGGCATATCCAATGAAATACTCACTAATGGTCCTTGGGTCTAGTTTCTTCTCTTGTGGGTTATAAACTTACTTCAGACGGGCATCCCCAAACACGTATATGTCATAAACTCGGTTTCCAACCTTTGAATAATTCAAATGGTGTCTTTGGGACATCCTTAGTTGGAACTCGGTTTAATATATGCCGTTTTAAGAGCATCAGTCCACAAGGATTCAGGAAGCTTGGAGTTACTTCGCATACTCCTCACCATGTCCATTAAAGTTCGTTTCTTCTTTCTGCTACACCATTTTGATCCGGAGATCCAGGCATGGTGTATTGGGCAACTATCCCATGTTCTTGAAGAAACTTTGCAAATGGACCAGGTGCTTGTCCATAATATTCTCCACCTCTATCTGTTCTCACGATCTTAATTTGTTTTTCTCATTGTTTCTCTACATCGGCCTTCAATAAAGGCGTCTAGTGCTTCGTTATTGTTATGAAGCAAGTAGATATACATATATCGTGAATAATCATCGATGAAAGAGATGTAGTATTTTGGACCATACGAGTCCATTACTGGACTACAAATATCCGAATGTATGCTCTCTAATATGTATGTACTCCTCTTAGCACCTTTATTGGACTTGTTGATCTGCTTTCCTTTAATACAGTCCACACAAGTACTGAAATCAGTAAAATCCAAAGTACTAAGTACTCCACCATTTATTAATCTCTTAATTCTATCTATGGAGATATGACCCAATCTCCCGTGCCACAAAATAGAGGAATCCTCATTCATAACACATCGTTTCATACCAGTGTAAACATGCATAGTATCATAAGTGGCATTATTTTGTAAATCAATAGAGAAAAGCCCATCAGACAATGTGCCATTCCCAACAAGATCAGATTATAATATAAAATGAAAGATGTTTCTAAAAACTTAAAGGAATAACCAAACGGTACGAGTCTTAAAACTGAAATTAAATTCCTAGAAAACCTAGGAATATAAAATGTCTTTTCTAAATTCAAAATAAAACCACTATATAGAACTAGACTGCATGTTCCAACAGCTTCCACATGTGAGCGCATCTTATTTCCTGAATAAATGCATTCCTCACTTTCCACTGGTTTCCTTAGGTTTTGCATACCCTGCAAGGTAGTCACAATATGGATTGTAGAACCAGAATCAATCCACCATGTGTTATACATAACATCAACCATATTAGATTCATAACAGACAAATGAGATTGGTTTACCTTTTGTCTCAAGCCATTTCTTGAATTTGGTGCAATCTTTCTTCATGTGTCCCTTCTTTTTACAGAAGAAACACTTAGATTCCTTTTTAATTCCACCTTGGGGCGGTATTTTACCTTTCCCTTTCCATTTGGCTTGGTTTATGTCCTTTCTTTCCGTTGCCATAAACACATTTTCACTCTTTTCCATTGTTGATCTTCCCTCCTCTTGAACACACATGGTCATAAGTTCATTAATTGACCACTTATCCTTATGTGTGTTGTAGGATATCTTAAAGGGTCCATATTGACTTGGAAGAGTGTTCAAAATATAATGCACAAGGAAAGACTCGGACATCTCAACCTCAAGAGTCTTTAATTGAGCCGCAATGTCCCTCGTTTGCATGATATGCTCACGCACACCTTTCACAGTAGTGATCCTCATGGATGAAAATTTTATAATTAGGGTGCCGACTAGTGCTTTATCTGAAGTCTCAAACTGCTCATCAATAGCCTTCAGCAATGCCTTGACATTTTTATGCTCTTCGACAGAACCTCGAATACCAGCAGAGATTTTAGTCTTTATGAACATTACGCAGAGACGATTAGATCGCTCCCACTTTTCATAAAGATCAACCTCATCAGGAATGATGATTTCATTAACTAGAGGTGGTTTGTCTTTCGTTATGGCATAATCAATGTCCATCCACCCTAAATGAAGAAGAATTCTCTCCTTCTAGACTTTATAGTTATCACCCTTTAGTTCGAGAATATCACACTTAGCACCAAGAATTTCACAGATTGTATAACTGCATAAAAAATCATCATACATGCTTATAATCCAAAATTGAGACTAATTAACATAATTTATGTTTTACCAATGTAAAATCATGCTTAAAATATATGAATCTTGTGACATAAGACTTGATGTGTGCTAAAATCTTATCCAATTAGATTCATAGTAACTACATGATAAAACTATCAAATTATGTTCATTTTCCTAATTCCCCTGGGTAAATAAGCAATATAATTTGATATTCTATCCTAATTAATCATACAAATATAATATAAATTCCTGTGGGAAAATTTATTACATTAAGTATGACAAATTACAATTAATGTTATAATGTGATCCAAAATTACTTAATATATAATTTCACATAATTAAAGATGTTGGGGCTACTCCTTAATTAATTAAAATTATATGGATCACGCAACATTTAGTTACTTTAAAAATATGTTTATATAAGTTGCACAAAACCATAAGCAACATGAACATATAATTTCAATTTTAATGTACTAAATTACTTTGCATGTATAATTAAGCAATCAAAATTATACACACTAATCAATAAAATAAATAATTTACCACAAAAATTAAATCACAAAAATATGTATACGTACGCATATAGGAACAAAAATTATAAATCATAATCTAAATTAATTAATGTTATAAGAAAACTCGTGTTAAATATTCAACTTTGTCCCTTAATGGCTTTTGAAAAAGTTGTTAGACACAATATTTGATTATTCAATCAAAGCAACTCTTAACGTACAAAAGTGATTAACCAATTGTAATTAAAGTCACTTTTGTTTCTGAAACAGTCGTCCCTATCTTCAGCCGAGAAAAGCTCCATCTTCAACCTCTAGCTGGGTCATTATGACTATGTTCCTATCCGAATGAAAACCTGACTGTTTTTGTCTTTCCAGACACCAAAAATTTCGTTTAAAATCTAGAATTGTTAGAAATCTTTTTTCTTAATGATTTCTAACCATTATGTTTCATTAAAAAAAAAAGAAACCAAGATCTGAAATTTCAAAAAAATGCCACTGTAATTTTCGAAAACTCACGAGGAGCAAAGAAATAGCAAGGCAGAGGAAAAACAAGCTCTGATACAAACTGTAAGTATTTCTATATGATCTAAACATATTTTGTTAGATCAAATGCGGATTAAAATTGATTAAATTTATATACCTCAAGCCATTGCTCTTCTTGCTCAAGAAATGCTTTAATTTTCTAGTTTGGTTCTTCTAAGCCTTCACAATCCCACTTTAGATGGTGTATTTGTTTATGATGTGAGGGCCCGATCCTAATGTGGTGTTTAGTTATCACACAGTGATTAATTTATGTAAACGGCGGAAGATTAATTTCAAATGTCTTGTTAAATGGCCCTAAAAAATTTTCGCTTTTAAGTGATACATATATATGATATCAAAAAATATATATATTTCTATTTAGGCCTTTCATTTGCAAATAATAAAGTAAACATTAACCAGCATTATCACATAGTCTCGAAAATATCATATCCCAAGTACAACATACACGGGGCATACCCCGGTAAATTTATTTTGTTTAAAAGTCATATACTATTACTGGGAATAAGAAACCATACATAACCTGAGATCGCTCATCATGGAGCTCGGTTATCTCTCGATGCGTCGTTGTAAGCATTGTCACCATGTCCTCCTGTAAAGCCTGTCATGTCCGAACAACAAAAGACATGACAGCCCCCCACAAAGGGGGTCAGTACCCCAGTACGAGAAATAAATAAATCATTTCAAATGACAAAGTATCATGCAATGTATACCATGTATGAATGCGATGTATGAATGTGTACAAGGAATCGAATATCAAAATACCAAAATCGGAGTCCAAAGGAAGGTATCATCAAATAACGTCAACTCGAGCAGATGGTGACAACACACGCACATTGGGGTAGGAGACTCATCCTATGTGCTGTGTTCGTCCATCCCTAGTGTCTAGGTCCGGTGACACGCGCGTGACTACAGTCGCTACCTATACTGTCTGTCATCGCCGTGCTCGTCGTCCCCAACACTCAGAGTGAATCAACTCAGTCATAATCATGGATATCAAAGAAATGATAGATCAATATGATATGCCCATGAATCATTTATGCATCAAATAACATAGACAACTCAATATATCATGCAATCTCATGTGAAATGAATACATATCATGTAATTCACATATCATGTACTACAATGTATCTCAACATGTCATATAGTCACATAAGAATCACGTAGTGACAATTAAATCATATAATTCAATTAATGACATGTAAAATCATACAAAGCATCATTACACGTCTTCGTCAGACGTCATGATAAAACTCATTTCTACGTACCTCGACCCAAGCTAATCTACCGAGACTTCTCGAGTCAACACCGGAATCTTTTAACCTGGTCATATATACTAAAAATTATCAATAAGTGCTTAAGTAAGCACAATAGCTACAACAAGTTTTAAGGATGGTTCCTACTGATTTTTCTTCAAAATTCAGACTGACCAGTTTTCGTTCAAAATTCATAATAAATTCATATGATGTCCAAATGACCCAAATCCAGTTCTCAAAGTTCAAAAACTCAAAGGACTTCATTTTCTTATCTAATGATGTCGAGCTAGTTCCTCCATTTAAAGGTAGTAAAAACACTAAAAACGTAGCTTTGGAATTCTGTTTTCCAGCTCGAGCAGTTTTAATAAAATCGCCATATCTTTTTATTTTAACTTCAAATTGGGTGATTCCAGTGGCAAATGACAGCCAACTCAAAGTGCAAAATACTTATTTCTGGACATTGTCCGTAATTCCTGGCCAAAAATGATCAGGAACTCGGATAACTCACTGCATGGGATTTTCGTCCACATGCAGGACATAGATTGTGCACTTAGGTACCGTATGGTTTGGAAGGATGTGGGGAGGTAAGTAAGAGAAAGAGCGAAAAAGTGAGGAAGATGATTGTAAAAATAAGATGGGAGAAGTTTATAGGTGTGGGGGTTGAGGAGAAACGGGGGGATGAGGTGGGAGTAGTGGGTAGATAAGGTCTAAGGTGGGGCGGGCGGGATGGAGAATAATTAATTGGAGAGTAGGAGAGTAGGAAGGAAGAGAAGGGAATGGAGGAGGAGGAGAGGAGCAGAAGTCAGAATAACTAACAAAGAATGCAGAGGGAGAAGAATAGGAAGAAGTAAAAAGAAAGAAAGAAAAGAAAGAAGAGCAGAATAGAGAACAAAAGACGAGAGTAGAGAGATGGAGTCGAAGAAGAATGGAGAGAGGAGAAGAAGACAGAGAGAGAGACGAGAGGTAGAAGAAACACGAAGAAGATAGCAGAAGAAAGAAGAGAAAGGAGAGAGAGAGATAAGAAGCAGGCAGAAGAGAAGGTAGAGAGAGAAGAAAAGCACAAGAGAGACGCGGAATAGAGAGGAGAAGCGAGAGAGAGGAGGAAGAAGAGAGAGAGCAGAAGAAGCAGAGAAGAAGAAGAAGAAAAGAAGAGAGAGACAGAAGAAGAGGAAGAGAGAGAGAGAGAGAGAGATAGAGAGAGGAGAATCGACAGATAGAGAGGTAGAATAAAAGCACAAGAGAGATATATAGATAGAGAGGATAAGAAGCAGAGAAGAAGAAGAAGAAGAAAAGAAGATATAGAGAGATACAAAGATAGAAAATAATAGTAATACATATATATATAGATTAGAATCTATATATATATATAGATGTGTAATAAAATCACAATAGATATATATATAGAATAATAGTAATATATGATATATAAGCGATATAGATTATTAATAAGAGAGATAGGATAATAATCAGATAATAATAATAATAATAATAATATATAATATAATAAGAGAAAAAAATTATTATAAAAGAATAATAATATATATATATATAATATAAATAACATTAATAATAGTATTATATAATATATATACATATATATATATATAATCATATAATAATAATAAAATAAATAATAATAGTATATATATATATATTATATAATCGTATAATAATAAAATAATAACATATAATAATAATAATAAAATAAAATTATACAAATATAATATGTAATAATAAAGTTGTATGAAATAATTGTACTTTTTGGGGGGGATTTTAAATTTTATAGTAGTAAAAAAGGTGGGAATGATATATATGTAATTTTGTTAGAAAGTAGGATTAGAATGAGATGAAGATTGTGAGATTTTTTTTTTTAAAATCGAACCAAACATGGGATGAGAAAATTAATCCTAAGATTAATTTTTTCCATCCCATAAACCAAACACACCCTTACCGTTTGAAGTGATGGATATGATAAGTAATGTAATGATTAAAAAGTTGTGAAATGATTGTAAAATAGTATGTGATAAATTATATGTTGTTTGATTGGAGGATAAGATTGTTGATAAGGATTATTATTTGATACAATAACAAAATACCCTCATTATTATAAAATAAAATATAACATTAATTATAATATATATATATATATATACACGTATGTAGGTATATAGATAATAATAATAGTATATATAATAGGTAATAATATATATATTACTATTACATTATAATATAATAATAAAATATAACATTAATTATAATATAGATATATATACTATGTATATATATATAATAATAATAATAGTATATATAATATGTATAATATATTATTATTACATTATAATATAATAATAAAAAATATATTATAATATTAATAAAATAAATACTAATAATAATAACCATAATAATAAAAATATATATAAATTATATATATATATAATCATAAAATATATATATAATATTAATATAATACAATGGATAGTGATCATAATATAGAATAATAATAATCATAATATAAATATATATATAATAACATTAATTATAATATATATATTCGGGTGTAATGTAGATATATAATAATAATAGTATATATAATATTATATATTATATATTATTAGTATATTATAATATAATAATAATAAATATATTATAATATTAATATAATACAATAATCATAATATAAAATAATAATAGTCATAATATATATATATATAATAACATAATTATAATAATATATATAATTTATATACATTATTATAATATATATATATAATCATAATATATAATAATAAACATAATATATATATAATATATATATATATACGTGCGTGCGTCTGTATATAATAATAATAATATATATAATATATATAAATTATTATATTAATAACATATTATAATAATAATTATTATTATTATATATACACACACGTGCGTGCATGTGTGTTTATATATATATATAATAGTTATAATAATAATAATATATAATTATTTTTTGGCGGGAATTTTAAATTTTGAGATAGTGGAAAAGGCGGGAATGAGCATTTATGTCATTTTGTTATAAAGTGGGATTAGAGTGTGATAAATATAATGGGATAATTTGTGTTAAAACTCGAAAAAAAAACATGGGATATGATAAGTAATACAAAGATTACTTTTCTTATACAACACTCCAAACGGAGCCTTAAAGTATAAAAATTCATAACTACTCGGAAATAAGTCCGAATTGAGTCATCTTTTTTTTTTTAAATTCGATAGAATTCAAAGACCTACAAACATCAAAATCGAACATTGAGTTTGTCAAAAGTTCAGAATTCTACACTTCATGTGCATTTTCAGCACATGCAGAGTCGAATCTGGCGCCTCTTAGTAAAATCAGTATATATCACTCATTTCAAGTCCAAATGGTCTCAAATTTTAACCACAGGACAAAATCACATATATCTACAACTTTTGTTTGAGGCTCAAAGTCAGATTCAGATGTTAAGAAAATCGAAAATACAGAACAATCTACTGCATGCAACATCAAATTTGTGCAGATTCTTGTTTTAATAGAAAGACACCAACATTTTGTGATTCTTCCTAAAATTTTCGACCCAAATTCCATAAATCCAACTATAAATAAATAACAACAAGTCCATACTCTTGAAGACCCAAAAGTTTCCACCATGGCTCCTTCCTAGCTTGAACTCCTCCAAACTTGCTTCAAAATTGAAAATTCTTGCATCTTACTAACACCCTTGCCTTGGGGTTTCTAAATCATCAATTGCATGTAACATGCTCAAGATTTCACAAGAATTTGGTAGGAAAAAGGTGGTGGAAAATTTTAAGAGGAGAGAAGGTGGAGTGTTTGTTGGGGATTGAAGAGAGAGAAAAGATGTTGAATTATGAGAATAATCCAATGCTGAAATGAAGACATGGGGCGTGGCTTCCAATGCTCAAAAGTGTGATTTTTATTTTATTTGATGTATTGTGGAATCCATGTGTCAATGCATCATTATCTTGCAAGATTATTGGTCCAAAATCATGTATTAAACATGAGTTAAATTAATTAGTGACATGTGTTCTCCAAGTGACATGTGATCATGCTCATGCACTAAAAACATGTTCCACTAGTTGGTTGACTCATCGTAGTCCAGAACACCTTAACTAAAAGTCTATACTTTTAATTATCTGGGTTCGCTTAATCATCGTTAATCCAGATTAAATAGCATCGGGGCCTTACATATGAAATGGATTGTTGGTATAGGGACCCAAAACATGGTATTTATAGACTCTAACCATCATAGAGATTTTCCATAAGTTATGACATGGGGGAGATGAATCAATGTGGAATTTATGGGCCACTAAATGAACTAGTAACATCCTTAATGAACTAGTAACATCATTATGCTTAATTCATATGTTACTAACATTCTCCCACTTTGTCCATATATTTCACCATTCACCTCAGTAAGAAACAAAAATACATGAATCATGACGATAGTTTCTCTTAATACGAGTATTATCTTCCATGTATCACAATGCGTCATGTTTCTCAAATCCCAGCCCATATTACTTAATGAATAAACCATTATCAACAACAAGAGAAGTTAGCAAACCTCTATAGGATGAACCTCAAACCTCAGTTCGAGTTATCAGAAGCTTAGGAAAGAAACCACGAGCACAACCCCATGATTCCAGGTCCAAACCATCCAACAGGATCCGGAACAAACGAATAAGATGGGAGAACCAACCTTTCGAGAAATCAAGCCGGATACTTCTAAGATATCAAAAGATCTTAAAGAGATCCAGAAGACAGTGCAGTGTTATGGATACTTATAATATCATGTCCCTGCACAGATCCATCATACCCAGAGTCAGATAGAGGTAATGATTAAACATCAAAATGAAATTCTTGAAAACCTTCGTGATGTGCAAACTCGAGTCAAGGAGTTGGAGTCACAACCTGGTTCTTTAGGAAAAAGGAAAGGAGGGTGGTTACCACCGTCCTATGGAACATAACCCCTTTTACATCAAAAAAGAAAAGCGGATGAGGTCCGAAGGCCTTTGATGGAGACTGAAAAAATGATTGCATTCCTAAGAGGAGATCCAATACTTCCTACAAGTAATTGAAAGAATCAACTGGAAGATCTACGTGATCTTGTTGATTCATTTGCGGGATTAACTCTCGTAAACTTTAAAACAAATCAAGTTGGGAGAATTCCTCGACTTCCACCACAAGAGAGTTTAGGGTCAAACAATTCACCACCCGAAGGAGATCAAAGAACCACCCCCCCCCCCCCCCCCCCCACACCAAGACGATTTTACTACTGGAGCAACTTTAGATCCCCAATTGGAACAAGGAGTCTTTCCCGCAGGCCAAACCTACACCAAACACCTTACGGGAAATCTCAATTAGATCTGATACATCCATATGGACTTATGCTCAACATGGACATCTTGGATTTTCAAAATAAAGAAGTTCTTATTGATGAATAGGCTTCAGCAATGAGCATAGCAGCAGGAACGCTTTATCTTACAAAGAAGGAATCATATTACTCCTTAATACGAGTCTAGAAGGATCAGCCAAAAGCGCCTGGGAACTCGGAGACCCAGGTACCAATGAAGAAGTTTTAGCCGGAGAGTCCCTGAAAGAAATTGTGGACAAAATTGCAAAAAATTTAGAATCTGTTTCATTGGAGTGGGTTACTTCAAAGGAATGGAGGAAGAGAATGCGAAAAAATATAGACAGGCTCTATATAGCCTGGAACTATATGATATTTGTTATGTAGATGAGTACATTAAACTCTTCACAGAGTATAGATGGAAGGCAAATATGATAGAAAGAGATGCAACAGAAATTTTCTTTGCCAAAAATACCGAATCCATGTAGAGAAATGCTTATCCAGGAATATACACCACAAGCAATAGAGACGGTGTCCAGGAGAATGACATTTCTTAAAATGAAGCTTGCACTTAACAATGAACAAGAGTTTGGAATCCGAAACTGAAGTCCGGATTCATGCCTATATAAGGCCATGCATTGAGGAAGTTAAGGACATCGAAAATTCTCCATAGTTTTCTCACTAAATAAATTGTAATCGTCAATCTGTAATCTTACCAATTTCATAGCTTGGTAATATATTTTTTCTTTTTTAATATTCTAATTTTTTCAATTCTGTTTGTATGTGTTGAGAGGCTAACAGGTTAGTCTCCTCCCAGGAGGAGAGATATTAATGTAATAAATATTATAAGTATTTCCCGAATAAAACCAAGGCTTCGGCCCATCTATCTCCAATTCTTTAAAATCTTTATATAGCTGGTTATACTCTATACCCTAAGGTAGGAAATGAATTAGAGATGTGCTGCCTACTATCGAAGGTCTCATTTCAGTAACCATCGGTTATGACCGTGTGATTGATGGTGAGGAGCCATCGTAAAATCTGGTGAGATACCCGAGGGTAATTTGGTCAAAAAGGTATATATCAGATTGTAAAAATTCTATTGTAATACGAAAGCATGATGAACCTTTTTACGAATTCGAGCCAACAGGATTAAAAAAAATTAAAATTTACTTATGTAAAGTGTAATTTCTCAAAATTTGGATGGTAAGTGAAACATCGTGTAAATTATGGGATGGTGAGTGAAATTTCCCGATTGAATTGATCATATTTGTAGTGAATTTCTCGATTGAATTTTGCAAGGGAAATTAAATATTTTTTCTGATTAGAATATATATCGCTGGAGAAATTTAAAAACTAAAACACATCTTTTTAAATAAATATTAAAAATTTACGTTGAAAATATATGAGAATCGAGTAGTGGCTTGAAGATTTTATGTTTGTGTCTTAATAAATTTAAACATTGTCAATTCATCTATTTTAATATAACGACTTTTTAAAAAAATTAATTTAAATTCTTTTTTTACAAAAATATTGCATTTCCACTTTTTTTTTTATAAAAATACCAAAATCCGCTATCAACTACAGCGGAACCTGATTTTTTCCAGGTTCTGTTACCGCTGGTAGCGGTAGATATGACGGCGGTAATATAAACCGTGGCCCGGCCCCAACCCATAACCGGGTCAACTGACCGGCCCGTTACCGCCGATTCGAACCTGTGGTTCCACGGTTTTTTTTATTTTTTTTAAATATTAGTTTTATTTTTAAAATTAAAGTGTGTTAATGAAGATTCAAACTCTTGACCTATAACATGTATATATAGCTTCTTACCACTAATATATTGTCATGTTTGTTTTATTTTAGATAATATAATTATATATACTAACAAACAATATATATTATATATGTAATGTAATGATAACTATTTTATATTGACAAATATAAAGTAAAATTATCTAGAAAATATGTTATGCTCTTAAATAAATATTGTAAATAGAAACAAACTATAGCAAAGTAAATATAACAAAAATGTTGGATAAATTTATAAGAACTAAAGAAATAGTGGTTGCAAAATAAAATATTATAATAATGGAGTAAATTATTATAATCTAATATATTATATACATTTTAATTATTCAACAATCACTTTATGTTCATTATTTGATTTACATTATATATAACAGTTAAATAAGTATATCTTAATTTCCCACAATATGACTTACCATAGACACTCGATAATGTAATATTTGATAATTAATAAAATCTATTAATAATTTGATTATAATGATTTAGGAACAACGTATTGAATTGATAATTCACTAACTTTATATTACATAAATTAATAACATCTAATTGATAATCAAAAATCTCATTACTGACTCTTTTTAACATAATAAGAACTTTTGTATTGTTTTCTTATAGATAAATAACAAGTAATTCAATGTTATATTCGTCGATTTCATATGTAATTAGTACTATAATTGTAAATGTTTCATACAATTATTTGTAATTAGTACCAAAATTGTATAAGTTTCATACCAGTTTCATATGTAATTAGTATCATAATTGTAAATGATTCATACCAATATCATTTGTAATTAGTACCAAAGTTGTAAATGTTTCATACTAATATCATTTGTAATTAGTACCAAAGTTGTATAGGTTTCATACCAATTTCATATGTAATTAGAACCATAACTGTAAATGTTCCATACCAATATCATGTGTAATTAGTACCAAAATTATAATGTTTCATATCAAGTTCATATGTAATAAGTACCAAAGTTGTATATGTTTTATACCAATTTCATATGTAATTAGTACAATAATTGTAAATGTTTCAATAAATTAGACCAAAGTTGTATATGTTTCATACCAATTTCATATGTAATTAGTACCATAATTGTAAATGTTTCATATCAATATCATTTGTAATTAGTACCAAAGTTGTATAGGTTTCATATCAATTTAATATGTAATTAGCACCATAATTATAAAAGTTTCATACCAATATCATGTTTAATTAGTACCAAAATTGTAAAGATTTCATACCAAGTTCATATGTAATAAGTACCAAAGTAGTATATGTTTCATATCAATTTCTTATGTAATTAGGACAATAATTGTAAATATTTCAATACCAATTTCATTTGTAATTAGACCAAAGTTGTATATGTTTCATACCAATTTCATATGTAATTAAAAACAATAATTGTAAATGTTTCATATCAATATAATTTGTAATTAGTACTAAAGTTGTTTATGTTTCATACCAATTTCATATATAATTAGTACCATAATTGTAAATATTTTAATATCAATATCATTTGTAATTAGTACCAAAATTGTAAAGGTTTTGTTGGAACCGAAGAGGTGAATGAGGTTCATTGGCTACTTTAGCGATTTTAAAGTGATTTTGCAAAAGGCGAGTTTGCACTGCGGAACACTTGATGTCAATCGAACAATGAACAATAAGAAGTAATAATGTAAATGCGTAAAGTAAATAAAGTAATAAAGAACACAAGTATTTGTTATAGAAGTTCGTCGATGAATCACCTACGTCTCCTCTTCCCGGTTAGAAAACGTCCAACCGATGTTCCACTAGAACATTTCGATCTTGGCCTTGAGGGCTCCAAGTTAGCCACAAACAAATTCTTCCCGAGTCACACACTCTTCACGAGTCTTCTTGGCCTTAAGGGCTCCAAGCCACAAACAAACTCTTCCCGAGTCACACACTCTTCACGAGTCTTCTTGGTCTTAAGGACTCCAAGGATAGCCACAAAAAACATGCACCAACTTCACTTGTTGATGACTTATACAATTTCCAACTTGCGTCGGTGCCAACCTTACAACGATTCAAATAACACCTTCACGGTGTAACCAAATGAAGAACAAAAGCTCTCACACAAGAAATGAATTACAAACTCTCAATACAACACAAAGGTATGAAGTTTGCAATGCTAGATTGAATGTAATTGAACAAAGCTTTCTTGTTTTGTATCCTCTTGTTTCTTGTCTTCTACTTGAGCCAATTATCCATATTTATAGTGTAGGAAGCTCCCAATGGTCATACTATCCGTTTATAGCCGTTAACAACACTTGGACCAAAATTGCGCGCCATCGCCAGGCTGCAATGGTCAAATTGGTCCAGATCGCCTGGGGAGACAACCAACATCGCCTGGGGCGATCTGAACAAAATTTTGGGCCGTAGGTTTTATTCTGGTTCGCCTCGGGCGAACATGCCTTCCTCGGGCGATCTCAACAAGATTTTAGGCCGTGGGAAACATTTCGGATCGCCTGGGGCGTTCCTTACATCGCATGGGGGATCTGGATCGTCAGGGTGCGCAGCGTACTATCGCTTCAGTTGATGGTGCGTGTCGTTGGCACGCATGGCTCGGATCGCCTGAAACTATGGCTTGGATCTCCTGAAACTATTTGCCCAGATTTCAACATTCTCAAACTTCTCACTTTTCGACCATCTTAAGCTCGTTTCTGGGAAAAGTGGTGAACATTAAAGTTGTATCATATCCTTTTAGCTACGTGTGGACACCAAAATAATTGAATTTCATTAAGGTATGAAGAATTTATGCCCAAAATGCTTCAACCGCTCAAACCTTGCTACAATCTGCACTTGCTATGGCTTCCATGCCTTTTTGTTCCATGATGCAATCCGAATAATGCTGAGATGTGTGATTGTGAAATATAGATTTTTGAGTTGGCTTTCCAACCTCTTTAGATTCACGTCATTCGGATCATCGATCCAAGAGATAAAATCAAAACACTGCACTGCGCTCCAAGTGACTCCTATTTGAATTGTCCCACGAACAGGCCATTGGTCCGTGGGTCTTCATCCCAACATAAGATATTGTTTCAACATCATTCAACACATTTTGAACATTAATTTTGGTCTTTCATAGATGTCTTTCCTTCTTGTTCAAGCTCAGTATCTTCCTTAGCAAAATTCATCGCTTGTCCTATAACTCGCAAATGTCATTGTGTAACTTGGATCCTTTCTTCCCAACCATTTTATCAATCTAACCATGTACACTAAGTAGATACATAAGTACAACAAATGCAAGTTTAGTTGATCATCAAAACCCATAAATAATTTGGAGATTAAGTAAGCATTAAACTCAACAATGCGTTTAAGGCTCAACAATCACTTCCTTTTTTATGATCACAAAACTTGGTAAACTTATAAATGAAATATGCATGAAATAAGAATAAACAAGGCTCTCCCTTAACAAACGCATAACACATACAAGTTGAACCATATAAAGCATATTCCAAAAACTCTCCCCTCAAAACATGCATGTATTAAGCTTCAAGTTTACCACAAAATTCTCCCCCTTTTTGTGATAATCAAAAGGCACAATATTCAAATAAACAAATCAAGAGGGCATAACACAAATATGTGTTGACACATAGCCGTAGTCTAAAATAAGCACATATTCGTCGTCAATCATGTAATAGCCATAACAATACTTCAATCATAATTGCTCAATAAATTGTCAAAATCAAATCCATTTGAACTCCTCAAAGCAAGATATCATATATGCATGAGAGGCAAGATGAAAAACTTTTAAGCTTAAGATCAAATCATTGAGAGGAAGGCAAACATGTGTTTAAGGCAATGAAGCAATATGTGAAGGTGTCCTTAATGTGCGAAGTGTGCATATGTTCCACCAAAAATTCATGCATTCATGCTCAATAAACATTAAATTTCTCAATGCATCTTCATAAACAATTAACAATTTAATAATGCGCATGTGATGAGAGCAAAATCATTTAGGCCATAGAAACAATAAAGATATATGAAATTCTTAAGCCATAATCCTATGATCCAAGATTGAGCATCTAAACAATTGAGACATGCTTAATTACCTTCAATTAAATTGCACAATGCATATTCAAGTGAACTCAAGGCACATAATATATTTAACATCATGCAAAGAGTTTTAAGTTGGTTAATGCATACCAGCATAGAGTAGGCAAATTTTAAGCATGCAACATATGAAGCATCATGATGAAGTGTATGAAGCATCATTTTAAGCTCATGAAAAAGTCTCAAACACTTTATAACATGGCATCACAAGACTAAGCCTACAAATTAGCATGATCATGGTGTCAAACTTCTCAACACATCAATATATAACAAACTTCTATAGCCACAATTATTTGAGCATTTGCATATTTTAACCATAGCGAGTTAAGCATATAAAACATGCATTTAAACAAATTTAAATATGCAACAAAGTTCATTATCATAAGAAGATAACACTTAATTCAATCATAAACTTGTGCAATAACAAAAATGAGCATGTAACAAGTCATATAATGTTTAAGCATTCAACAAAAACTCAATTCACAAAACTAAAGCATATAGACCCATATATATGATTATAAAAGTTCTAACACATTTGAGAATATATGGTCACACAAATATGCACATGCTAAGGGGAAATGCAATGCACTCCAATTGAATATTGAACTACACAATTTCTTGGTCATAATTAATTTGTGTCAATGAAATTTTGTAATTGCTCTATTAAATGCACAAGGAAAATATAATTAGCGCCCCCTAAATATGAAATTAATCAATGTACTCAAAACTCAATTTCTCAAATATCACCTTCAAAGTAATTGAATTTTACAACATAATCATGATAAACAATTCAAGGAACATTAACCAAGCAAATGAGTTAATTATGCTACTATGATGCTTAGAATAAATTTACCTCTAATGATAAGAGTATATTCTTATCATTGGTCATATACCTCTAGCATCCTCTATTATGGCGCAGTTGATGGTTTACTCCCTTGAGGTGCTAGTGCCGTCATCATCTATCCCTTTGTTGTTCCTACAAAACAAGATTATAATTGGAGGATCTTTGGTACCCATTTTATTTTGGGTCCTTGCGGGTTCGCTTTCATCGATGCCTTTGGAAGCCATTTCCACCTCTTATTTGGTCGATACTGATTTTTAGAAAAATTGCCTTTATCACGCGTATGACCAAGTTTGCAACAATAAGAGCATGTTGGTGGATTATATTTTGCTTTGGCTATTAAGCTATGGTAATAATCCTTAATGGATTTTAATTATGGTAATTATGAATTAATTGCGGTTTTGAGACTCCCAGGGATTTTTAAATCCGGTATTTGGAGTCGTTGGATCCAAGGGATGAGACTGTATTTTCATCGTGGTGTTAACCTTGGAATTTGGTTTTTGGTGGAATCTGGGGTCCGGAGTACTTTGTAGTGAGGCTGGTAATGGAATTTGAGTTGGAGAGATAATTATCGAAAACAGATGATTTTTAATGAATCATGGTGTAGTTGTGGAGGTAATGGTATTTTGGAGTTTTGGTACTATATATACCAAGTGGACTCGATGTTTCGTCATATGCACAAACTCTCCTCCCTCCCTCTCTCCTCTCACATGTGATTTCCCCTTCCCCAAACCCCTCTTTTCTCCCTTTGGTAAAAATGGCTAGAGGCTTGGCCCGGGAGCCGGATTTCTCGAAGATAATAAGGTATTGTTCTTCCCCTCGCTCTTATCTTCGATTTGATAGTAATATGGTGGATTTTGGTTGAGTATGTTGTTGGGTTTGGAAATTGGGGATTTTTGATAAAAATTCAAAGTTGAGTTTTAAGTGTTTATATTGGTTACAAATGGTGTAATGGAGGTGTTGTGGGTGTACGGGGTGTTGGTTTTGAGTTTGGGTGTGAAAAACCCCATTAAAACTCGAGTTTTTCGGAATATTGCAGGTCGCGATCGATCGCGGCTTGTTGTTGTGTTTTTTTTTTTTTTGAAATGTTGGAAAATGTCGGGATTTTGGAATCGAGGTTTAATTAGCCAAATTCCGAGGCAATGTCTACATTCCAATGGGAATGCTATACCTTTAAAAAGGAATGATTGGAGCCAAATTTTATTAATAAAATGGAATACTCAGTTGAGTAATTGATTAACTTTTGAACTTGCAAAATGGAATATTTTGGGTATTATGCATGCTTAGCCGGGGGGCTTTTATTTTGGTAATCGTCATGGATGGACGATAGGTTGGAAGTTGTGAACGTGCTTGGGCACGTGATTGCATGCCTATGTTTAATTGAGAGTTATTTGCATGTTAGCACATAATTCATCAGGTCGTGGGACTCGGGCATGGTTGGACTCGAACTACGGAATTATAAAGTACGTACGACGTACGAGCATAGCCCTTTAATATAATTGCAATTGTTGAGTGCTTGGTACACTGTATTGCAATGAATGTACATAGAAATGCACGGCATATGGTATTAGCAATAAACGGATATTGAAATACATGATTTATGATATTTTGCTACAAATATATATATATATGCATTGGGAATTACATGGTGTCGCTTTTGAGCGAGCAATTATTGGGATGTTGTAGCCTTTCAACGAACATCGGTTATGACGTCACTGGAGCATGCGTGAGAATGAAATGCCGCTATTGTAGAGCGAGCAATGAAATAGGAAGATGGAACCATAAGTGAGATGCATGGAATATTTGTAATCATTGTTTAATGATTGGTATTATTGATTATGATATCAGTATGTGGCCAATGAATTTGTTAATCAATGTAATGATAAACTGGCATTTGGGAATTTGATGGTTTCAGCTATTTTGAGAACAGGGACACTACAGGGAATCCTGGATGAGGATGAGACCATCCAGGGAGCATCTTTTATATTTCATAGTATTTACATTTTTGGAAATTATGAATTGTATTATTGTGATTATTGGATTTGGGATATTGGTATGCTCACCCCATGTGGGGGCTATCTCTGTTGGGGCAGGTGATTAGGTACATCGATGGTTTTGGAGATGAGCTCGAGCTATGGATTGGAGGTGCTTCCAGGGATCAAAATACCAGCGACGGTATTGAGCACCGTATTTTATACATTTGATACACACATGCCTATTTGATGCTCGCATGTGAGCACTATTATGTGTATATGGCATGTATAAAAAGGCAAGGGCCTTTCTCTCTTCATTTATGAGTTGCATGTAATTATTTATTGAATTGCTAAATGAACTGAGAATATGTTAGTGTATTATAATGGTGCATGATATGTATGTGGACTTGGTTGGGGAAAACTAGACATTATATGGAATAATGTAAAGAATTTTATTATTGGCATGATTTGCTATGGTGATAAGTGGTTTTTCCCCTACATGTTTGATTACATGCACTAAATGTTTGGATTAATACACTAATAACGGGTTAAGGGCACGTGGGTCCTTACAGGATCTAGTTTTCTTTGAATAGCTTAAACCGGCCTTATCGAAGCTACATCGTTGTAGGCCAAGCAAATCATCAAGTTCAGTACTACTTTCACTAAACTTGCAAAATGATTTCTTCAACGTCATTTGCATCGTCTTTGGCCATGAGACAAATGTTGCATGTTTCATCATTGGATTGGCCATCATCATTCCATGTTTCCGAACACCCAACGCCCTCTTGGGACTCAACATCAATGATTTCATTGTTGGGTAGGACAACCTCCATCCTTGTCTCCTTTTCTTGAATTGGGATCATGTAGCATTCTTGTAATTTGTCCCAAACTTCTTTAGCCGATGAGCAAGTTGAGACTTGGTTGTATTGATCCATATCTAAAGCACAAAATAAAACATTCAAGGCTTTAGCATTTAAAGATAGTTGGAGCATGTCCTCATCATCAAAATAATCCATTTCCTTGGGAATTTGAACACCTTTAAATTCCTTCATTGGAACATATGGACCTTTAATAACTATTCTCCATAGTTCAAAATCAACGGATTGAATGTAAAATGAAAATCGGTTTTTCCAATACTCGTAGTTAGAACCGACAAATAGCGGGGGTCGATTGGTCGATTGACCTAGAGCAAACTCACTTGCTAGATTAGCCATAAAATTTTTTGTTTAAAAAACAAAAACCAAGTGGCTCTGATACCACTTCTTGGAACCGAAGAAGAATAAGGTTCATTGGCTACTTTAGCAATTTTAAGAGATTTTGCAAAAGACGATTTTGCACTGCGGAAGACTTGATGTCAATCGAACAATGAACAATAAGAAGTAATAATCTAAATGCGTAAAGTAAATGAAGCAATAAAGAACACAAGTATTTGTTATAGAAGTTTGGCGATGAATCGCCTACGTCTCCTCTTCCCGGTTAGAAACGTCCAACCGCGGTTCCACTAGAACACTTTGATCTTGGTCTTGATGACTCCAAGTTAGCCACAAACAAACTCTTTCTGAGTCACACACTTTTCACGAGTCTTCTTGGCTTAAGGGCTCCAAGGATAGTCACAAAAATGCACCAACTTCACTTGTTGATGACTTATACAATTTTCAACTTGCGTTGGTGTTTGAGGACCTACAACGATGCCTTCACGGTGTAACCAAATGAATAACAAAGCACTCACACAAGAAATGGATTACAAACTCTAAACACTACACAAATGTATGAAGTTTGCAATGCTAGATTGAATTTAATTGAACAACGTTTTCTTGTATTGTAACCTCTTGTTTCTTATCTTCAACTTGAGCCCAATTATCTATATTTATAGTGTAGGAGGCTCCCAGAGGTCATACTAGTCGTTTATAGCCGTTAGCAACAATTTTGGACAAAAAATGCGCGCCATCGCCTGGGGCGATCTCCATCGCCAGGTTGCAACGGTCAAATTGGCCAAGATCTCCTGGGGAGACCACCACCATCACCTGGGGTGATCTGAAAAAAAATTGGGTCGTAGGTTTGATTTTGGTTCGCCTCGGGCGAACATGCGATCGCCTGGGGCGATCTCAACAAGATTTTAGGTCGTAGGAAACATTTCGGATCGCCTGTGGCGTTCCTTGCATCGCCTAGGACAATCTAGATCGCCAGGGCACGCACATCTCTTCAGTTAGGGGTGCTTAACAGGCCGGGTCAATCCGGACCCGGCCCAAAACCGGACCGGTTAGTCCGGTCCAGAACCGGAACTGGACTAACCGGTCCGGAACCAGTTTGATACCGGATCGGTTCTACCAATACGGATCCGGTATCGTACCAATTTCGGACCAAACGGATCCGGTTCCGGATTGAATCGGAACCGGATCCGTTTTTAAAAAAAAAATTATTTTTTTCCCAATAAATCCCTCCATTTTTTTATTTTTTTTAAAAAAAGAAAAGAAAAATCCGGTTCCGGGTTGGAACCGAAATCGGATCCAATCCGGTTCCTTAACGGCTCGGACCGATTCCGGGATTATCGGATCCGGAACCGACCGGTTCCGGACCGGACCAATCCGTTAAGCACCCCTAGCTTCAGTCGATGGTGCCCGGCGTTGGCACGTGTGGCTCGGATCGCGTGAAACTATGGCTCGGATCGCATGAAACTATCTGCCCAGATTTTAACACTCTCAAACTTCGCACTCGTTGACCATCTTAAGCTCGTTTATGGGAAAATTGGTGAACATAAAAGTTGTAGCATATCCTCTTAGCTACGCGTGAACACCAAAATCATCAAATTTCATTAAGATATGTAGAAGTTATGACTAAAATACTTCAGCCGCTCAAACCTTGCTGCAATCTGCACTTGCTATGACTTCTATGCCTTTTTGCTCCATGATGCAATCCGAATTGTACCGAGATGTTTGAATATGAAATATAGAATTTTTAGTTGGCTTTCCAACCTCTTTAGATTCACGTCATTCGGATCATCGAGGCAAGAGATATAATCAAAACACTGCACTGCGCTCCAAGTGACTCCTATTTCAATTTTCCCACGAACGAACCATTGGTCCGTGGGTCTTCATCCCAACATACGATATTGTTTCAGCATCATTCCACACACGTTGAACATTAATTTTGGTCGTTCATAGATGTCTTTCCTTGTTGTCCAAGCTCAATATCTTCCTTCATAAAATTCACCGCTTGTCCTATGAACTTGCAAATGTCATTGTGTAACTTGGGTCCTCTTCCATTAGTCTTCCCAACCAATTTATCAATCTAACCCTGTACACTAAGTAGACACATTAGTACAACAAATGAAAGTTTTGTTGATCATCAAAACACATAAATAATTTGGAGATTAAGTAAGCATTAAACTCAACAATGTGTTTAAGGCCCAATAGGTTTCGTACCATGTTCATATGTAATTGTATAAGTTTCATACCAATTTCGTATGTAATTAGTACAATAATTGTAATTGTTTCAATACCAATGTCATTTGTAATTAGACCAAAGTTGTATATGTTTCATACCAATTTTATATGTAATTAGTACCATAATTATGTTTAATATCAATATCTCGTGTAATTAGTACCAAAACTGTAAAGGTTTCATACAAATTTCATGTGTTATAGTACCAAAATTATAAAGGTTTCATACCTAAATTCAATTTTAATTTTATTTTTGTTTAAAGTTTATGTTTAATCATTTTTGAATTTTTGAAATAAAATTTAAATTTCAAATATTTTAAAATATATTAGGGTCGAACCGTAACCGTAACCGTAACTGGGCGGTTCACGAACCGTAACCTGAACCGTCTACGAATGTTAAAGTTAAGGGTCGAGCTTTTATGAACCGTCTAACCGGTGGTTCTAAACCGTCAATCGACGGTTCGTGAACCATAGTCATGTCTAGATAGCGGAACATGCCCCCCACTGCCAGCTGCATGCCTCGCTGGAGCTGGCAGCGGAGAGGGCATGCCATTTCTTTTTCTTCTTTTTTTAACTTTGATTTTTTATTTTTATTTTTAATAATTGAATTTTGTAAGTTTTGCTACCTTAATTGGGTTTCTTTGACCATTACAATAAACTAATTTTTTTCTCAAAACAAAACCAATCACATGTCTTTATTCCCAATATATACATTTTTTAAATAAAAAAACTCATTATCTCAAAATAAAAATAAAAATTCTGAACAGAAGCAAACACACATTTAGCTTTTTCTTGGGTTATATTCATTCGTGCATGCAACTACAATGACCGTAGTTACAATATTTATACTGATATTAAATTTACAATTTTCATAAGACTTTGTTAACTTCTTAGATTCTTCTTGGTAAAACTGTATTCAATCCAAATATTAAAAAAATTTGCTCGGCCTTTTTTATGTTAGAGATTTAATGTATTTTTATATACTTTTTAAAATTTGGTGGTAACTGTGAATTTGTGTTTTTAATTTAACATGGAAAATAAGATGGTTTATTTTTTATGGAGTTGTTTAGGGCAATATGGTAATTTACGAATAAAATAATATTGTAATTATATATATTGGCAAGGGCAATAGGTAATTTGAAGTTAGGTATAATTGTAATTATTAATATTGTCAAGTGTAAATTGTAACCGAATAAAATGGGTAAAATGGTAAAATACTATTGATCTCAAGCATATTAGACCAAAGAGGCTCTTAGACATTATTAATACTGTAGAATAGATGTGAGGCAATCTACTGTCTGATATAAACAAGAACTTTTATCCTATTTTTTTTTTTTTTTCAAAAAATCATGACTTGTGATCAGCAGGTAGCAGGTATGAATCGAATCTAACAAGAAATCGAATTTTAAAAAAAGTATAGATTTTGGTGGTGTGCTCGAAACATTTCAACAATACCACAAATGTTTTTACACTTTAAAGCATAAAATTAAAATGTTTATAACACCCAACTTCCATTTTTTATAGTATAAGATCAAACATTCGTCGTTTTACCAAAAAACTATAGCTGATGGTAATTGTGCAACTCTAATTAAATCCGACAACCCAAGCGTTACATTTTGATCACTCTCCTAACATTAACAATTATTTAATTATGACTCTTTTAACCCTCAATGGTTTGGTGAGTTGCATTCTACACCCTAAGCTTTTGTTTTATTTATAAATAAGCATCTATATAATATTTAATTATATTTTATATCCTTATACTTATAAAAAATTGGCATTTAACTTCTTCTTTTTACAAGTCCTCATTTTTACGATCATCGGCACAAAATGGTATCAGAGCCTAGGTTTATTTGGGAAATAATATCTTGAATATTAATTTGTAACGTATACGAAGGAGACGATTCAAGAAATTGTGGACCCGAACGAATGTTCGAAGTATCATTCATACATGTACTTCCAAACATTGGAAGCACTAAATCAAAAGCATATAGCAGAAGCTCAACGCTTCAACTATAAGTGGAAACTATTACGAGGAACAGGATTAGGCACACCAGGCATAAACCATTACAAGAAACTCGAAAGGATGGCAAATAGGCTCCATCAAGTGAACCTCAAATTACAGTTCGAGTTAGCTGAACTTCAGGAAGACGATCATCCTGAACATGAAGATGTTGTTCCAGACCCCAATGATCCAACAGGGTCCGGACCATATGATTAGGATGGGAGAACCAACCTTTCGAGAAATTGAGACAGATTCTTCTAAGATATCCCAAGATCTTAGAGAGATTCAGAAGACAGTGCAGCGTTATGGGTACCTTCAATACCATGTCCCTGCACAGATCCATCAGAATCAAAGTCAGATGGAGATTATGATTAAACATCAGGATGAAGTTCTTGAAAACCTTAGAGATGTTCAAAACCCAATAAATGAGTTGGAATCAAGACCAAGTCCTACAGGAAGAAGGAACGGAGGGTGGTTACCACCGTCCTATGGAACAGAACCCCTTTTACACCAAAAAGGGAAAGCGGAGGAGGTCCGAAGGCCTTTGACGGTGACTGAAAAAATGATTGCAGTCCTACGAGGAGAGCCCATACTTCCCGCGAAGTAATGGAAAGAATCAACCTGGAAGATCTGCGAGATCTTGCTGATTCGTTTGCGGGATTAAATCTCGTAGAATTAAAGACGGGAAAGCTTGTACCAAGACCTCCACCACAAGAGAGTTTCGGGTCACACAATCCACCCGAAGGTGATCAAAGTATGCCACACAGGGAATATTTCACCTCAACAACTTTGGATCACTCAGTTGGAACAAGGAACTGTTCTTGCAGGCCAGATACACATCAAACGCCTTACGGGAAATCAGCTAGATCCATGGACTTAAGTTCAACATGGATATCTTGGATTTCAAAAACAGAGAAGTTCTTATTGATGAATGGGCTTCAGCAATGAGAATAGCAGCAGGAACGCTCGATCTAAGCAAAGAATGATTCATTTTTCTTCTCAAAATGAGTCTGGAAGGATCAGTCAAGATTTCTTGGGATATGGGAGACCCAGGTACCAAGGAAGAAGTTTAGCTGGAGAGTCCCTAAAAGAACTCGTGGACAAGATGGCAAAATTCTTTAAAATCTGTTTCATTGGAGTAAGTTACTTCAAAGGAATGGAGGAAGAGAAGGCTAAAAAATATAGACAAGCTCTAATTAGCCTGGAACTACATGTTATCTATTATGTAGACGAGTACATCAAACTCTTTACAGAGTATCGATGGAAGGCAAAGATAGAAGAAAAAGATGCAGCATAACTGTTCTTTGCCAAAATTCCGAGCCCATGGAGAGAAATGCTTATCCAGGAGTATACACCTCATGCAATCGAGACGGTGTCCAGGAGAATCATTTCTTAAGGTAAAACTTGCGGAGTGGTGCTACCAAGCAAAACTCCAAAAGAATTTCAAGAAGCTCAGATGAATCAACAAAATAGCTCATCTTTGCTGTACATGGAATGATATCCCTACAATCATTGGAAACTACCCCCAGAGACGAAAGATAAAAAAGCACACAGCTCATCCATATGCCTGAGGAAGTAGTTCAAGAAGAAGTAGGTCTTCATGGAGACCTAGAAAGTTCTGGTCAAAGCAGAAAGCCCGAAGTTACAAATCTGGACAGAGATCAGGACCAACAAGGAGTAGAACCTTATCAACAGGTTCTAATCAAGCGAGTTCTAGCAGAACACCATTGACAAGAACTTTCAGACGTACTCATACTCGTGCAAATGAAAGTTTTAAAGATTGTAACTGCTGGACATGCGGAGCAAAAAGACATATCTCTACAGATTGTCCAGAAAACCAAAGTCGTGGAGTAAGACAGTTCGAGCATACCAAAGAATTTGAAGATGCTTTCTATTTCCAGGATTTGGTACAGGTGTATCAATTTGAGGATATTCCCTCAGATGAAAGCATCTACGAAGAAGAGATATATTCTGATGATGGAGGTGAATCCAGCTCAGAATCAGAGTGAATGAGAGTTCCTTCACTCTATCCATAGGGTTACAATTGGAGCAATGGAAAAAGTAATGGATGTGATAGGTCTTCGAAGCATGAAGCATCAGATTATTCATAGGGTAACAACAAGTGAATTTGGGATCCCAATGGAATTCACGGGAAATCAAATCGAGATGCAGTTAATCCCCTACAGTGAAATCCAGGAGATTAAGATCAAGGTTAAAATAGAAGTTGCTAACACACTCTCATGGATTCACATTGGAGCCATTAGAGTAATCATCAAGGCAACTTTTAAAGAGGGAATTGATTCACCACTCAATCTGGCAATCTTCGGCAAAAGAGTCATGAACCTCAAAGATCTTGTTTGGGAGCAGTTGCAGGAAATTTGTATGCATGAAAGATGGCTTTTAACATCTATCCAAGGATTGCATACAATTTGGAAGGTCGAGATTTCAACAATGTTCTAACTCTTCATCAAGATTTTAAAAGAAGTGATTTGATGAAAGAAGGAAGCAGGCCATACTCGATCACCTACAAGGTGTCATACACACTCTCGAATACTCATCATTCAGAGGTATTATTGAGAAAATAATTCATCGAAGTTCCCAGAATCTTCGAAGATTTCGCCAAAGTAGTATTGCCGGACATTATTGAAACTCCGACAATATGAGAGATCGACATGAGGATACAAGATCAACCTGTCCTGAAGCAGGAGCCTTATGATCAAACCAAGAAGGATGTCTTTCCAACATGATAGGTTAATCAGCAACTATCCGGGGGAAACAGAAGGCAATCTCTAGCAGAATTCAGAATATCCATGATGCATTCAAAACAACAAGAAAGATGAAATGCCCAGAAGGCTGGAGAGAAGTGCAGATGAATTTTGACATTACGGAGAAAGATAATATCTTCCCTTGTGATGTCCTCTACTATTTACAACAACCTACAGTTGGCAGGTATCAATGAAACCTTCAAATTGGTGAAATTGATCTAACAATTGCAGGAACTGCAAAAAGAATCCCAGAACAGCTTATTCTGATTGAATTTCTCGAGGAACATATACCTTGGGAAAGATTGCAAGATTGAATGGAATTCACGGTGGAAGAAAAAAGATATAGGATCAGATGACCACCAGCCCATTCTCCGTATACATCTCCGTCGGGATGTTATATGAAAAATATCGGGCAGAATATTTTGCAGCTTACATTGACTCAGGAGCTGGAATATGTACTGTCAGGCGAGATATCTTCCCCAAAGAAGTTGGTGAGAAATTACCAGCCATTGCCGGAAGAGACTTTTCCAAGAGGATCCTTATCCTTCATTAAGGAGTCTAGGGAGCAGAAATAATTATCGGCGGAGAAGGCGGTACCCCATGATACAAAGTCAAAACTCCACCTATTATTTCCATGATACAGGAGCAGATATGCTGCTAGGAAACAATTTCCTACAGACATTCAAGCGGTTCACTCAGGAGAACAAGACAAGGTGACTTATTTTCACAACCCTTTGTGATCATAAGATTATTATGCAGAGACTAAGGGAGGCGTTTCACAGAAAATTCCCCATTAGTTTTCGCAGCAAGCGTGGTGTGGAAGGAAAACTTTGACACCTTAAGATGAAGGATCAGTGGAGATTTGGTGAAGCGATTCTTAAATTTAGGCAACAAGGGATTGGTCAAAGGAGAAAAATATCTTTTGACGGTATAAATGTGATGTCATTTAGAGAACATGATGAAGATAGGGATGAAGATAAAGAAGAAGTCAATCTCGACATCCTACTGTTACTAAAAAAAGCATTAGATGAGGAAGCCATGCAACCTGATGCTACCCTTGAAGAACAGATTACTCTAGAGTGAGTAAAAAGGAAGATTCAGAGGAACTACAACGATGATCCTCTAGCATGGTGGGACAGAAACGAGCTTACAACATCTTTGAAGGTGAAAACGAGAATATGAGTTCGTAAGGTACAAACCGATCCCCACGAACCAAGAAGATCGAAAAGATATGCAGATGATACTTAAGGAACATTTGGACCTTAAGTTAATCTCAGCAGGGTTTTCTCCATACAGCAGTCAGAGATTTCTCGTACGGAATCATGGAGAAATTAAAAGAGGAAAACCAAGATTGGTAATCAATTACAAATTACAAAGGCATCAACGAGATCTTGGAATTCGATGGATATTATATCCCAAGCAGAAAACATTTGGTAAATAGCATCAAGAATGCCAAACTGTTTTCTAAGTTCGATTATAAATCTGGATTCTACCATATTAAGATGGAGGAAGCAAGCAGAAGATTCACATCATTCTCCACACCACAGAAACACTACATCTGGAATGTCATGCCAATGGCATTGCCAAATGCTCCCAGATATATCAAAGGAAGATGGACAATATTTTCAAAGATTATTTCAGCTTCATGTTCGTATACATTGACGATATCCTCATCGCGTCAAGAAACATGAAAGAACATCTTAAACAATTGGAAATCTTTTCAGATGTTTGTTACAAGGAAGGTTTAGTGCTCTCCGAAAGGAAGACAGTAATTGCCGTAAGACAAATCAAGTTTCTGGGAATTGAGATTGACAAATCAGGAATCATCTTGCAAAACCACATTGTTGAAAAGGTGCAAGGATATCCGGATGATCTAAAGGATTTAAAGCAGCTTTAGTGTTTTCAGGGAGTTGTTAATTTTGCTGGGATGTTCATCAATAACCTAGCAAATCACAGGAAGGTGTTCAGTCAACTACTCAAAAAAAAGATGTCAAGTTCGAGTGGAATGAAGATCACAGACAAGCTGTCAAACAGCTTAAAGAAGTTTGCAGGCAGCTACCAAAGCTTGCAATTCCAAACGACGAGAATGAACTGGTATTATATACAGATGTCAGTGATCATTGGTGGGCTGCAGTACTCATGAAGGCCACACCAGACGGAGAAGTGACATGCAGATATTGCAGCGGTCTATTTGACAACAGCGAAGTTATCAGATGGCACATCAATGAGAAAGAGTTCTTTGCAGTTCGAAAGGCTTTCAAAAAATGGCCATTATTTTTACTGGCAAAGAAATTTATCTTAAAAATAGTTAATACAAGTGTCAAGTCTTTTTTGAAAATAAAATTGAATCAAAACCAGAAAATGCTAGACTTTTAAGATGGCAAGCTGAATGGCAATATTATGATTATGATATCGTCATTGTAAAATCTATAAAAATATTCTCGCAGATTTCTTAAAGAGAGATGGAAGCAAGTGAAGCTAATTCCATCATAACGAGATCAAAGCACCTTAGAGAAAATCTGGAGGAGCTAGACAAGAAGATCAATTGCCTGGTGATAAATTCTCAGGTTACGGGTCAAGTACAGGTGGGTCTCACGAAGGTCCAATAGGCTATGAAGGCTACCATGCAGACTCACACCTGTTTATGGGACAGTCTTTATATTCCCCTCCGACGGGATGCTTCAGCAGTGAAGTTAAAGTCGTGTTTCAGAGAGCCGGGCTCATGAACCGGTGTGGAGGATTCAAGTACCACCACTACAAGTCCTAGTATTGATCCTTTCGGGGAAGATACTGGAGGAAAAATTGATTGCCAGGTATCTCGGATATCTGAAGAATCAAGCCAACCCAGCACCTCAGGGGTTAAAGATGAAGAGATTACTCATAGGCCATCGGCGGGCAAATCTAAGGTTAATACTGACGAGATTAAAGTTTCCCCAACTTCCCCTTTGGAGGAATATCAGAGAACATGGGAGAAACTCTATACAAGAGTGTGTGTAATTCATGGAAAAATAACAGCGGACCGGTCAGGAAAATACCCAAGAATGTGGACGCATCCTGGTGTCAAACCAGAAAGTGTTCGAGAGTGGTTTGATTTTGGCTGTCTAGCCCCAGTATTTACCACAGCACCAAGTTTTTTGGAAATCATAAAATTACCGTATTGGATCTACGACGGGTGTATGACTCGTGGCAAAATAATCATACACTTGGACGAGGAGATGTTCTGGAGCTGAAATTCCTAATCGCAGCCCCAGAAATCACAGAAAAGGCCTTCGCCCCAGCTTCCATTTCGTGAAGTTACAAGGCCTAACTGGAAGGCGATGGACCAAATAAAACCACCGCCCGAAGGAACAACACTCTTTTCCCCGCTCACAGAAGACGACATTACTACCAGAAGAGCTTGGGGATTATGGGTCTGTCTCACTGAGATGGACAAAGTTAAGTATCCGTTCAAAATTTTCCAGAAAACAGCGAACAAATCATTCATGGTTAACTCCATGACGAGCCACACTACAAAATTTGCCGAGGTAAAAAGAAGAGGCAAATATTATGGGACAACAAGATTCCGGCAACCAAATAAATTGGCCGGAAGTTCTGCAACATGGCTCATGTGGGAAGATGGCATGACCACATCTGCCCGAGCTGCCCAGAGCAAAAAGAGCCACTGTTTGGGAAAGGATTCCATGTCAAAAGAGACCAGAAAAAAGATGACAAAGCACGACCAGCCAAACATGGAAGATTCCCACGTGGACTGCAAAAGCCAAATTTCTAGGGACCACAGGGAAACAAGAGTCATGTGATTCTGACGAGGACCACTACCATTATCAAAAGAAAACAAAATGGTATGACAGTCTCTTCGGCCGAAAGTAAAGGGACCACAAGATACCAAACAAGATAGAAGACTCATGTAATGACGTCTGATTATAAACAAGATTTGAAGTCCGAATTTCATATCCACCTCCAGACTTCTATAAATACCAAGGCATTCAGGAAGCTAAGGACATCGAAAATTCTCCATATTTTTCTGAGAATAAAAATTAGAGTCTCCAAGCTTTGTAATTGTTCAACTTTCGTAGGTTGGTAATATTTCTTTTCTTTCTTTTGTAATCGTTTGTAATATTGTTCTGTTTGGGTTTTTGTTTATGTATTCTTGAGTGAAGCATCATCTATATGAGGGACTAAACAAGTCCGTCTCCTCCCAAAAGTAGATGTTTTAATGTATTAGATATTATAAGTATTCCATAATAAAAATAAGGTTGTTTCCCATCTATCTCCCAGATTTCTTTAAATCTTTCTTATATCTTGATTATACCTTACGCCCTAAGGTAGGAAACGAATTATGGTTGTGATGTGCGGTTTGTGAAGGAGTTGGATAACTGGCAGACTAACCTCGCCTGTGAGCTGAGGTTGAATGGTGAGGAGCCATTCGTAAACACAGTCTGGAGGCAGTAAGTTTTTGACTGGTGGCTTTGCGACCCACCTCGCCGGTGCCGTTATGATCAAAATAGTATATTTCTGTTTGTTAAAATTTTATTGTAATGTGAAAGCATGATGAGCCTGTTATTTATTTTTAACATGATCTTTAAATCGGGTTTTGAATTATATTTAGAATAACGTTATATGAACTGTGAGTCCTTTGCAAAACTATGCTCTTGGGTTCATCCCTGAGATGACATAAACTGAATGATCTCATGTTCATAAAATGCTACTGTTTGGTGAATATTAGGATAAAGAAGATGATAAACAGTATATATAGGCTATGTTGATCTTTAAAACATTTTCCTAGGGTTAAGAATGCAATTTTATTAAAGGTTGGATGGACTGCGTGGACCACTTGGACCACGTGGACCACATGAGGTTATTATTGTTATTTCCACCAAGAATGGACCTAGATCAACTAATATTTTTTCGCTGGACTAGGATAGGTTAAGTTTCAGGAAAGAGTTCTGGCCCGTAATTTTCCCTATTATATATTTACATGAGATAATTTTGTAAAACTAAGTAATTTCCAAATGCATGTTGTTTACCTATAATGGGCTCGGGCCTGAGCCCTAAATGTAGATTTTTATTGGGGACATCCCAGTATCTTGGGACAGTTATATATTACTTTCTTTCCCATTTTATTTTGATATTTACCTTAATCTTTGAAATTAATCTTTACTTGAAAATTTCCCCATTATTTTGGCAAAATTTCCTCCGGCTAATTTAAAAAATAAGGCCATTTAATTTCTAAATTGCTCAATTTGCTAGTGAGTTTAATAAGAGGTCATATGATGATCTTGCATCATGTTTGTTTACAATATTGAGTGATTTTAGAAAGCTTGTTAGATGTTGGTTATTAAATCTAATAATGCCTAAATATAAGCTATTAAGAGCTCATGAAATCTTTCATGCCAACATATTTTTAAGATCTTATAAATTTTATGCAAAATAACCAAAATAACATTAATATGTACATGGAATAATCTTTCTCTACCAGACACTATATGTTTAAAATCATCTTATGATCTCAGGTGACTTATTTTATACGAACATTTTCGGAATTTAATTTTAAATAAGACGGCAGAACTTTTAAGTTAAAGCTTGTAAATTATTTTGACATAAGTTTATAAAAACGGGCTCTTAATCAGGTGTAAAAGTTAGTGATTGTTGCCTAAGAGATGTTTAACAAATGAAAGCAATAACATCAGCTACGGGTGCACATAATGTTGATTGTGATAGTGTACGGACAACTGAGAGAACATCAGTTTCAACAATACAAGGGCCACAACAAAATCTGGTAACAGTCTTGCAGGCTTACAGTCCTCGAGAAATGTAAGAAATGGATATTTTAGCAACTTTACCTAAATTACATTCCCATGGCTTACATACACAGAGAAAATTTACAGTACACATATTTTATCCCTCTCCATTCTCCAACAGGGTTAGCAATTTCAGGCTAAAACAAATGTGTAAAATATAATAGCGATTTTGAGGCCAAAAAAAAGAAAAAAATTAAATTTTTTTTTTAAAATTTTTTTTTCCCTTATTGTTTCAAAAAAATATTTTTGCACCCCCAAATTTTTTTAACCCTAAGTATTATCAAAACAAAAAATTCGTCCCCCACTTTTTTTTCTGGATCAGCCCGACAATATGCTTACGCAATAATTGTGAGAAGCATGCTCTCAAGCTTCTCTCCTTCTCTCTATTCACATGCATTCATTCCATTTTAATTCTTCTATATACAATAAAGACAAAAAGCTATTTTGACATAAATTATTGCAGATGAATGCCCAAATAGTGTGACTAAAATGATTTTATTTTTCAGTTATTATTTTACGAAATACGAATGCATGATATATATGTTAAATAAACTTGATACTTTAAAATAAATTCACTTGAACAGAGTGTGGAGAAAATATCATTTTCTTGTTGCTTATAATTATTTTTTCAGAAAGTTATCAGCTCTGTTATTCCGGGCTTATCAAACACATGTTTGTATTCTAGTTGAAGATGTATCATATCATAAATTCTCAAGTGAACAAAAATCTTATCAAATCTATTTCAAGAATCCATAAAGAATTACATGATAGTTTAGTAAGTGTTAAATTTATTTTTACAGTTTTAGAAGTGGTGTTCTGGTTATTTTCTTACATTGGGCTGGTAGTTCGATTATGTATAAATTTATGTTTTCAGCTTATTTGTACAATTATTTTTATGAAATGAATTCTTCATTCTCTCAATTTTCATTGGCTTTTAGCATGGTATAAAATAAAATTTTTGTCATTCAATTACTTGAAGAAAAAAAAATATTCGTGAAAAGAAACGCAAACCGAGTTCTCGTGTCTTACTGTGAACAATAAAAATCGCGAACTCGATAGCATTTTACCTTAGAAATGTAAAAAAAAAAAAACATTATTTTTTACTTTTTTTTATTTAATGGGCATTATTTTTTTAAAGTAGCCTCCCAAACCTCTCTGAAAATATTTTTTTCACTCGATGCAGGAGACGATCGCCAAGGTCGTTAGGACTGAGGAGTGAAGTTGCATGACTGGTGTCCGATGAGTTTATAAAAAAATTAAAAAAAATTCCAAGAATACAGGTTTGTTGAAGAGGGGAGAGAAAATGTAAAATAATTGTAATTTATATCGAATGGAAAATATTTGGGGAGATGAGTTGAGAATTGTACAATGCGAGACCACAATTTGATGACTTCATGGAAGTTGAACGTTTTACAGTGCAGGTTTTAAGTGTTATGTGGACAAAGACCTCATTCCGATGTCGATGGCTTCAATTATATTGGAGTGGTGGTAAGCCATGACATTGCGAAGTACCTGTGAATAGGAGAAGGAATGGCGGTGGACAGCAGCGGAGGAGAGGTTGCAGATGAAGGTGGCTATGTGAGAATACGAGGTTAACAGAAAGAAGAAGACAATTGAGGACAACTAGGTATTTCCTGTGTTTTGAAAATCGGATCGATCGGTTCAATCGGTGACCCATGATTGGTCATGTCCAGTTGACTTTCTAAAACCACTAAAAAAATGAGTGGGAACCGAATTAAATCGGTAAAAACCGATTTAACCAGTAAACCAGACGACATTTGAACTTGTCGGTTCCATCATGTTTCTTTCTTTTGTTAAAATTTTAATTTTTTAATTTTTTTTGTTAAAATTATAAAGCAAATTTTTAGAACAAAAATATATTATATATAATTTATTGTTAGTGAAATAATTATAAATATAATATTTTATGTATGTCTTTATCAAAAAATCCATTTAATTCCATAAAACGTGTATCATTTCATAATTTTTAAATTTTTTTTTTATAATTTGGTAAATTGTGTTTATTGTTTTTTGAGATGCTTTATTTTTTATTTTTTAATGTTGGACATTTGTTTTGATCTGATTTTTTAAGTTTGACATATTATGTTTATTGTGAATAACTTGAAACTATAGCAAATACATGGTATATGTATTTTACAAAAAAATAGATATTGCATGATGCTGACGTCATCATCAGTTGAACTAGTGGTTCAATCGATCGAACATGTAATTAGTAATGACATCGATTTTATGTCCGATTCGATTTTGAAATACTGGGTATTTCACATCCATTAATCAAGGACAAAAAATATATTTAATGATTTAAAAATGGAGAGGTTATTTATCAAATATGTGAACAAATGAAGGTTAATTACTTCACATTACCGCAAGCTGACGTAAACGACGCAATGTCCGACGGACTTGAGACGGTGCCGTATTAAGGTGGGCGCCAACGAGATTCGATTCTTTACGCAAAACTCAAAGATACTGGTAGTGGGCCCCACTATTTAAGCGCTCACCCGCTTTCTTCCTTAATCTACCTGCCTTCACCTACCTCTTCAAATCATATCATTTTTATATACTATTATTTTTAATCAAATAATTTTTGTGATTATTCCTAAAAATTTGTAAGTAGTCTTGAAAAAATTCATTTTAAATTTAACCTTATTTTTATAATAATTTATTGGGTAAATTTTAAAATTAATCTCGTATGATATGCGTTTGATTAATAGTAATCTCAAATGTTTAGGAGTAATAAAATTGGTCCCATATGATATGATTTTAATCAGTAGTAGTCTTAAACTTTTAGGACTAATCAAAATTGGTTCAACGAATCAAAAGTGGGCTCATAATTGAAATGAGCTTTGAGATTGTTTTTGATTAAATATATATCATATGTGACTAATTTTGATTAGTAAACATTTGAGACTATTATTGATTAAAATTATTTTATGAGACCAATTTTAATTAGTCATAAATATTTGAGACTATTAAACTTATATCATACGAAACTAATTTTGAAATTTCCACTAATTTTATTAAATAACTTTGTACATTTGTTTTAAAGGTTTAAAATTTCTTCATAAATTTTTTTTAAAAAATTTGAAAAAATAATAGAAAAGTTCACTGCTGGATCAGATGTTTTTCAAGAGGGTATCTCCGGCGTCTGTCAGTTAAGCAATTCTCCTTTAAAATATCGCACATTACGCGTACCTTAGCACAACATCCGCCATTCAGCTAGGCTACGCATCCGGGAGGTTGACGACCCACCGACTCTCGTCGCCGACCCATTCTGATTTCTACTCTTACCCATTACATGTACTAATATTCAAGAACTCGAAGCTTTACTCGCAATAATGGGCGTTGATTACTATAATATCCTGAAGGTTTCTAGAGACACTGCTGAAGAAGACGTCAAGAAATCTTACAAGAGATTGGCGATGAAATGGCATCCGGACAAGAATTCTATGAACACCCAGGAAGCGGAGGCGAAGTTCAAGCAGATATCTGAGGCTTATGATGTGCTGAGTGATCCACAGAAGAGGCAGATCTATGATTTGCACCGAGAAGAAGGGTTGAAATCTGGGTTGTATCCGCCGCCGAAAGATTATTGCGGAGGTGGAAGAGGGGGAAGGGGGTTTAAGTTTAGTCCGAGGGATGCGGAGGATATTTTTGAGGAGTTTTTTGGTGGGTTAGATGGTGGGACAGGAAAGAGTAGTGGTGTTGGCGGCGGCGGTGGTGATGGTGGTCGAGGAGAAGGGAGGCTGGTGAGGGCGGAGGCAATGGAGAGCAAGTTGCCGTGTAGTTTGGAAGAGCTGTATAAAGGTTCGAAGAGGAAGATGCAGATTTCAAGAATTGTTCTTGATGATAATGGGTGGGTACATTTGAGTTTTCTTGCTTTCTTTGGTTAAATATTTCCCTTAATTTTAATATATAATTTAGCATAAACTGAAATTGATCATAATTGACAATATTATAATAGCCTTACAATGGATTGGGAACTATGTTTTAGTATGCTTCAATTGTGTTTCCCTTTATATTTCCGAGATTTTAGTATGTGGCTTATGAATTTTGTGGAGAGCATATGAATTATAATTGAATAAAGATAAGCACAATTCAGATACCAGTTATGTAATCGAATTCGCATCCGCATGAATGAAGATAATCTTGTTGTAGTTGCATTTGCAGATTTATTTGTTTAACGGTGTTGTTGATGTATCATTGCTTAGTTATGTTTACTTTGTCATGGTGCGACAGTAGAGACCTCAAGCCTGCAGTGTTATGTAATCTTTACTATATGTTTTTGCATTGTGCTTTCTTTATAATTTGGGGAGCTATGAGACTTATCATGCATGTGTGTAATCATAGTTGTTAAAAGTTAAAAGCTCACAAAATGTGTGTGAGGCTCAAGGTTTAACACAAGCTATGGCGCAGTACTATTATGTAACTAAGATGCTAGGTGGATTTATTCATGTGACCGAGTGACTAAGCCGGACAGAAATAATCTCTATCATCAGTGAAGTTGGTCATTTATTCCGGTTGGTCAAATTGAACGAACTATTTTCACAAGAAAAATTCACCTTAACTTCATGTTTTTAACAGAGTTTGCTTCTTTTTGTTAGTTCTGAACTTTATAGTCTTTGGTTTTCACACGAGTACCTACTGGATACCTTGAGCTTAATTACTTGACTTGTGTGGCATGTTTTGGATAATAATGAGTCTAGGAAAGTACACTTGCATATGTATAAAGAAAGCAAGTAACAAAATTATAAAAGGCCAAAATATTAAAAATATATCCAATAACTTAACAAATGTTAAGATTTGAGTGCTTGATTAGATCATTATCAAAGCTCTTTTTTCTCATCCTGCCATTGACTCCTTTGGTTATCATTAATGTGTAGTCATAATTGCAGAAAGCCTAGCACCATTGAAGAAGTATTAACCATTCATATAAAACCTGGTTGGAAGAAGGGTACAAAGATCACTTTTCCTGAAAAAGGAAATCACGAACCTGGTCACCCCCCTGGAGACCTCATCTTTGTAATAGACGAAAACCAACATCTGATCTTTAAAAGGGATGGCAATGATCTACTTGTCATTAAGAAAATCTCCCTACTCGATGCTCTAACAGGAAAGACTCTCAACTTAACAACTTTGGATGGAAGAGATTTGGCCGTTCCAGTATCAGATATCATCAAACCAGGCCAAGAAATTGTGATCCAAAATGAGGGAATGCCCGTATCGAAAGAACCTGGTAAAAATGGAAATTTGAGGATCAAATTTGATGTCAAGTTCCCATCAAGGCTTAGTTCGGACCAAAAATCAGATCTACGGAGGGTGTTGGGCAGGACAGCAGAGTAATGCTGGATTCAGTTTGGAGGTAATTTATCGATATCCCCAGTTATGGAAGTCGAACCAAGTGTATATACTTAACGTTTCCAGACTAGATTCTTTATTGTTCATAGTAGACGAAATAGATTGAGGTGTTTATTTCACTATTTAGAATTGTTTTAACTTGAACTTAGCTGCTAATTCAACTGCATGACAACTGTTTTGTGATTGCTGTGACAACATGTAAATCCATGATACATCTTTGCTTGAATTTCCACATCTGCAAAAATACAAGGTTTTCTTAGTATTCGGGATCCAAGAATTTCACATGAACAGCCAAAATGGCTGTGTGAGTTATTTTATCTATTTTAGGATGGATGAAATGAACACGAGAATAGCGGGTTGATATCGCTGAATCAAAATGGTCACTGCCATAAAATAAAGCTTTTTAAGACCCTGTCAACTTCATCTCCTCTCTTTATCAGTATAAATGTTGGCATTGGTTCGCTCTCTCTTTAAAGTATGCATTACTGGCTTTAGCTAAAGGATCAATTGAAATTTAAAATGCAACTTTTGGTAACATATGTAATTATCTGACCCTACTTGGTTGTGCTGATGCAGTAGTTTCATAAACAGTGAAAAATTTGCCCCACAACTTGCTTTCTTCTTCACATAAAGCCCAAAATATGGCTACATTTTTGTGGGTAAACGTCTGTTAAAATGAGGGTAAATCAAAATCTGAGAAGCAGTACTCGGAAAATTACTCTCATACCATATACACTAGATTTCTGAAAGCTAAAAACAAGCAAAGTTTTGGCTCATCCGATCAGTTTCCAAAATACGAGAGCCGAATTGGACGAACTTTGAAAGAAAACTTTTTGTAACGTCTTGTTTGGTCAACGATATGCCCAACAAATCAAACATCGTTGGCGGATTGTTGGGGTGAGAAATTGTTGTCCCATACATCTCATTACAGGTTTGTTTGATGATGTCCTTAAGGGTAGTGCCCTTAGGGGCATCATCACCATTCATTTGGAATTTTTTTTTTAAAAACAAAAAGAAGATTCTAAATGAATGGTGGATGATGCTCCTGAGGGTAGTGCCCTTTGCCCTTAAGGGCAACAACAATGAAACCCTCATTACGTATGCATTTTGCTAATACTTTACGGTACCATTTGGATCTAGTGATGTGATAAGTAATATAATGATTAAAATTGTAAGATGATGATAAATAATGTAGTGTAATAAATTATATGGTGTTTGATGGAGAAAGATGATGGATTGATTTATTGTTTGGTATAATGACTAAAATACCCTCAAAAATTTGAAATTGAAATTTTGGCCGAGTTTCAAATTTCGATAGAAATTTCAAATTTTTTAGATTAAGCTACAAGAAATAAGTTGAAATTTTTTACGGCAATTTCAAATTTTAAAATAATAAACAAATGAGGGAAATGATATATATAAAATTTTGCTAAAAAGTGAGATTAGAATGGGATAATAAGATATGATAATTTTTTAAAAAAAACGAACCAAACAGTAGACAAAATTAATCATGAGATAATTTTATACCAATCATGCAAAGCAGATATGCCCTAAAAGATCGAATAAGGTCATCTCATTCACCTAAGAATTAGTCAAATTTTGATTAAACCTAATTCGAAAATTCTATTAATTCAATTCAGTTTTTGTTTCATTTTAACAATATGGTTAACCAAACCAACCGAATCTTTTAATTTTTGAAAGAAAATTAATTTTTAATTTTTTTCTTCTAAAACCAGTTTATCTTATTCTTCTATTTATTTTTATTTTTTAAACTTTTAAAATCAAATCATCTTGTTGTAAAATTTTTAATATATTTTTTTTAAAAAAAATACCAGTTCGGTTAATTCAAGTTTTTCAAGTTTGAAAATTTCGGACGGCTGAGTTATTACCATAAAAATTTAATTAATTCGATTTTTGGAAATTCGGTACAGTCGGTAACCAAATTGATCCAATACTCACCCCATGGTATGATTGTTTCAACCAGAAACATTATCCCTTCCATTCATTGTGCCACAACAAAAGTGCCAAGAGTCCTACAAAACCATACACCTTTCATACCGTCCAATCATAAAGAAAATGACCTCAGAAGAGAAGTTCCCAAAAGGCCAAAACAATAAACCACATCACTAGCCATAAGATTAAGACGTTGCTTGGACGTGCCCGGTATGACCTTCAGAAGCATGGTAATTGTAGCTGTTGTTGCCCATTCCCCTGCCACCTTGACCTCTATAATTGTAGTGGTTCCTCGGGTAATAACCGCCTGGTTGATGATCATAAAATTGGCCACGCCCATTCTGATAGCCTCCCCTCCCATTTCCTCGTCCCCCACGGCCACCGTTGACATATCCTCTACGTCCACTTCCACCGCTGCCACGACCACCTCTATAGTTCCGGTATGTCCTGTGAGTAGGATGCTGCTGGTCATTCAAATCTTGATCTCTTGGATCTTGATCCACTTCTGTTTCTTGTATTGCTACCTCTGTTTGAACCAGAACTTCAGGGGAATTCTCTAGCTCTGGTCCACCCTAAGAGCGAAAATAAAATATTCTTGATGAATAATTATTCGTATTGTATACTACTATTATTACGAATTCAGAAAAAACATGGGGAGAAGAGGGCACTCCTCCACGTGATTCTAATCTTCTAACAAGAGGAAAACAAACTACCTGATGAAATTCTTCAAGTGGTTCAGTTTTATCATTGTAGATTTCATCGCTATGGGAATTCGATGAGTCTTCCTGAAAGACACAAGATCAAGCAATATAAACGGACAACAAATGGAAGGAACAGCTGAAGAAATGTTCAAATAATATAAGAAAGAATCATTGAGGTAACATAGAGATAGTAACAGAGCAGTGCAAATCATGCTCTAATCATTTCATGATTTTAAACATAGGTTTTAATAGGTCAAGTCCTTAGTGTATACTGTAGGAATTTGTAAAGCCAATTGCTCGGGAGTAATTCATGTTGAAGATTCTTATTCTAGGTCCTATAATGATTTGAAGTCAATTAGGAATCAAGGACGATTCTCACAAGGACAAATATTATAATTGGTAACAAGTGTATATTTCACTGTCAATTTCATTCATATTTTGGTAGCACAGAATGTTTTCCACATTGGGTAAAAGGTTTTGGACTACAGAGAGCATGAATGATTGCCTGCAACTGTTACAGGCTCAACCTATATGTCTGAAATGTTTACCAGCCATCACAGTTTTGCATAGGTTTGTCTGCTTGATCTACTGGAAGACAAGACAAGCTATTTCCTTCGCGCCCTTTACTTTTGATCAGTTTAGAATGTATGCAGAAACTCAACATCTGATTGGACAGTCTACGAAGTGGAAAAAAAAAACAGTAGAGAAAGGAACTTAAAACTTTATCGTGATATCCAGAATGTAAAGAACACTGGCAATTGTTATGACAACCTGAAAACTTAAGCTTTCAGAAGCAAAAGCAACCAGTAGATTTGTGGCCTTACAGATGTGAACTACAAGAACTAGTATATGAACAGCCAGAAGAATCGATTTCTGTCACAACGCTATGTAAAGATCAGTTATCATGGTTCAAGAAAATGATGTGTGCAACAAATATAATGCAAGAACATGGTTCTTTAACACACTTAGCAGACAATCCATTAAAACCTATTTTTCATCAAGCATAATTCATGTAAACCCAATCTAAACTACCTGTAGCTGATACTCTGAAACTGAGCCTTCCACAGGGGAAGTCACGCTAACAGGAACCACATAACCATGAACTGGGATCTGAAAAGATCCATAATTCTCAGCAGCAGCAGCCACGTCAACAGTAGCCTTGATAGCTGGAGTTGTTGTAAAGTATTCTGAAGCCATAATTTTATCCAACCTCTCCCTTAAGCCAGCATCTAAAATGACCACCATAATTAAGAAATTTCAAAATAGCACCATGGAAGACACAATATGGCTACAAGATGGTACAGAAGTAATCAATGATACGAAATAGATTCACAGTAACACACAACTTAATGTTTTATCCAGGTTTCAGAATACTGGATCTTCCTAGACTTCACAAAGAAACAACTTCTAGTTCTCAATAGGAATATTTTTCTTTCCCGTAAAAAGAAACCTTCAACTTCAAAAGTTACTTAAAGCACCCCTCAAGCATCATGGCAAAATAACAAATACAACTTCTCATGCTAGTGCAAATTATTAAAGAAAAACAAGGAGAAGAATAAAATAAAAGCATTTGAACTCAAACATGCGGGAGTTCTGTTCCTAAAATGTCTTAGACCAGCCAAATGAGTAATTTGCAAGCATAATAAACATTATTCCTAGGACACATACGCTTTTACATACGAAATAAAGTATGTTAACAAATGTAGAATGTTCAATTGAATGATAAGACATACTTCATATACTAAAATCTAACCACTGTGAACACGGTAACTCCAACTTCATTCTTCATCATAAAAAGATCATAAAATGGCACCATGGAAGACACAATATGGCTACAAGATAGTACAGAAGTAATCAGTGATATGGAAATAGATTCACGGGAACATGCAACTTAATGAATTATCCAGGTTTCAGAATACTGGATCTTCCCAGACTTCACAAAGAAACTTCTAGTTCTCAATAGGAATATTTGTTTTACCCTTATGAAGAAAACTTCAACTTCAAAGGTTACTGAAAACACCCCTCAAGCATCACGGGAAAATTACAAATACAACTTCTCATGTTAGTGAAAATTATTAAAGAAAAACACGAACGAAAACAATAAAAAAAACATTTGGACTCAAACACACGAGAGTTCTGTTCCTAAAATGACTCAAACAAATGTAGAATGTTCAATTAAATGATAAAGACATACTTTATACACTAGAATCTAACAACCGTGGACATGGTAACTCCAACTTCATTCTTCATCATAAAAAATCACAAAATAGCACTATGGAAGACACAATATGGCTAAAAGATGGTACAGAAGTAATCAATGATATGGAAGTAGATTCATGGGAACATGCAAAATGCTTTATCCAGGTTTCAGAATACTAGATCTTCCTAGACTTCACAAAGAAACTACTAGGAATATTATTTTTGCCACCATCAACTTCAAAAGTTACTGAAAACACCCCTCAAGCATCATAGGAAAATAATAAATACAACTTCTCATGTTAGTGCAAATTATTAAGGAGAAACACGAAGGAGAACAATAAAATTAAAGCATTTGGGCTCAAACACATGGGAGTTCTGTTCCAAAAATGTCTTGGACCAGCCAAATGAGTAATTTGCAAGCATAATAAACATTATTCCTAGGATACATATACTTTACATATAAGAAATGAAATATGTTAACAAATGTAGAATGTTCAAGTGAATGATAAGACATGCTTCATACACTAGAATCTAACCCGTGAACATGGTAACTCCAACTTCATTCTTCATCATAAAAAATCACAAAATGGCACCATGGAAGACACGATATGGCTATAAGATGGTACATAAGTAATCAATGATATGGAAGTAGATTCACGGGAACATGCAACTTAATGCTTTATCCAGGTTTCAGCACAAAGAGACGACTTCTAGTTCTCAATAGGAATATTTTTTGCCCTTAAGAAGAAACCTTCAACTTCAAAAGTTACTGAAAACACCCCTCAAGCATCATGGGAAAATAACAAATACAACTTATCATGTTAGTGCAAATTATTAAAGAAAAGCGCGAAGGAGAACAATAAAATAAAATAAAAGCATTTGGACTCAAACACATGGGAATTTTGTTCCAAAAATGTCTTGGACCAGCCAAACGAGTAACTTGCAAGCATAATAAACCTTATTCTTAGGACACACATACTTTTACATAAGAAATGAAGTATGTTAACAAATGTAGAATGTTCAATTTCATGATAAGACATAATTCATATCCATCGCTCGGAAGGCATAGAAGAGGGCATCTAGATTTATGGGGACTCCAACTAAGATTTTCATGGGGTCAAAAACAAAGAATTTGCTTATATTTCCAAAATATTCTAAAATTTATGGGCAGAAATCATCAAGTTTCAAAAGTTGAGGGGGCTCCAGCGATCCCACTGCTCTCCCACAACCCTCCCTCGCTGCTCTCCCACAACCCTTGCCCATAGTCATACTAAATAAATTACAGAATCATGCATCCAACGTTCCATGCAGCATAACCATCAACAAAGACAATTGCATCTCTTTTTTATGCAGGAAAGACGACATAATTATTCATAAAAAAAAACGAGTGGAATTCAGTTGACTCCAAGCAGCCTGCAATCCAGAACTCTTCTACTTTTGAGAACAAGCAAATCCACCACATGTTAACCTTTTAAATTTAATCACATTGTGTGTAAAAAAAAGAAAGAAAGAAGCAAGCTCTACCACATACGCACAATAACATATATATGGAAAGCAGATGGAAGGAAACAGTTATTGCAAAAGAAAGATAGTGTAGCATTCATACAACTGATATCCAAATTGGGATCAATGCGCTGTTCTGAATTTGCAAGCCAGAGCTTAGCATGCTCAGCGCATTTCTCCAGAGCGTTCTTGTGCGGCAAATTTGAGTTAAAAGGCCGTGAAATCAACGAACTCCCAAGCATCGAAATCAGATCCAAATCCCACTCTTTGAGAGGTGCCCCGGAGGTATCATCATCCGTAACATAATCATACGTCAAGCAGGAGCTCCTCTCATGAGACCTTGTAATCATGTTATCGTGCGCCCTCATCAGCGTCTGAACATCAAAAACACTCCCAAAATAGAGCAAACTGATTAGATCCGAAATATCCGAAACGCCGCCGTTTCCGTCCTTCACATCTAGCTCCTGAACTTCTTTCTCGCCACTATCTTTAGTCCCCAGACTTCGCTCCTTCTCCAAGGCGAGTGAAATCTCTTGAACAAGTGCTTCCGAAAGAGGTTGACGAAGCTTCTCGAGCTCTTCAATCCCCGCCAGAAGGGAGGGTTTAGACCTTAGGGTCTCGTCTTGCTCCTTGTTTAGGGTTTTTCCATGGGACATAGATTCCTCCATTTGCGTTATGCGGGTTAACTTCTTGCGTAAGTTGCGGATGCGTTTGTTGATTAAGGAAAGAACCGGACCATCGTTGGTTGTGTCGGACAAGGAGGATGCAGCCACTGCCGCCATTTTGGGTTGAAATAAAGGGGAAAGAGGAGAGGTGCTAGGGTTCAGACCACCGGGTGTTATGACTTAGAAGATGATGTCCGATGTCTTTAATTCTTAATTTTATGTATTTTCATTTATCAAACAAATTAGTTTTATTTTCAGTTATTTGGTTTAAGGTTAGTGGGGCTTAGGACATTAAACATGGGTAGTCATGTGTTAGTGGGCCTATAATTATGCCTTAGTTGTTATTTACAATTCTGTATAAATATTTGGAAAATGAATGAAGAAATCAACTGATAATTTATTCAAAGAATATTGCAAAGGAGGCAGGCAACCTCGAATTGCCATTAGAAAAATACTCAATTATCTATTACCATAACAGTGGTATCAGAGCGGCGTTCCTGCGAAAATGGCGGAAGGCACTAGACAAGCTCTTCTGGCAGAAGCGATTGCAGCTTTAAAAGAAGATAATAACAACCTGCGTGAAGAACAAACAAGACAAAAGGATGTATTAGCTGCTGTCCTTCAACAGATCACGAATTTAGCTTCCAGTTATGAACATTTGGCAGCAAATCAGAATTTTGGAGAAGGATCTTCGAATTCCAAGGTTAGTACTAATCCTTTGTTTGAGGGAAACGGGGGAATTCAGGTTAGATCACTTAGATTAGATTTTCCTAAGTTTGATGGTACAGATCCGGATGAATGGGTTCAAAAGGCACAACAGTTCTTTGAATACTATAACACTAGTGACGATCAAAGGGTACAAATAGCATTTTTTCATATGGAGGGTAAAGCTCTTTCATGGTATAGTTGGTTAAAGGAATCTAGTCCAGTAAATTCTTGGGATGAATTTATTTTTGCACTAAGGGTTCGATTCAGCCCTTCGGTCTATGATGATCCAGTGGGGGAATTTACTAAGCTTAAACAAACAAGTACAGTAGAAGCATATCAAACACAATTTGAAATGCTATCTAATAAAATTTGTGGCTTATCTGAGGAGTTCAGAATCAGTACCTTTTTAAGTGGGTTGAGGGATGATCTCAGGATCACGGTAACCATGTTCAAACCTTCAAAATTATCAACTGCATTTGGATTAGCTAGATTACAGGAGGAAGAGGTGAACAGGCGTGTTAAAGGGAACCCAACCAGATTCCAAACATTCCCGAACATTAACACAACCAACACAGGAAGATTTCCAAGCCATCAAAATACCAACCCAAACCCTTTTGTTCGACTACCTCCTCCACATATTAAAACCAACCCAAGGCTCCAAAATTTCAACAATACCAGAACAAACAATTTCCCTATCAAAAGACTTAGTTCCACTCAAATGCAGGAAAGAAGAGAGAAAGGATTATGTTGGTTTTGTGATGAAAAATACCACCCGGGACACAAATGTAACAAACCAAAAATCTATTTACTAGAAGGGTTGAGGGGAGAGGAAGAAGAAGATGAAGTTGATAATGAGGAAGGAATCATTACTGTTGTTGAGGATAATGAAAGGGAGATGGGAGAATTATTAAAGATATCTTTACATGCTATAGCTGGATCTTTATCTCCTAAAACAATGCGGTTATTTGCTGAAATAAATCAACAAAAAGTTTTAATCTTGATTGATACCGGGAGTACCCATAGCTTCATAGATCCATATGTAGCAAGAAAAACAAACCTGTCAAGGGAAGTAAGCCACTTAACAGTTCAAGTGGCAAATGGGGCCACTATTCCTTGCCTTGGTTATTGTAAAGCAGTTTCTGTCAAATTACAGGGTTATCAATCTACAACTAACTTATATGTGTTAACACTTGGGGGGTGTGATGTAGTTCTTGGGGTGGATTGGTTAAGTGGATTAGGACCAATCTTATGGAACTTTTCTGATCTAACTATGAAGTTTCAGTGCGGAAATCAGGCTATTCAGCTGCAGGGTATCAAAAGACCAACAAACAAAATTGTGGAGGAAGCTTCTAGCGCCAAAATAAAAAAAGAGGCGGTCAAAGGCATTTGGTTGCATATCATGGATGGAAACACTCACAAGAATAATGTACAATGTCCAGTAGAGCTACAAGAAATATTGGACAGATTTGAAGGGGTATTCGCAGAACCAGTGGGACTGCCACCTCCCAGATTTTTTGATCATAAGATTAAACTACTGGAAGGTACCAATCCTGTGTGTGTGAGACCCTACAGGTACCCATATTATCAAAAAGAAGAGATTGAGAAGATTGTAGCTGAGTTATTAAAAAAAGGGAGTATTAGAGGCAGTCAAAGCCCCTATTCTTCTCCTGTGTTGTTGGTAAGGAAAGCGGATGGAAGTTGGAGGATGTGTGTTGATTACCGAGCTCTTAATAAGAATACCATTAAAGATAAGTATCCTATACCCAACATTGATGAGCTTCTTGATGAGTTAGGTGGGGCTGAGATATTTTCTAAAATGGATTTAAGATCGGGATACCATCAAATACGAATGAATCTTGATGATATACCTAAAACTGCCTTCCGAACACACGAGGGTCATTATGAATTTTTAGTAATGCCATTTGGGCTTACTAATGCTCCTTCGACTTTTCAAGGAGTAATGAATGAAGTGTTTAAGCCTTACATGAGGAAATTTGTACTTGTGTTTTTTGATGACATTTTAGTATACAGCAAGTCCATGAATGAACATGTACAACACTTAACCAAAGTGTTTGAGTTATTACAGGCTGAACAGTTTTATGCAAAGCTATCTAAGTGTATCTTTGGCAGCCCGGAAGTAGAATATTTGGGGCATGTGATATCAAGATATGGAGTTAAGGCAGACCCTCATAAGCTGGTAGCAATGCAAGAGTGGCCAACTCCGAAAAATCTTAAAGCATTAAGGGGTTTTTTAGGACTCACAGGCTACTACAGAAAGTTTGTAAAGGGATATGGAGCCATAGCTGCTCCATTAACTGCTCTCTTGAAGAAGAATTCTTTTTCTTGGAATGATCAAGCACAACAAGCATTTGCAAAGCTTAAGGAAGCTATGGTAAAACCTCCAGTATTAACATTACCTAACTTTTCTAAAGAATTTGTTGTTGAATGTGATGCTTCAGGAGGAGCTTTAGGAGCTGTATTAATGCAAGAGGGACATCCACTTGCATATTTCAGCCAGGCTTTAAAGGGGAGAAATTTGAATCTTTCAACCTATGAGAAAGAGTTGCTGGCAGTGGTGATGGCAGTAAGGAAATGGAGACACTATCTATTGGGACATTCATTCAAAGTACGAACTGATCAGCAAGCATTAAAATACCTGCTGGAACAGAAAGTAGGCACTCCCTCACAACAAAAATGGATGTCTAAGTTACTAGGATATGATTTTATAGTGGAATATCGAACGGGCAAAAGTAATGCTGCAGCAGATGCCCTCTCCAGAATGCCCTGCATAGAAGGACTACAGACAAACAGCCTTCAAACACAGTTAAACTCCCTACAAATCAATCCAAACTCCTCTCACCCACTTATACATAACCAAGCCATTAGTATGGTGCAAGCACCTTGGGTGGAAGAATTAAAGAGATCTTACCAACAAGATCCCATGTTGCAGCAGCTCATTAGCCACAGCCAACAAGGGACCTTAAATCCATCCCTTTACCAATTACGTGGTGATCTCCTCTTTTACAAAGGGAGATTACATCTGGGATCCTTGGTGGCCTTTCAGCAACAAATCCTACAACAATTCCATAGTAGCCCATTAGGTGGTCATACTGGAGTTCAGAAAACACAAGCAAGAATCAAAAAGGAATTTTACTGGCCTGGTTTAAAAAAAGATGTCAGGAAGCATGTTAGGGAGTGTGATGTATGTCAGAGAAACAAGGTGGAAAATCTCCATCCAGCAGGGTTGCTCCAACCATTACCAATACCTGAAAAAAATTGGGAAGATATTAGTATGGATTTCATAGAAGGCCTACCCTTTTCTGGAGGAAGGGATGTAATCCTGGTGGTAATAGATAGACTGAGTAAATATGCACATTTCATAGCCCTTACACATCCATACACAGCAACACAAATAGCCAGAGTGTTCATGGACAATATATTCAGGTTGCATGGCATACCACAGTCTATAGTAAGTGATCGAGATCCTATCTTTACTAGTAATTTTTGGAAAGAATTATTCAGGTTATGTGGAACAGAATTATTACTAAGTACGGCATACCACCCCCAAACCGACGGACAAACAGAGGCTATGAATAAAATATTGGAATGTTATCTCAGGTGTTTTTCAAGTGACAGGCCTAAAGATTGGGTACAATGGTTACCTTTAGCCGAGTATTCCTACAACACATCGGTTCACACGTCCACGAAGGTGTCACCCTTTGAAGTAGTGTATGGACAGAAGCCACCGCGATTGATGCCCTTCGAACATGGATCTACTATGGTGCAGGCAAGTAGAAGATGAACTCAAGACTCGAGAGTTCATTCATAAGCTCATACGCGAGAATCTACAAGAAGCACAGAATAAAATGAAGTATTATGCGGATCTGAAGAGAAGAGAGCTGAACTTTGAAATAGGGGAGTATGTTTACCTAAAATTACGGCCGTACAGACAGATGAGCATATCCATGCGTAGAAATCTCAAGATCGCCCCTAGGTATTACGGCCCCTTTAGGGTGTTGCGCCGAGTAGGAAAAGTAGCTTATGAGCTGGATCTTCCACCAGAAGCAAAAATCTATCCTGTTTTTCATGTTTCCTGTCTCAAGAAAAAGCTGGGAGAAGGGGTACAAACTTGTATCGAGTTACCTCAGGTGAGCGCCGACGGGGGTCTAGCACCAGAACCACAACAGATATTGCAAAGAAGGTTAAAGAAAAAAGGGAATAGAGCGGCGGTGGAGGTTCTGGTACGATGGGTTGGAGCTGGAGAAGAAGATGCGACGTGGGAAGACCTCGAAGTGCTGCAACAGCAATACCCTAGCCTTGGGGACAAGGCTTTTGAAGGAGGGAGTAATGTTATGACTTAGAAGATGATGTCCGATGTATATCATGTCTTTAATTCTTAATTTTATGTATTTTCATTTATCAAACAAATTAGTTTTATTTTCAGTTATTTGGTTTAAGGTTAGTGGGGCTTAGGACATTAAACATGGGTAGTCATGTGTTAGTGGGCCTATAATTATGCCTTAGTTGTTATTTACAATTCTGTATAAATATTTGGAAAATGAATGAAGAAATCAACTGATAATTTATTCAAAGAATATTGCAAAGGAGGCAGGCAACCTCGAATTGCCATTAGAAAAATACTCAATTATCTATTACCATAACACCGGGCCGGCAAAATCAGGAGGCGGAGCTCGGTCCTTGAGGAGGGTTTGCAAACGCAGAAAGCGACGGCTCGGGGGTTTTAAGAGAGAGGGAGTGGGCGCTGCCAGCGGTTATTGGGATATATCAGATTATCGGTGTGATAATTATAGGGCGGTTTTGATACGATTATAAATTTTTATATTATTATATATATTATACATACATATTGTTATCAATTCAGCAAGTATAAATAAATACATATCACTGAAATTATCATAGTATTACTCATACTAACACCAAATGCATATTACTTCAACTAACATAAAATTTAACAAGCACGTCCATATAAAAGATAACACCAAAAATATTCTTATCAAACTCAAGAAACTTATACATAAATGCATGTCGCTGAAATCATCATCGCATCACTCATACTAACACCAAATATGTATTACTTCAATTAACATAAAGTTTGACAAACACGTCTAAACCAAAGATTTTGCGATGAACCTTGAAGATTTAAGAGTTCAAAACCAACTATTGTAAAATGGTTGGTGATGTGATTCGATATTTTAGGTATAAGGTAGAATAAAGTGTTAATGAAAAATAACGATAAACACACCAAGATTTTTTACGTGGAAAACCCTCAAATTGAGAGAAAAACCACGGGACCTAGTCCAGTATAAAACTTTACTATAAACATTGATGATTTACAAGACTCTCCTCACACAAGTGACAATCGCCCAATGACTTATAAGAATATCCTAGAAAAATAATAAAAATGACCGAACAGAAATAAATTTGCTCTCTTCGGAGTCTTTTTGTCTCGAAAAATTCAACCCCTAACTGTGAGACCATCTGCGGGTATTTATAGGGCTGTTCCCAGTTATTGGCTCGCGGGAGATCCGGAATACGATGTCCTCTGATCGTGGCTTAACTGGAGCCAAACGTGTCCAAGAAATCCGCTCCCCATTACTGCACGTTTATCCACGTCGGTTGATTTATTGGTTATCTCCGGGTCTTCCGCTAGTCTTTGACCAAAAAACCGAGGAGGGTTTAGCGACGATTCTGTTCGGTGTCTTTCTGTTCGGTAAAACCCTGCTCGATGCTATCTGTTCGGTGTACTCATGTTCGGTATATGACTTGTTTGGTTCTTGGGGGGTGTTTTACCCGAGGAAGTCAATATGTCATATGGCATCACCTCACCCCCCTAAAGTAAAGCAAGACGAGACTTTTGAAGTCTTGTTTTATTATCTTCGGGTAAAATCATAAACTTAACCTGCTCGGGATATTTTGCCGCCCTTTTTTCCCGCTCAAAAATGTCAAATGCCGCGCGACGTTTCGTTTCCCGAGGCACCTTTATGACCTTTCATTCCCTCATCTTTGGACGGTGAGGATTGAATGACTGTTCATATGGTCCCATCTATAAATACCCATCACTTTTCTTCATTTGTCTTACTTTGCTGCATTTTGCTTCCGAGCTAGCATCAGACGATCGAACAACTTTACCCAGTAATCTTCATTTTTTAGTCACCAAGTATGGTTTCTTCCTCAGCCGACTCTTCGTTACAGGCGATAGATATGTTCAATGAGGGAGACGCTCTTAGCCCCTCTCCTCAACCCTCTTCCTCTTCTTTTGATAGCGAGAAAACTCTAAGCTCTTCTGCTGCGTCAGCTGCTCGTACACAAGAGTAGAGACTTGCTACAGAGCGAGATTTAGTTAAAGCTCGCGTTCCCTGGTTCGAGATCTTTGAGTCTGAGGTCAAATTGACTCAGCACCTAAGTAATATCCGAACTAAATGGGAGATTTCCGAGGGGACTTCTATTATTGCTCCCCCTTCCGGATCTCGTCCCCACTTACCCCCTAAGGGGTATTTTCCTTTTTATATAGACCAGCTCCGAGGAGGCCTCCGCTTTCATATCCCTCCTTTCTTTATTGAAGTAGCCTCCTACTTCTCTGTTTCACTTAGTCAATTATTTCCCAATAGTTATCGATTATTAGCAGGCTTTTTCATAGTTCTTTCTTATCTGGGTTTTACCCCTACTACCGAACTTTTCCATTGTTTTTTTACAATTGAACAAGAAAGAGATCGGGCTCTTTTACTTTTCCTCCCGGACAGGGGTTGGCTTCCTCAAAAAATGCCCCTCGTCCATAAAAAACTGGAAAAACTCTTACTTTTTTGCTCGTCCACTCCAACCTTGGGATTGCCCTATGGAGTGGAGGGAAAATCTCCCGAGGGGCAAGTCAATCAAGGGTCACCTTGAGGAGGAACCGTATTTGTCGGTTCGTCGTGCACTTGGCGATCAGTGTTTTAATTTGATGGAGATGATTGACGACGGACTGCTATACTTGTTCCAGCTGAGCCCGAAAGGTGCATCCTTGAAAATGCCCCTCGGTGAGTGCTTTTCAAGCAGTCTCCTTCGTTTTACTTTCGACTTATTATGTTCGGACTAATATTTCTCTGCTCTTTTCAGAAACGAAGATGATGAAGGCTAGGATGGCCGAGATGCTGAAGGAGAAGAGCCAGAAAGGCCAAACTTTGAATGCTGTTACTGCTCCTGCCCCTCCCCCTTCCGTCGAGATTGTGACTCCTCCTGAGGAGAGGGCTTCTCCCGAGAGGACTCAAGCTCTTCATCGCCGGAAGAGGGCTACTCCCGAAGGTCCAAGTTCTTCGCCCCAAGCACCTCCCCTTAAGAAAACTTCTTCTTCCATTATCCCTTCCGAACCTCGAGCCTCCTCCCAACCCGCTCTCGGTGTTACTCGGCCTACCTCGAGATACCATATCCCGTCGTGGGCGTATTCTCCCACCGTTCCATTACTGAAAAAACCCGACCCCAAAGCCTCCCAATCCATTTTGTGCTACACCCCCAACTCAGCCGACCGTAAGTACCTCGGGGAACTGGCCTTCAGCAACCTGGTGAACGACTTCTCCTCCTCCTTTACTCAGGTAGATACTTTTACCAATTAATCTGCTTTGCTTGTCTTTTATCAATACATTCATCCGTCACTTTAATTTTTTATATGCTCTGATGCAGGCCCACATGATGGCGGGTGAGCTTCTCACTCGTTTTCATTCAGTACGATTAGCTGATGGCCATAACCAGAAGCGCATCAGGCAGTTGGAGAGTATGGGTGAGGAGCTGAAGAAGTCGGCGAGTCTTCTAGAAGAGCGGCACTTGGCCCTGGTGTCAGCTCGGGATAAAGCGGAAAAGCACTTGCAGAAGAGCGGACAAAGTTCACCGACCTGGAAAGTGCTAATTCTACTTTATCAGAGCAGTACAAATCCCTGGCCGAGCACCATCAATCTGTCTCTGAGCAACTTGCTCAAGAGAAATCTTCCACTGCTGCTCGTATGGAAGAATTATGGCTCGCGAAGAAGGCCGAGTTTTTGAAGTCTCCGGAGTATAGCAACATGGTGGCTGACCGTGCTTCTAAGTTTTTTTATCACGGATTTGAAGCATGTGCCAGCCAATTTGGATCTCTAGGCTACCTTCGAAGGAGCTTCAAAAGATTTCCTTGATGTGAGTGCAGCTTTAGAAAGCCTCCTTCAAGAGCTATTTCACCCGTAGAGTAGAGCTTTTACTTTTTCTTGTATTTCTTTTCGTTCTTGAATAAAATTATTCACTTGGCTATTTTCCTCCGTAAAACAACAAATTTTTAAGTTTAAACGTGGATCCAACATCCCGATCCCACGAGTAAACAATTAAAATTCCGAACAAGCTCGTCATCCCGAGCAAACACACTTAGGCAATTTTAAGTTTAAACGTGGACCAAACATCCGGATCCCACGAGTAAATAATTAAAATTCCGAACAAGCTCGCTACCCCGAGCACAAACACTTAGGCAATTTTAAGTTTAAACGTGGACCAAACATCCCGATCCCACGAGTAAACAATTAAAATTCTGAACAAGCTCGCTACCCCGAGCACAAACAATTAGGCAATTTTAAGTTTAAACGTGGACCAAACATCCCGATCCCACGAGTAAACAATTAAAAATCCGAACAAGCTCGCTACCCCGAGCACAAACACTTAGGCAATTTTAAGTTTAAACGTGGACCAAACATCCTGACCCCACGAGTAAACAATTAAAATTCAGAACAAGCTCGCTACCCCGAACACAAACACTTGGGCAATTTTAAGTTTAAACGTGGACCAAACATCCCGATCCTACGAGTAAACAATTAAAATTCCGAACAAACTCGCTACCCCGAGCACAAACACTTAGGCAATTTTAAGTTTAAACGTGGACCAAACATCCCGATCCCACGAGTAAACAATTAAATTTCTGAACAAGCTCGCCACCCCGTGCACAAACACTTAGGCAATTTTAAGTTTAAACGTGGACCAAACATCCCGATCCCACGAGTAAACAATTAAAATTCCGAACAAGCTCGCTACCCCGAGCACAAACACTTAGGCAATTTTAAGTTTAAACGTGGACCAAACATCCCGATCCCACGAGTAAACAATTAAAATTCCGAACAAGCTCGCTACCCCGAGCACAAACACTTAGCCAATTTTAAGTTTAAACGTGGACCAAACATCCCGATCCCATGATTAAACAATTAAAATTCCGAATAAGCTCGCAACCCCGAGCACAACAACTTAGGCAATTTTAAGTTTAAACGTGGACCAAACATCCCGATCCCACGAGTAAACAATTTAAATTCTGAACAAGCTCGCTACCCCGAGCACAAACACTTAGGCAATTTTAAGTTTAAACGTGGACCAAACATCCCGATCCCACGAGTAAACAATTAAAATTCCGAATAAGCTCGCTACCCCAAGCAGAACCACTTAGGCAATTTTAAGTTTAAACGTGGACCAAACATCCCTATCCCACGAGTAAACAATTAAAATTCCGAACAAGCTCGCTACCCCGAGCAAAAGCACTTAGGCAATTTTAAGTTTAAACGTGGACCAAACATCCCGATTCCACGAGTAAACAATTAAAATTGCCTAAGTTTAAACGTGGACCAAACATCCCGATCCCACAAGTAAACAATTAAAATTCCGAATAAGCTCGCAACCCCGAGCACAATCACTTAGGCAATTTTAAGTTTAAACGTGGACCAAACATCCCGATCCCACGAGTAAACAATTAAAATTTCGAATAAGATCGCAACCCCGAGCACAACCACTTAGGCAATTTTAAGTTTAAACGTGGACCAAACATCCCACGAGTAAACAATTAAAATTCCGAACAAGCTCTTTACCGAGCACAAACAATTAGGCAATTTTAAGTTTAAACGTGGACCAAACATCCCGATCCCACGAGTAAACAATTAAAATTCCGAACAAGCTCGCTACCCCGAGCAAAAGCACTTAGACAATTTTAAGTTTAAACGTGGACCAAACATCCCGATTCCACGAGTAAACAATTAAAATTGCCTAAGTTTAAACGTGGACCAAACATCCCGATCCCACAAGTAAACAATTAAAATTCCGAATAAGCTCGCAACCCCGAGCACAATCACTTAGGCAATTTTAAGTTTAAACGTGGACCAAACATCCCGATCCCACGAGTAAACAATTAAAATTCCGAATAAGATCGCAACCCCGAGCACAACCACTTAGGCAATTTTAAGTTTAAACGTGGACCAAACATCCCACGAGTAAACAATTAAAATTCCGAACAAGCTCTTTACCGAGCACAAACAATTAGGCACTTTTAAGTTTAAACGTGGACCAAACATCCCGATCTCACGAGTAAACAATTAAAATTCCGAACAAGCTCGCTACCACGAGCACAAACACTTAGGCAATTTTAAGTTTAAACGTGGACCAAACATCCCGATCCCACGAGTAAAGAATTTAAATTCCGAATAAGCTCGCTACCCCAAGCAGAACCACTTAGGCAATTTTAAGTTTAAACGTGGACCAAACATCCCGATCCCACGAGTAAACAATTAAAATTCCGAACAAGCTCGCTACCCTGAGCAAAAGCACTTAGGCAATTTTAAGTTTAAACGTGGACCAAACATCCCGATTCCATGAGTAAACAATTAAAATTGCCTAAGTTCAAACGTGGACCAAACATCCCGATCCCACGAGTAAACAATTAAAATTCCGAATAAGCTCGCAACCCCGAACACAACCACTTAGGCAATTTTAAGTTTAAACGTGGACCAAACATTCCACGAGTAAACAATTAAAATTCCGAACAAGGTCTTTACCGAGCACAAACACTTAGGCAATTTTAAGATTAAACGTGGACCAAACATCCCGATCCCACGAGTAAACAATTAAAATTTTGAACAAGCTCGCTACCCCAAGCAAAAACAGTTAGGCAATTTTAAGTTTAAACGTGGACAAAACATCCCGATCCCATGAGTAAACAATTAAAAATCCGAATAAGCTCGCAACCCCGAGCATAACCAATTAGGCAATTTTAAGTTTAAACGTGGACCAAACATCCCGATCCCACGAGGAAACAATTAAAATTCCGAATAAGCTCGCAACCCCGAGCACAACCACTTAGGCAATTTTAAGTTAAAACGTGGACCAAACATCCCGATCCCACGAGTAAACAATTAAAATTCCGAATAAGCTCGTAACCCCGAGCACAACCACTTAGGCAATTTTAAGTTTAAACGTGGACCAAACATCCCGATCCCACGAGTAAACAATTAAAATTCCGAACAAGCTCGCTACCCCGAGCACAAACACTTAGGCAATTTTAAGTTTAAACGTGGACCAAACATCCCGATCCCACGAATAAACAATTAAAATTCTGAACAAGCTCGCTACCCCGAGCAAAAACACTTAGGCAATTTCAAGTTTAAACGTGGACCAAACATCCCGATCCCACGAGTAAACAATTAAAATTCCGAATAAGCTCGCAACCCCGAGCACAACCACTTAGGCAATTTTAAATTTAAACGTGGACCAAACATCCCGATCCCACGAGTAAACAATTAAAATTCCGAACAAGCTCGCTACCCCGAGCAAAAAACTTAGGCAATTTTAAGTTTAAACGTGGACCAAACATCCCGATCCCACGAGTAAACAATTAAAATTTCGAATAAGCTCGCAACCCCGAGCACAACAACTTAGGCAATTTTAAGTTTAAACGTGGACCAAACATCCCGATCCCACGAGTAAACAATTAAAATTCCGAACAAGCTCGCTAACCCGAGCACAAACACTTACGCAATTTTAAGTTTAAATGTGGACCAAACATCCCGATCCCACGATTAAAAAATTAAAATTCTGAATAAGCTCGCAACCCCGAGCACAACCACTTAGGCAATTTTAAGTTTAAACGTGGACCAAACATCCCGATCCCACGAGTAAACAATTAAAATTCTGAACAAGCTCGCTACCTCGAGCACAAACACTTAGGCAATTTTAAGTTTAAACGTGGACCAAACATCCCGATCCCACGAGTAAACAATTAAAATTCCGAATAAGCCCGCAACCCCGAGCACAACCACTTAGGCAATTTTAAGTTTAAACGTGGACCAAACATCCCGATCCCACGAGTAAACAATTTAAATTCCGAATAAGCTCGCTACCCCAAGCAGAACCACTTAGGCAATTTTATGTTTAAACGTGGACCAAACATCCCGATCCCACGAGTAAACAATTAAAATTTCGAACAAGCTCGCTACCCCGAGCACAAACACTTAGGCAATTTTAATTTTAAACGTGGACCAAACATCCCGATCCCACGATTAAACAATTAAAATTCCGAATAGGCTCGCAACCCCGATCACAACCACTTAGGCAATTTTAAGTTTAAACGTGGACCAAACATCCCGATCTCACGAGTAAACAATTAAAATTCTGAACAAGCTCGCTACACCGAGCACAAATACTTAGGCAATTTTAAGTTTAAACGTGGACCAAACATCCCGATCCCACGAGTAAACAATTAAAATTCCGAATAAGCTCGCAACCCCGAGCACAACCACTTAGGCAATTTTAAGTTTAAACGTGGACCAAACATCCCGATCCCACGAGTAAACAATTTAAATTCCGAATAAGCTCGCTACCCCAAGCAGAACCACTTAGGCAATTTTAAGTTTAAACGTGGACCAAACATCCCGATCCCACGAGTAAACAATTAAAATTCCGAACAAGCTCGCTACCCCGAGCAAAAGCACTTAGGCAATTTTAAGTTTAAACGTGGACCAAACATCCCGATTCCAGGAGTAAACAATTAAAATTGCCTAAGTTTAAACGTGGACCAAACATCCCGATCCCACGAGTAAACAATTAAAATTCCGAATAAGCTCGTAACCCCGATCACAACCACTTAGGCAATATTAAGTTTAAACGTGGACCAAATATTCCGATCCCACGAGTAAATAATTAAAATTCCGAATAAGCTCGCAACCCCGAGTACAACCACTTAGGCAATTTTAAGTTTAAACGTGGACCAAACATTCCACGAGTAAACAATTAAAATTCCGAACAAGCTCTTTACCGAGCACAAACACTTAGGCAATTTTAAGTTTAAACGTGGACCAAACATCCCGATCCCACGAGTAAACAATTAAAATTTTGAACAAGCTCGCTACCCCAAGCAAAAATAGTTAGGCAATTTTAAGTTTAAACGTGGACCAAACATCCCGATCCCATGAGTAAACAATTAAAAATCCGAATAAGCTCGCAACCCCGAGCATAACCAATTAGGCAATTTTAAGTTTAAACGTGGACCAAACATCCCGATCCCACGAGGAAACAATTAAAATTCCGAATAAGCTCGCAACCCCGAGCACAACCACTTAGGCAATTTTAAGTTAAAACGTGGACCAAACATCCCGATCCCACGAGTAAACAATTAAAATTCCGAATAAGCTCGTAACCCCGAGCACAACCACTTAGGCAATTTTAAGTTTAAACGTGGACCAAACATCCCGATCCCACGAGTAAACAATTAAAATTCCGAACAAGCTCGCTACCCCGAGCACAAACACTTAGGCAATTTTAAGTTTAAACGTGGACCAAACATCCCGATCCCACGAATAAACAATTAAAATTCTGAACAAGCTCGCTACCCCGAGCAAAAACACTTAGGCAATTTCAAGTTTAAACGTGGACCAAACATCCCGATTCCACGAGTAAACAATTAAAATTCCGAATAAGCTCGCAACCCCGAGCACAACTACTTAGGCAATTTTAAATTTAAACGTGGACCAAACATCCCGATCCCACGAGTAAAAAATTAAAATTCCGAACAAGCTCGCTACCCCGAGCAAAAAACTTAGGCAATTTTAAGTTTAAACGTGGACCAAACATCCCGATCCCACGAGTAAACAATTAAAATTTCGAATAAGCTCGCAACCCCGAGCACAACCACTTAGGCAATTTTAAGTTTAAACGTGGACCAAACATCCCGATCCCACGAGTAAACAATTAAAATTCCTAATAAGTTCGCAACCCCGAGCCCAACCACTTAGGCAATTTTAAGTTTAAACGTGGACCAAACATCACGATCCCACGACTAAACAATTAAAATTCCGAATAAGCTAGCAACCCCGAGCACAACCATTTAGGCAATTTTAAGTTTAAACGTGGACCAAACATCCCGATCCCACGAGTAAACAATTAAAATTCCGAACAAGCTCGCTACCCCGAGCACAAACACTTAGGCAATTTTAAGTTTAAACGTGGACCAAACATCCCGATCCCACGAGTAAACAATTAAAATTCTGAACAAGCTAGTTATCCCGAGCAAAAACACTTAGGACAATTTTAAGTTTAAACGTGGACCAAACATCCCGATCCCACGAGTAAACAATTAAAATTCCGAACAAGCTCAATGAATCAAATACTTTCATTTTATTAATACTGAATTCATAATTGAAATAACAAAGAAAGATTACACAAAATACTTCTTCAAGTTATGAATGTTCCAAGGTCTTACCAACTCCCGACCTTCATGATCTTCCAGTCTGTAAGCTCCTTTTCCGATCACTTCCTTGATTTTGTAAGGGCCCTCCCATTTGGGTGCCAGCTTTTTCACCTCACCAGCAGGATTTGTTCTTCGTAACACCAAATCCCCGACTTGAAATGTTCTTGGGCGAACCCTTTGGTTATAGGCATTGGTAATCCTTACTTTATACAGCTCTGTTTTTGTTACAGCTTGTTCTCTTAGTTGATCAATCTCATCTAACTCTTGCTTTCTTCTATCCTCGTTCTGCTCGGGATCATAACATTGTACTCGGAGAGATTCAACTCCAATTTCTGCTAGAATGAGGGCCTCCAAAACGTATACCAGACTATGCGGAGTTTCCCCTGTAGATACCCGCGGAGTTGTTCGGTAGGCCCACAAGACTCCAGGTAGTTCGTTTACCCATTCTCCTCGGGCTCCTTCAGCTTCGTCTTAATCCCATGTAATAGAATCCGGTTAATAACTTCGACTTGCCCATTTGACTGCGGGTAGGCTACCGAAGTGAATACTTGCCTGATTCTCATATCCTCACACCATTCCTGTACCTTCTTCCCCTGAAACTGCCTCCCATTATCGGAAATTATTCTCCTCGGTATTCCGAATCGACATATTATGCTTCTCCATAGAAATTTAATGATTTTCTCCTCAGTTATTTTTGCCAAAGGCTCAGCTTCCATCCATTTTGTAAAATACTCAACTGCTACTAGGAGGAATTTCCTTTGTCCCGTGGCAAGAGGAAAAGGTCCAACGATGTCCATCCCCCACTGATCGAAGGGATAGGAGATAACATTTCTATTTAAGACCTCTGCGGGCATATGAGATAAATTTGCATGTTTCTGGCAGTTGTTACACTTTTTAACAATTTCTTCGGCATTCTCTCTCATGCTGGGCCAATAGTATCCCGCTCGAAGAGCTTTCTGATATAACATATTGCTTCCCAAATGATTTCCACAACAGCCTTCGTGAATCTCCTTTAGCAAATGTTCTCCTTCTTGTATTGATGTGCATTGCAAGAAGGGAGTTGAAAATCCATTTTTGAACAATTTGCCTTCCACTAACACGAAGCGCCTCTCCCCTCTCTTTACCCGAGCAGCTTCCTTTGGGTCTGATGGCAACACCTTGGTTTTTAAGAATTTAATGATATGTTCCCGCCAATCAGATATAATACAGGGCTCTAAATTCATTATCTTGTTGATAGCTACGTGCGAGACCAAAAGGTCTTGCACCAGTACTTTCCTGTTCTTCCACTCATGAATGGAACTGGCCAACTTTGCGAGTTTATCGGCTCGACTATTATCCTCTCGTGATATTTGCTTCAACTCCACTTCCTGGAACTGAGTCATTAATGTTTGGGCATTCTCCACATATTTTTTCAACTTTTCTTCTTTCACCTTGTATACCCCATTTACCTGATGAACAACCAGCACTGAATCCATGAACACTCTTACTTTCCGAGCTCCGGCATCTAATGCTACTCGTAAACCTGATAGGAGAGCTTCGAATTCGGCTTCATTGTTTGAGGAATGAAAATCGAACTGAATAGCTACGACAATTTCTTCTCCTTCTGGACTAACAAGTAGAACTCCTGCACCGCTTCCTATTTGAGTGGATGATCCATCTATAAACAAGCTCCAATCTTTTTCTTCACGAGTATGAGTCACCTCGACCAAGAAATCCGACAAGGCTTGAGCTTTGAAGGTAGTTCGAGGCTGATAAGAAATATCGAACTCACTCAATTCGGTGGCCCATTTCACCATTCGTCCTGAAATTTCTGCTTTTGATAGGAGCCTTCCCAAGGGAGTGCTCGTCACCACCATGATAGGGTGAGACAAGAAGTACGGCCGAAGCCTTCCCACGGTGATCACAAGAGCCAAGGCTAATTTTTCAATTTCAGGGTATCTCTGTTCGGCTCCTTGCAAAGCTCGGCTGACATAGTATACCGATTGCTGATGCCCCAACTTCTCTTGAATTAACACCGAGCTGACAACTTCCTCGATTACCGACAAGTAGACGAGGAGGGTTTCATTGTGCTCGGGTTTATTCATTAACAGTAACTGAGCTAGATACTCTTTCAAGTCCTCGAAAGCTTTCTGACACTGATCATCCCACTCGAATTGCATTCCTCGCCTTATTGCTTTAAAGAAGGGCAAACTCCTATCAGCTAAGCGTGATATGAATCGACTAAGTGCCGCTATTCTCCCTGCTAATCTTTGTACTTCGTTCAATGTCCAAGGAGGGTTCATTTCTTGGATTGCTCGGATCTTCTCAGGGTTAGCTTCCAAACCTCTCTCTGTCACCATGTACCCCAAGAATTTTCCACTATGAATTCCGAAAGTGCATTTGGCGGGATTCAATTTCATGCCAAATCTCCTTAAAGTGGCGAAGACCTCCTCCATATCTTCGATCAGATTTTGGGCCTTCTTGCTTTTGATCAGGACATCATCGACATAAACCTCAACGTTCCGCCCTATTTGATCTTTGAACATCTTATCCATTAGTCTTTGATAGGTGTCCCCAACATTTTTCAATCCAAAGGGCATTACCACATAGCAGAAAGTTCCTCCCGCTGTGACAAAGCTAACCTTGGATTGGTCTTCTTGTGCTAAGGGGATTTGATGATATCCTTGATAAGCATCCATAAGACACAACAGCTCGTGTCCCGCAGTAGAGTCCACTAATTGATCGAACCTCGGCAATGGATAACAATCTTTGGGACACGCTTTGTTCACGTCTCGAAAATCTACACACATCCTCCACTTGTCTCATGTTTTAGGTACTAGAACCACATTTGAGAGCCATGTAGGGAAACTAATTTCCCGTATATGACCTGCCTTCAGCAACTCCTCTACTTGTTTAGCTATGACGACATCCTTCTCGGGCCCGAAATACCTTCTCTTCTGCTTAGTTGCCCGAGCACTCGGGTCCACATTGAGATGATGCTCAGCAATCTCGGGTTTTACCCCAATCAAATCAGAAGTATTCCAAGCGAACACATCCACGTTATATATCAAACACTCAATCACCCTTCTCCTCAATTCTGGATCCAACTTGGATCCGATGCGAGTAGTTTTTTCAGGGTGACCTAACTCGATACTCAGAAATTCCTCCTCAGGGACTATCCGCTCCTCTGCCTCCGGCTGTCCATGTTTCCTCTTATTGTTTCCTCGTTCCCCTTCCTCTCTGTTATTCCCCTTGTCTTGCTTTAACTCTTGCACATAGCATTTTCTTGATGAGCTCTGACTTCCCCTTACTTGTCCAACTTCTTCTCCGACTGGGAATTTTATCTTCAAGTGGTAAGTAGAAGCAACCGCTTCGAAGGCCGTTAACACCAGCCGACTCAATATTATATTATAAGAGGAAGGTGCATCCACTATGAGGAAGGTGATCATCTTCGTTTTTGTCTTTGATGCCTCACCTAGGGTAACGTGTAAAGACACCCTGTCCTATTGGACTTATGACTTCTCCGGTAAACCCATGCAAAGAAGTATTCACTTTGTGTACAGCTATACTTCCAATTCCACCTGTTTCAAAGTATTAAGGAAGAGCACATTTGCCGAGCTGCCTGTATCGACGAAGATTCTTTGTACACTATAGTTGGCCACCGTGGCCGAAATAACCAATGTATCCTCGTGGGGAAAATAAATCCCCTGTAAATCTGCAGGCCCGAAATCTATAGAAGGAATTTCGTGGGTATGACTTGGATCAATGGATAATACTTCGAGTCTTCGAGCATAACTTATTCTTGCTCGATACATGAGGTTCCTCCAGAAATCATATGTATAGTTCCTCGGTTAGGAACATTGCTCACGGTTCTTTCTCCGGGGACTTGATTTCGTCCCTCCAATCTTTCCCCCTGTACTGCCCAAGGAACTGGCTGAAGTGCTCCTCTCCCTGGATTAGCATTATTCCGAGGAAAATGGGCATTGCTCCTCAGGTCACCGTCACCTCCTCGCCTTACACCCATTCTTCCTTCATGAATGTTCCCTCCTCGAGTGCTTCCTCCTCGGAATACTCCTCTTCCGTAAGGTCCTCCCCGACCCCTCTTCGGCATAATTTGGTTGATGGCTACCTCCCGATGAGATCTCATCGGTAGGTATTGATCAAAGTTCCTCTTAGTTTGCTCCAGTGGCCTCTCTTTCCTATTGACTTCACCACCATTTTTTATTTCTTTCTTCTGTTTCATCCTCTGCGCTTCCTCTAAATTAATGTATTTAGAGGCACGTCCTAGCAATTCGTCATAATACGACGGTGTCTTCTTGGCCAAAGATCTGAACAGGTCTCCCTCCCTCAACCCTTGGGTGAAAGCGCTGGCTAGTATTTCGGACGTCACATGTGGAACATCAAGGCATGCTTGATTGAATCTTTTCAAAAAATCCCACAGGGACTCTTTCTCCATCTGCCTGAGACCGAACAGACTCAAGGCTGTTCTCTTGCAACTCTAGTTATTTTGATTTTCAGATTTATTTGATGTTTATGAGGTTGAGAGACAATTAGACATCTTGTTAATTTGATTTGAATATAATTAAGTTTATTTTATCAAGTTTAGGGAATTTTGTGATTGAATCATTGATTTGAATGTGCTTGAGTAAATTAATTCTTATGTGCATGAATTATAACCTTAATGCTATCAAAGCTTAGCTATCTTTGATTGAATTTGTGAATTATATTTGAGATCGAGAGATGAAATTATAATACGCTATAATAATTCGTGTTGTATGTTAAGATTTAGATCGAGAGATTAAATCACATACGTGATCACTTTGAATTGAGAGATTTAAAGTTAACGGTTTTCATTGAGATTTATTAAATATTAAATTGGTTTAAGTGAACGAGAGTTACTTGTGTCAATTTAATAATAGTTTCAATACAGCTTGAGAAAGTGTATTGATTATATTAGGAAATCCGTCACCTTAAGAATTGATTGATTAGTAATTGTTTCTACAAGCAAATCATTGATGATAACACATTTGAATCAACATCTTGATAAATTTCTTGAGCGGAATTCCTTCGCATCTTCAAAGGAGTTGTTTTTATTGTTGAGTTTGTAAGTTTTTAGTTTAATTAGTTAATTAATCATTTATTTCGTAGGCTAAATATAATTTTGCTGATTTTATTTGGTACTTATACGTTAGTCCCTGTGGGTTCGACATCCTTTCTTTTATATCACTATACTAAAACTTGACACCGTGCACTTGCGGTATAAATCGCTAGACTGTAACTAATTGTTTAAAATAAAAGCGATCAGTTAATCATGTACATACGATGTATTACACGGATTTTATTCAAATTTGGTGTTCAAATCAAGGGTAATTGATAGCCGAAATTTTCGCACTTTACGTTTTAGGGTTCGTCAACCGTCTCCAGAAATCAGTCGTCGTCTGGCGTCCTTGGTATGAACTTTGCACGTATGTTTGGTCTTTGGGTCATGGGCTTCGTGTTTCCGTAATCAATCCATCGTTCCATCCACTGTAGCGTCGGAATCGGAGGGGCGTCCATTTCTTTGACTCGCCATAATCGGTCGTCAAATTGGTCGTCCGAACGCCGTCTGTTATGCCAGGAACGTGCACCGTGGCTTCGTCTGAGTAAGGCGGTCATGGTGATTGGTAAAATTTCCGACGAACGGCAAGGGCGGCGGTGGCGCGGCGACAGAAGCTGTTTTTTATTTTTATTTTTACACTTTTATTTTTTCAGATTGAAATCTTCATTTCCCAACTGATTTTGATTTAGATCCGGGATTCATAATCTGGTGTTTTTATATTTACCAGAAATCTTTTCCCAGCGGAATGATGTAATCTGGTTTTGCTCTGATACCACTAAAATGTCACGCTCCGAGACCGGAGCTCATGACACCGCGTTGATTCCAAAAATTAATTCAAAATCAACAAGCCTCGTGTACAGATCTATGATAAAAACCAGTCTATTTATTCCATTGAAAATAACAATCATCTTTACAACTGTAAATCAACTTGAATAAGTTGTTCATAAAACACCTTAGATCTAAACAGAGTTTTGCGGATGCTTAAAAAATTAAGATCTTGAAATCTCATCGGTAGATCTCGAGCCCAAAATTGGTCTTGTTCTTCGTCTTCAACCTATTCTCCATCCTTAACTGGGGAGGGGTGGTAAGGGGTGAGTATTTGGGAAAATACTCAGCAAGCAGGGGCCAGTTGAACATGATAAAACATACGTATAAAGCTTTTCAAATAACTCTTTATCAAACACATAGTAGATCGATTCACATACTCATAATTGCTCACACTAGAGCCTCATCACATAAATACGTAATCACATAATCTCCTTCTTGGGATTAAGAGGTGGCTCCCGTGGCATAGCAATTTGCTCTTAAGGATCAAGATGTGACTACCATGCATGTGGCATGCCCACATCATGTAGCACTTTGTCCCGCCGAATAAGTGATGACTCCTACAAACGTAGCACTTTCCCCCGCAGAGCCTTCAACTTTAGATGCGCATTTCTCATAAACTTTCATAATATGATATTTAAATACATTTTTGTGTTCAACTGAAATTTTAACACATATATAGAGTTTAAAAAAATGAAATGATATTCATAGCAAAAACCCACTTACCATCGTTGGATACTTGAAGAATGTTGAGATGAGATCCGGGTTGAGAAATGATGAAAAATCCCTTCCTTTCTTCCTTGAAAGTTTCGAAATGTGTGTGTGTGGTGTGAGTGACATTTTCGAAAATGATGAGAGGTAGAATATGTGGAATATAGTTTTCTCTCTTATGGTGAGATTGTTGTGTTTTTAAGTGTAGGAGTAAACAATTGGAATTCATAAATTTATGCCATTTAGTGAAATTATTTTGGGCAAGACAATTGAATGTGCTAATGCGGGAATTGAATGGTCATCATTGCCATGATTGATAAGAAAAAAGAATGGGTTTAGGCCATTTAGTGTCATGTTTGAGTAATAAGATTGAATGACTAATAACAAGATTTAGGCAAGGCCATTGAATGGCTTATATGATTTGGGGCAATGCACTTGAATGGGTCAATTCAATAGATCAAATGAATAAGGGATTTGAGTGTTTATTGTATGAGAATTAATTGACCAATACCAAAATTTTTGCCCTTTAATGACACCATTTGAGCAAGGTACTAAAATGTCACTAAATGAGATTGAATGATAGCATTTGATAGGGTTGAATGAGATTAAATGGTGACATGATTGAGTATACAATTGAATGACCTTGAATGACTAATGTTATGCTTTTAGCAAGACGATGAATGACTCTCATGATTTGGAAAGGCAATTGATTAGGCAAATTTTGTCATCACAACAAATGTAACCGTGCTCCCACTAACCCTTTTGCACACACATGTCACTTCCGGATTTTTAACAAAACCAAACACTTTGATGATGTTATCAAAACGGAAGTTCAAACTTTGGGATGCCTTCTTATGCCTATAAATTGACCTCTGGAATTTACAAACATTTGCTCACACCATAAGTTGTGCATACCTTTGGCTGCTACATTTCTACCTCAATGTCACCATTGAGAAATGTTGTATTCACATCCATCTGTCATATCTCATATTCATAATATGCAGATATAAATAATAAAATCCAAATAGACTATAGCACCACAACTGATGAAAAGTTCATCACAAACAACTTTTTGCCTGTGAGAATAACATCTTCCCATCAGTTAAGCTTTGAATGTGGGGTCCTCGTTTACTTAATCCATTATGTATTCATTACACATACATATGTGAGTCTGAATTAAGTAATATACCATGCACGGATTAAGAGTTCATGCTAGTTAAGTTGTTTACAAGGTTATCAAAAACCTAACAAACTATACATATCATGTACATAAACAACCTAATTCAAAAGAACTCCTAGGCAGTGGTTCCCCTCGCAGCGGAAATCATGACTCACGCTCCCCACGTCTATGAGTCCCTACAGAAACATTCACAACGTGAGTATAGATAACAACTATCTCAGTGCAATATCAAAACACAATATCAATATCAATGATAAAGCACAATAAATCAAATGACGTGAATGTTCTGTATCATGCATCCACAAATGCACTATGTCATGACATGTCTCAACAAGTTCCCTATTATCACGAGTCTCATATGATATGCCTATTCAGCTCAATATGTCAGTGAAACCACATCACATTTTCATATTAGCAGCACATATCATAGTACCATACTCATCTGTGATAATAACCAGAGCATATAACCACACCAGGCATATATCTCTCAAGCCAAAGCATATGTAGTATATCTATCGTGGCAACGATCCCAGCCCAAGCATATGCCCCACACTAGCATATCTATCCAGGCACCAATCCCAGTCAAAGCATATGCCCAACACTAGCATATCTATCGTGGCAGTCAAAGCATATACCCCACCAGGTATATCTATCAAGACAATGATCGTACCAAAGCATATACACATATCTATCAAGGCATCCATACCAATCATATGAAATCTATGTATGCACATGCATATGATACTACCAATCATATAACACAACGATAACATAACTCATATGATATCAAAACCATAATAGCATCATCATATCATATCTATACTCCGTACGTCAACACGTACCTGTACTGCGACACAAACGAGATAAAGCAGTTGTCAATAGCTAAGTGCCTCGTTGTCCTGTCCCCTGTGATGGTGCTACAACAATGCCAACAATATATCATGTTATCATAGGCATTAAAATCAAATTCCACAAAATATTTGATTTTTCAAAATATTAACACTGGCGATCGATCGCGATCAACACCGATCGATCGCCAAAACTCTCTGCCCCCCTCGCGATCGATCGCAACAACTTGGCGATCGATCGCCACAAACTTTCACCGCCTTAACATTTACTCTGCATCGGCGATCGATCGCCACAAAACTCGCGATCGATCGCCGATGTCCAGAAAGTTTTGACAATGGCGATTTTCAAGCTTATCTCTATGGTTCTTCTCCTACACCTCATATTAAACCACTTCAACATGTTTCTTGCAATCCCTAGGAACATATGAACATAATTCTAACATCATAGCTTCCAATTCAAAGCATAGAACCATGATATGATTGTACACATGCACACTTAAGCTTTCCCTTCACATATTTCAACATGAATGACATAATTCAAGTATATAACTATGAATTTCTTACCAAGATGGTACAATTCCACTTCACACACCCTCCTAGCTCAAGTTACAAGTGAAATCCAAGCTCAAACCAACAACTCCTTGAAAGAAATGGAGAGGAGCTTGTGTAGTGTTTTAGTAGGTGTAAAAGGTGTTGTATGTGATTTCATCCCCTTAATCCACTTGATATAGGATCTTTAGTTCCTTAAGTCCCTTGCTATCATACCATTTAAAGGTAATTACATGCTAACTAACATGTACATGCAATGCACTCCAAATTCAAATGCAACTCTAATGCACATGAAAGTTACATGTATACTCAAATGCAAACTCATATGCACATGTTGATGCACTTTCAACACTTAATCCATAATTCACATGTTTATAGTATGAATGTAGTACACACCATGTTTCATGCCTTCTCATATTTCATTTCATATATGAATCAATTCATTCTTGGTTCCACTCGAACCCCCATTATCATATCGTCAAGCGATATAATTACACCATAATCATATCATACGTGTATTAAACAAATCGAGGCATTACAATTCTCCCCCACTTATTGAATTTCGTCCTCGAAATTGTAGATACATAACATGCATATCAAAATACGCAACTCAACAATACTACGATATGACAATAGAAAACATGATCATGTATGCAACAGTATCATAAAACTGTAAAATCATACCAGTAAACAAATCCGGATACCGTTGCATCATATGCTGCTCCGTCTCCCACGTTGCCTCTTCGACACCCCTTCTGTCCCACTGTACTTTTACCATAGGAATCACCTTATTACGCAACCTGCGTTCAGCTCGATCCAAGATTATAACCGGTCGTTCCTCATACGACACATCTGTATCCAACTGTACCTCAGGTAGCTGTAAGACATGACTCGGATCTGGTTCATACTTCCTCAACAGTGACACATGAAAAACATCATGAATACTACTCAAGGCCGGTGGTAGTGCCAAGCGATATGCCAACGTACCAATACGTTACAACACCTCATATGGACCAACATATCGTGGAGACAATTTTCCACGCTTCCCAAATCGTACTACACCTTTAAAAGGTGAGATTTTCAAGAACACACGGTCACCAACTTGAAATTCAAGTGGTCTACGTCGCTTATTGGCATAAGCAGTCTGTCTATCCTGAGCAGCTTTTAGTTTCAATCGAATTACTTTTACTTTCTCTTCCATGTCATGAATCATATCCGGTCCATGCAAGGAAGACTGATCCACATCATCCCAATACAATGGCGATCTACATCGTCGCCCATACAAAGCCTCAAATGGTGCCATCTGTATACTAGACTGATAACTGTTGTTATATGAAAATTCCACTAATGGCAACGAATCTTGCCAAGAGTTATCAAACTCTAAGACACAGGCACGCAACATATCCTCAAGCGTCTGTATCGTACGCTCTGTTTGTCCATCTGTCTGCGGATGATATGCTGTACTCAACCGCACTTCAGTTCCCAACGCCGTCTGTAACCCTTCCCAGAAATGAGAAGTAAATCTCGGATCCCTATCCGATACAATGGAAACTGGAATACCATGTAGCCTCACTACATGTTGAATGTACAACTGCGCCATTCTCAGATATGTATATGTCATACAATATGGCACAAAATGAGATACTTTTGTGAGTCTGTCAACAATTACCCAAATTGCATCGCAACCAGAAGACGTCCGTGGCAAATGAGTCACAAAATCCATCGTGATATGTTCCCATTTCCACTGAGGAATTTCCAAACTATGTAATTCACCTCCTGGTCTTTGTCTTTCCGCTTTCACTTGTTGACAAATCAAACATCGTTTCACAAAGTTCAATACATCCTGTTTCATACGTTTCCACCAAAATTGGGTACGTAAATCATGATACATTTTCTTCCCTCCAGGATGTATACTGTATCTACTACAATGAGCACGTTGTAGTAGTTCTTGGCGTAGTCCTAATGACGCAGGTACTACCCAACAGTTTCTGTACTTCAAAGTTCCATCACTTGTTAGTACAAATTGAGATGTTTGTCCTTGATTTATCTTTTCCTTCCAATGTTGTACCTCATCATCACTCCCTTGTGCAGTTCTTATTTTGTCAAAAATGTCAGGTTCAACCAACAATGTTGATACCCGTACCGGCACTGATTCCATATCAAAATCATAACCCAAAGTACAACAAGCAGTCATCAAGGTAGATAAATGAATCACCTCATCAGCCGTATGATGTACTTTTCGACTCAAGGCATCTGCTGTAAGATTAGCTTTTCCTGGATGATAATCAATCTCACAATCATAATCTTTCAACAGATCCATCCATCTCCTTTGTCTCATATTCAACTCTGCTTGAGTGAATAGAAATTTTAAGCTCTTATGATCAGTATATATGGTAAACGACGTACCATATAAATAATGTCGCCATATCTTCAATGCAAAGACAATGGCAGCCAATTCCAGATCATGTACTGGATATCGCATTTCATGTGGCTTCAACTGTCGTGATGCATAAGCCACTACATGTTTATCCTGCATCAATACACAACCCAAACCAAGTAAAGATGCATCAGTATATACGGCAAACCTGTCATGCTCAGATGGAATGATCAAGACTGGAGCTGTAGTCAATCGATGTTTCAATTCTTGAAAACTACGCTCACAAGCCGCTGACCATTGAAATGATACTCCCTTCTGTGTCAAATGTGTCAATGGTTTGGCAATCGCTGAAAATCCTTCAACGAATCGTCTATAATAACCTGCCAAACCCAAGAAACTACGAATCTCTGGCACAGAAGTAGGTGCTGACCAATTCAACACTGCTTCCACTTTCTTTGGATCAACTGATATACCTTCCTCTGATATGACATGACCCAAAAATCCAACACTAGTCAACCAAAACTCACACTTACTGAGTTTGGCATACAACTGATGTGTCCTCAACAATTGCAACACCATATGCAAATGTTGAACATGTTCGGCATCACTCCGTGAATAGATCAATATATCATCAATAAAGACAATGACAAATCGATCAAGGTATTCCTGAAACACACGATTCATTAAACTCATAAAGACAGCTGGAGCATTTGTCACTCCAAATGGCATTACCAGAAATTCATAATGTCCATAACGAGTTCTGAATGCTGTCTTCTGTATATCTCCTTCCCTCACACGTATTTGATGATATCCCGACCTCAAGTCAATTTTAGAATATATCCTTGATCCCTGCAATTGATCAAACAAATCATCTATACGAGGAAGAGGATATTTATTCTTAATGGTTACCTTGTTCAATTGTCTATAATCAATACACAATCTCATTGTCCCATCCTTCTTCTTCACAAATACTACCGGAGCACCCCAAGGCGATACACTAGGACGTATGTACCCCTTGTCCAATAAATCTTGCAATTGAGTTTTCAACTCTTTCAATTCAGTTGGTGCCATCCGATAAGGAGCACGTGAAATTGCAGAAGTACCAGGTATCAAATCAATACCAAATTCCACTTCTCGACTCGGTGGGAATCCAGGTATCTCATCTGGAAACACATCCGCATATTCTGCAATCACTGGTATCTCCTCCACTTTCCTTTCTCGTTTCTGTTCCATACTATCAAGGGCATAAATCAAATAACCCGCATGTCCACGTTCTAATAAACGCGACATTCGGATTGCCGAGATCAATGGAATCCTTGCCCTCGATCCCTGGCCATAAAAGTACCATTGATTTCCAGTATCAGACTGAAATCTCACAACCTTATGACAACAATCCACAACAGACTGATATCTACTCAACACATCAATCCCAATAATACAATCAAAATCTGTCATGTCTAACACAATCAGATCAGCTTGTAATCCAAACTCAGTCTCAAACTGAATCTCACAATCAGACACACTCTGACAAGCCATTACAGTAGTTCCCATGGGTGTCGAAACATAAAGAGGCATCAACAATGGAGACGAGCATATATGATACCGATCAACAAAAGTTTGTGCAACAAAAGAATGTGATGCGAATTATAGTCAATTATTTCCCAATAGTTATCGATTATTAGCAGGCTTTTTCATAGTTCTTTCTTATCTGGGTTTTACCCCTACTACCGAACTTTTCCATTGTTTTTTTACAATTGAACAAGAAAGAGATCGGGCTCTTTTACTTTTCCTCCCGGACAGGGGTTGGCTTCCTCAAAAAATGCCCCTCGTCCATAAAAAACTGGAAAAACTCTTACTTTTTTGCTCGTCCACTCCAACCTTGGGATTGCCCTATGGAGTGGAGGGAAAATCTCCCGAGGGGCAAGTCAATCAAGGGTCACCTTGAGGAGGAACCGTATTTGTCGGTTCGTCGTGCACTTGGCGATCAGTGTTTTAATTTGATGGAGATGATTGACGACGGACTGCTATACTTGTTCCAGCTGAGCCCGAAAGGTGCATCCTTGAAAATGCCCCTCGGTGAGTGCTTTTCAAGCAGTCTCCTTCGTTTTACTTTCGACTTATTATGTTCGGACTAATATTTCTCTGCTCTTTTCAGAAACGAAGATGATGAAGGCTAGGATGGCCGAGATGCTGAAGGAGAAGAGCCAGAAAGGCCAAACTTTGAATGCTGTTACTGCTCCTGCCCCTCCCCCTTCCGTCGAGATTGTGACTCCTCCTGAGGAGAGGGCTTCTCCCGAGAGGACTCAAGCTCTTCATCGCCGGAAGAGGGCTACTCCCGAAGGTCCAAGTTCTTCGCCCCAAGCACCTCCCCTTAAGAAAACTTCTTCTTCCATTATCCCTTCCGAACCTCGAGCCTCCTCCCAACCCGCTCTCGGTGTTACTCGGCCTACCTCGAGATACCATATCCCGTCGTGGGCGTATTCTCCCACCGTTCCATTACTGAAAAAACCCGACCCCAAAGCCTCCCAATCCATTTTGTGCTACACCCCCAACTCAGCCGACCGTAAGTACCTCGGGGAACTGGCCTTCAGCAACCTGGTGAACGACTTCTCCTCCTCCTTTACTCAGGTAGATACTTTTACCAATTAATCTGCTTTGCTTGTCTTTTATCAATACATTCATCCGTCACTTTAATTTTTTATATGCTCTGATGCAGGCCCACATGATGGCGGGTGAGCTTCTCACTCGTTTTCATTCAGTACGATTAGCTGATGGCCATAACCAGAAGCGCATCAGGCAGTTGGAGAGTATGGGTGAGGAGCTGAAGAAGTCGGCGAGTCTTCTAGAAGAGCGGCACTTGGCCCTGGTGTCAGCTCGGGATAAAGCGGAAAAGCACTTGCAGAAGAGCGGACAAAGTTCACCGACCTGGAAAGTGCTAATTCTACTTTATCAGAGCAGTACAAATCCCTGGCCGAGCACCATCAATCTGTCTCTGAGCAACTTGCTCAAGAGAAATCTTCCACTGCTGCTCGTATGGAAGAATTATGGCTCGCGAAGAAGGCCGAGTTTTTGAAGTCTCCGGAGTATAGCAACATGGTGGCTGACCGTGCTTCTAAGTTTTTTTATCACGGATTTGAAGCATGTGCCAGCCAATTTGGATCTCTAGGCTACCTTCGAAGGAGCTTCAAAAGATTTCCTTGATGTGAGTGCAGCTTTAGAAAGCCTCCTTCAAGAGCTATTTCACCCGTAGAGTAGAGCTTTTACTTTTTCTTGTATTTCTTTTCGTTCTTGAATAAAATTATTCACTTGGCTATTTTCCTCCGTAAAACAACAAATTTTTAAGTTTAAACGTGGATCCAACATCCCGATCCCACGAGTAAACAATTAAAATTCCGAACAAGCTCGTCATCCCGAGCAAACACACTTAGGCAATTTTAAGTTTAAACGTGGACCAAACATCCGGATCCCACGAGTAAATAATTAAAATTCCGAACAAGCTCGCTACCCCGAGCACAAACACTTAGGCAATTTTAAGTTTAAACGTGGACCAAACATCCCGATCCCACGAGTAAACAATTAAAATTCTGAACAAGCTCGCTACCCCGAGCACAAACAATTAGGCAATTTTAAGTTTAAACGTGGACCAAACATCCCGATCCCACGAGTAAACAATTAAAAATCCGAACAAGCTCGCTACCCCGAGCACAAACACTTAGGCAATTTTAAGTTTAAACGTGGACCAAACATCCTGACCACGAGTAAACAATTAAAATTCAGAACAAGCTCGCTACCCCGAACACAAACACTTGGGCAATTTTAAGTTTAAACGTGGACCAAACATCCCGATCCTACGAGTAAACAATTAAAATTCCGAACAAGCTCGCTAACCCGAGCACAAACACTTAGGCAATTTTAAGTTTAAACGTGGACCAAACATCCCGATCCCACGAGTAAACAATTAAATTTCTGAACAAGCTCGCCACCCCGTGCACAAACACTTAGGCAATTTTAAGTTTAAACGTGGACCAAACATCCCGATCCCACGAGTAAACAATTAAAATTCCGAACAAGCTCGCTACCCCGAGCACAAACACTTAGGCAATTTTAAGTTTAAACGTGGACCAAACATCCCGATCCCACGAGTAAACAATTAAAATTCCGAACAAGCTCGCTACCCCGAGCACAAACACTTAGCCAATTTTAAGTTTAAACGTGGACCAAACATCCCGATCCCATGATTAAACAATTAAAATTCCGAATAAGCTCGCAACCCCGAGCACAACAACTTAGGCAATTTTAAGTTTAAACGTGGACCAAACATCCCGATCCCACGAGTAAACAATTTAAATTCTGAACAAGCTCGCTACCCCGAGCACAAACACTTAGGCAATTTTAAGTTTAAACGTGGACCAAACATCCCGATCCCACGAGTAAACAATTAAAATTCCGAATAAGCTCGCTACCCCAAGCAGAACCACTTAGGCAATTTTAAGTTTAAACGTGGACCAAACATCCCTATCCCACGAGTAAACAATTAAAATTCCGAACAAGCTCGCTACCCCGAGCAAAAGCACTTAGGCAATTTTAAGTTTAAACGTGGACCAAACATCCCGATTCCACGAGTAAACAATTAAAATTGCCTAAGTTTAAACGTGGACCAAACATCCCGATCCCACAAGTAAACAATTAAAATTCCGAATAAGCTCGCAACCCCGAGCACAATCACTTAGGCAATTTTAAGTTTAAACGTGGACCAAACATCCCGATCCCACGAGTAAACAATTAAAATTTCGAATAAGATCGCAACCCCGAGCACAACCACTTAGGCAATTTTAAGTTTAAACGTGGACCAAACATCCCACGAGTAAAAAATTAAAATTCCGAACAAGCTCTTTACCGAGCACAAACAATTAGGCAATTTTAAGTTTAAACGTGGACCAAACATCCCGATCCCACGAGTAAACAATTAAAATTCCGAACAAGCTCGCTACCCCGAGCAAAAGCACTTAGACAATTTTAAGTTTAAACGTGGACCAAACATCCCGATTCCACGAGTAAACAATTAAAATTGCCTAAGTTTAAACGTGGACCAAACATCCCGATCCCACAAGTAAACAATTAAAATTCCGAATAAGCTCGCAACCCCGAGCACAATCACTTAGGCAATTTTAAGTTTAAACGTGGACCAAACATCCCGATCCCACGAGTAAACAATTAAAATTCCGAATAACATCGCAACCCCGAGCACAACCACTTAGGCAATTTTAAGTTTAAACGTGGACCAAACATCCCACGAGTAAACAATTAAAATTCCGAACAAGCTCTTTACCGAGCACAAACAATTAGGCACTTTTAAGTTTAAACGTGGACCAAACATCCCGATCTCACGAGTAAACAATTAAAATTCCGAACAAGCTCGCTACCCCGAGCACAAACACTTAGGCAATTTTAAGTTTAAACGTGGACCAAACATCCCGATCCCACGAGTAAAGAATTTAAATTCCGAATAAGCTCGCTACCCCAAGCAGAACCACTTAGGCAATTTTAAGTTTAAACGTGGACCAAACATCCCGATCCCACGAGTAAACAATTAAAATTCCGAACAAGCTCGCTACCCTGAGCAAAAGCACTTAGGCAATTTTAAGTTTAAACGTGGACCAAACATCCCGATTCCATGAGTAAACAATTAAAATTGCCTAAGTTCAAACGTGGACCAAACATCCCGATCCCACGAGTAAACAATTAAAATTCCGAATAAGCTCGCAACCCCGAACACAACCACTTAGGCAATTTTAAGTTTAAACGTGGACCAAACATTCCACGAGTAAACAATTAAAATTCCGAACAAGGTCTTTACCGAGCACAAACACTTAGGCAATTTTAAGATTAAACGTGGACCAAACATCCCGATCCCACGAGTAAACAATTAAAATTTTGAACAAGCTCGCTACCCCAAGCAAAAACAGTTAGGCAATTTTAAGTTTAAACGTGGACAAAACATCCCGATCCCATGAGTAAACAATTAAAAATCCGAATAAGCTCGCAACCCCGAGCATAACCAATTAGGCAATTTTAAGTTTAAACGTGGACCAAACATCCCGATCCCACGAGGAAACAATTAAAATTCCGAATAAGCTCGCAACCCCGAGCACAACCACTTAGGCAATTTTAAGTTAAAACGTGGACCAAACATCCCGATCCCACGAGTAAACAATTAAAATTCCGAATAAGCTCGTAACCCCGAGCACCACCACTTAGGCAATTTTAAGTTTAAACGTGGACCAAACATCCCGATCCCACGAGTAAACAATTAAAATTCCGAACAAGCTCGCTACCCCGAGCACAAACACTTAGGCAATTTTAAGTTTAAACGTGGACCAAACATCCCGATCCCACGAATAAACAATTAAAATTCTGAACAAGCTCGCTACCCCGAGCAAAAACACTTAGGCAATTTCAAGTTTAAACGTGGACCAAACATCCCGATCCCACGAGTAAACAATTAAAATTCCGAATAAGCTCGCAACCCCGAGCACAACCACTTAGGCAATTTTAAATTTAAACGTGGACCAAACATCCCGATCCCACGAGTAAACAATTAAAATTCCGAACAAGCTCGCTACCCCGAGCAAAAAACTTAGGCAATTTTAAGTTTAAACGTGGACCAAACATCCCGATCCCACGAGTAAACAATTAAAATTTCGAATAAGCTCGCAACCCCGAGCACAACAACTTAGGCAATTTTAAGTTTAAACGTGGACCAAACATCCCGATCCCACGAGTAAACAATTAAAATTCCGAACAAGCTCGCTAACCCGAGCACAAACACTTACGCAATTTTAAGTTTAAATGTGGACCAAACATCCCGATCCCACGATTAAAAAATTAAAATTCTGAATAAGCTCGCAACCCCGAGCACAACCACTTAGGCAATTTTAAGTTTAAACGTGGACCCAACATCCCGATCCCACGAGTAAACAATTAAAATTCTGAACAAGCTCGCTACCTCGAGCACAAACACTTAGGCAATTTTAAGTTTAAACGTGGACCAAACATCCCGATCCCACGAGTAAACAATTAAAATTCCGAATAAGCCCGCAACCCCGAGCACAACCACTTAGGCAATTTTAAGTTTAAACGTGGACCAAACATCCCGATCCCACGAGTAAACAATTTAAATTCCGAATAAGCTCGCTACCCCAAGCAGAACCACTTAGGCAATTTTATGTTTAAACGTGGACCAAACATCCCGGTCCCACGAGTAAACAATTAAAATTTCGAACAAGCTCGCTACCCCGAGCACAAACACTTAGGCAATTTTAAGTTTAAACGTGGACCAAACATCCCGATCCCACGATTAAACAATTAAAATTCCGAATAGGCTCGCAACCCCGATCACAACCACTTAGGCAATTTTAAGTTTAAACGTGGACCAAACATCCCGATCTCACGAGTAAACAATTAAAATTCTGAACAAGCTCGCTACACCGAGCACAAATACTTAGGCAATTTTAAGTTTAAACGTGGACCAAACATCCCGATCCCACGAGTAAACAATTAAAATTCCGAATAAGCTCGCAACCCCGAGCACAACCACTTAGGCAATTTTAAGTTTAAACGTGGACCAAACATCCCGATCCCACGAGTAAACAATTTAAATTCCGAATAAGCTCGCTACCCCAAGCAGAACCACTTAGGCAATTTTAAGTTTAAACGTGGACCAAACATCCCGATCCCACGAGTAAACAATTAAAATTCCGAACAAGCTCGCTACCCCGAGCAAAAGCACTTAGGCAATTTTAAGTTTAAACGTGGACCAAACATCCCGATTCCAGGAGTAAACAATTAAAATTGCCTAAGTTTAAACGTGGACCAAACATCCCGATCCCACGAGTAAACAATTAAAATTCCGAATAAGCTCGTAACCCCGATCACAACCACTTAGGCAATATTAAGTTTAAACGTGGACCAAATATTCCGATCCCACGAGTAAATAATTAAAATTCCGAATAAGCTCGCAACCCCGAGTACAACCACTTAGGCAATTTTAAGTTTAAACGTGGACCAAACATTCCACGAGTAAACAATTAAAATTCCGAACAAGCTCTTTACCGAGCACAAACACTTAGGCAATTTTAAGTTTAAACGTGGACCAAACATCCCGATCCCACGAGTAAACAATTAAAATTTTGAACAAGCTCGCTACCCCAAGCAAAAATAGTTAGGCAATTTTAAGTTTAAACGTGGACCAAACATCCCGATCCCATGAGTAAACAATTAAAAATCCGAATAAGCTCGCAACCCCGAGCATAACCAATTAGGCAATTTTAAGTTTAAACGTGGACCAAACATCCCGATCCCACGAGGAAACAATTAAAATTCCGAATAAGCTCGCAACCCCGAGCACAACCACTTAGGCAATTTTAAGTTAAAACGTGGACCAAACATCCCGATCCCACGAGTAAACAATTAAAATTCCGAATAAGCTCGTAACCCCGAGCACAACCACTTAGGCAATTTTAAGTTTAAACGTGGACCAAACATCCCGATCCCACGAGTAAACAATTAAAATTCCGAACAAGCTCGCTACCCCGAGCACAAACACTTAGGCAATTTTAAGTTTAAACGTGGACCAAACATCCCGATCCCACGAATAAACAATTAAAATTCTGAACAAGCTCGCTACCCCGAGCAAAAACACTTAGGCAATTTCAAGTTTAAACGTGGACCAAACATCCCGATTCCACGAGTAAACAATTAAAATTCCGAATAAGCTCGCAACCCCGAGCACAACTACTTAGGCAATTTTAAATTTAAACGTGGACCAAACATCCCGATCCCACGAGTAAAAAATTAAAATTCCGAACAAGCTCGCTACCCCGAGCAAAAAACTTAGGCAATTTTAAGTTTAAACGTGGACCAAACATCCCGATCCCACGAGTAAACAATTAAAATTTCGAATAAGCTCGCAACCCCGAGCACAACCACTTAGGCAATTTTAAGTTTAAACGTGGACCAAACATCCCGATCCCACGAGTAAACAATTAAAATTCCTAATAAGTTCGCAACCCCGAGCCCAACCACTTAGGCAATTTTAAGTTTAAACGTGGACCAAACATCACGATCCCACGACTAAACAATTAAAATTCCGAATAAGCTAGCAACCCCGAGCACAACCATTTAGGCAATTTTAAGTTTAAACGTGGACCAAACATCCCGATCCCACGAGTAAACAATTAAAATTCCGAACAAGCTCGCTACCCCGAGCACAAACACTTAGGCAATTTTAAGTTTAAACGTGGACCAAACATCCCGATCCCACGAGTAAACAATTAAAATTCTGAACAAGCTAGTTATCCCGAGCAAAAACACTTAGGCAATTTTAAGTTTAAACGTGGACCAAACATCCCGATCCCACGAGTAAACAATTAAAATTCCGAACAAGCTCAATGAATCAAATACTTTCATTTTATTAATACTGAATTCATAATTGAAATAACAAAGAAAGATTACACAAAATACTTCTTCAAGTTATGAATGTTCCAAGGTCTTACCAACTCCCGACCTTCATGATCTTCCAGTCTGTAAGCTCCTTTTCCGATCACTTCCTTGATTTTGTAAGGGCCCTCCCATTTGGGTGCCAGCTTTTTCACCTCACCAGCAGGATTTGTTCTTCGTAACACCAAATCCCCGACTTGAAATGTTCTTGGGCGAACCCTTTGGTTATAGGCATTGGTAATCCTTACTTTATACAGCTCTGTTTTTGTTACAGCTTGTTCTCTTAGTTGATCAATCTCATCTAACTCTTGCTTTCTTCTATCCTCGTTCTGCTCGGGATCATAACATTGTACTCGGAGAGATTCAACTCCAATTTCTGCTAGAATGAGGGCCTCCAAAACGTATACCAGACTATGCGGAGTTTCCCCTGTAGATACCCGCGGAGTTGTTCGGTAGGCCCACAAGACTCCAGGTAGTTCGTTTACCCATTCTCCTCGGGCTCCTTCAGCTTCGTCTTAATCCCATGTAATAGAATCCGGTTAATAACTTCGACTTGCCCATTTGACTGCGGGTAGGCTACCGAAGTGAATACTTGCCTGATTCTCATATCCTCACACCATTCCTTGTACCTTCTTCCCCTGAAACTGCCTCCCATTATCGGAAATTATTCTCCTCGGTATTCCGAATCGACATATTATGCTTCTCCATAGAAATTTAATGATTTTCTCCTCAGTTATTTTTGCCAAAGGCTCAGCTTCCATCCATTTTGTAAAATACTCAACTGCTACTAGGAGGAATTTCCTTTGTCCCGTGGCAAGAGGAAAAGGTCCAACGATGTCCATCCCCCACTGATCGAAGGGATAGGAGATAACATTTCTATTTAAGACCTCTGCGGGCATATGAGATAAATTTGCATGTTTCTGGCAGTTGTTACACTTTTTAACAATTTCTTCGGCATTCTCTCTCATGCTGGGCCAATAGTATCCCGCTCGAAGAGCTTTCTGATATAACATATTGCTTCCCAAATGATTTCCACAACAGCCTTCGTGAATCTCCTTTAGCAAATGTTCTCCTTCTTGTATTGATGTGCATTGCAAGAAGGGAGTTGAAAATCCATTTTTGAACAATTTGCCTTCCACTAACACGAAGCGCCTCTCCCCTCTCTTTACCCGAGCAGCTTCCTTTGGGTCTGATGGCAACACCTTGGTTTTTAAGAATTTAATGATATGTTCCCGCCAATCAGATATAATACAGGGCTCTAAATTCATTATCTTGTTGATAGCTACGTGCGAGACCAAAAGGTCTTGCACCAGTACTTTCCTGTTCTTCCACTCATGAATGGAACTGGCCAACTTTGCGAGTTTATCGGCTCGACTATTATCCTCTCGTGATATTTGCTTCAACTCCACTTCCTGGAACTGAGTCATTAATGTTTGGGCATTCTCCACATATTTTTTCAACTTTTCTTCTTTCACCTTGTATACCCCATTTACCTGATGAACAACCAGCACTGAATCCATGAACACTCTTACTTTCCGAGCTCCGGCATCTAATGCTACTCGTAAACCTGATAGGAGAGCTTCGAATTCGGCTTCATTGTTTGAGGAATGAAAATCGAACTGAATAGCTACGACAATTTCTTCTCCTTCTGGACTAACAAGTAGAACTCCTGCACCGCTTCCTATTTGAGTGGATGATCCATCTATAAACAAGCTCCAATCTTTTTCTTCACGAGTATGAGTCACCTCGACCAAGAAATCCGACAAGGCTTGAGCTTTGAAGGTAGTTCGAGGCTGATAAGAAATATCGAACTCACTCAATTCGGTGGCCCATTTCACCATTCGTCCTGAAATTTCTGCTTTTGATAGGAGCCTTCCCAAGGGAGTGCTCGTCACCACCATGATAGGGTGAGACAAGAAGTACGGCCGAAGCCTTCCCACGGTGATCACAAGAGCCAAGGCTAATTTTTCAATTTCAGGGTATCTCTGTTCGGCTCCTTGCAAAGCTCGGCTGACATAGTATACCGATTGCTGATGCCCCAACTTCTCTTGAATTAACACCGAGCTGACAACTTCCTCGATTACCGACAAGTAGACGAGGAGGGTTTCATTGTGCTCGGGTTTATTCATTAACAGTAACTGAGCTAGATACTCTTTCAAGTCCTCGAAAGCTTTCTGACACTGATCATCCCACTCGAATTGCATTCCTCGCCTTATTGCTTTAAAGAAGGGCAAACTCCTATCAGCTAAGCGTGATATGAATCGACTAAGTGCCGCTATTCTCCCTGCTAATCTTTGTACTTCGTTCAATGTCCAAGGAGGGTTCATTTCTTGGATTGCTCGGATCTTCTCAGGGTTAGCTTCCAAACCTCTCTCTGTCACCATGTACCCCCAAGAATTTTCCACTATGAATTCCGAAAGTGCATTTGGCGGGATTCAATTTCATGCCAAATCTCCTTAAAGTGGCGAAGACCTCCTCCATATCTTCGATCAGATTTTGGGCCTTCTTGCTTTTGATCAGGACATCATCGACATAAACCTCAACGTTCCGCCCTATTTGATCTTTGAACATCTTATCCATTAGTCTTTGATAGGTGTCCCCAACATTTTTCAATCCAAAGGGCATTACCACATAGCAGAAAGTTCCTCCCGCTGTGACAAAGCTAACCTTGGATTGGTCTTCTTGGTGCTAAGGGGATTTGATGATATCCTTGATAAGCATCCATAAGACACAACAGCTCGTGTCCCGCAGTAGAGTCCACTAATTGATCGAACCTCGGCAATGGATAACAATCTTTGGGACACGCTTTGTTCACGTCTCGAAAATCTACACACATCCTCCACTTGTCTCATGTTTTAGGTACTAGAACCACATTTGAGAGCCATGTAGGGAAACTAATTTCCCGTATATGACCTGCCTTCAGCAACTCCTCTACTTGTTTAGCTATGACGACATCCTTCTCGGGCCCGAAATACCTTCTCTTCTGCTTAGTTGCCCGAGCACTCGGGTCCACATTGAGATGATGCTCAGCAATCTCGGGTTTTACCCCCAATCAAATCAGAAGTATTCCAAGCGAACACATCCACGTTATATATCAAACACTCAATCACCCTTCTCCTCAATTCTGGATCCAACTTGGATCCGATGCGAGTAGTTTTTTCAGGGTGACCTAACTCGATACTCAGAAATTCCTCCTCAGGGACTATCCGCTCCTCTGCCTCCGGCTGTCCATGTTTCCTCTTATTGTTTCCTCGTTCCCCTTCCTCTCTGTTATTCCCCTTGTCTTGCTTTAACTCTTGCACATAGCATTTTCTTGATGAGCTCTGACTTCCCCTTACTTGTCCAACTTCTTTCTCCGACTGGGAATTTTATCTTCAAGTGGTAAGTAGAAGCAACCGCTTCGAAGGCCGTTAACACCAGCCGACTCAATATTATATTATAAGAGGAAGGTGCATCCACTATGAGGAAGGTGATCATCTTCGTTTTTGTCTTTGATGCCTCACCTAGGGTAACGTGTAAAGACACCCTGTCCTATTGGACTTATGACTTCTCCGGTAAACCCATGCAAAGAAGTATTCACTTTGTGTACAGCTATACTTCCAATTCCACCTGTTTCAAAGTATTAAGGAAGAGCACATTTGCCGAGCTGCCTGTATCGACGAAGATTCTTTGTACACTATAGTTGGCCACCGTGGCCGAAATAACCAATGTATCCTCGTGGGGAAAATAAATCCCCTGTAAATCTGCAGGCCCGAAATCTATAGAAGGAATTTCGTGGGTATGACTTGGATCAATGGATAATACTTCGAGTCTTCGAGCATAACTTATTCTTGCTCGATACATGAGGTTCCTCCAGAAATCATATGTATAGTTCCTCGGTTAGGAACATTGCTCACGGTTTCTTTCTCCGGGGACTTGATTTCGTCCCTCCAATCTTTCCCCCTGTACTGCCCAAGGAACTGGCTGAAGTGCTCCTCTCCCTGGATTAGCATTATTCCGAGGAAAATGGGCATTGCTCCTCAGGTCACCGTCACCTCCTCGCCTTACACCCATTCTTCCTTCATGAATGTTCCCTCCTCGAGTGCTTCCTCCTCGGAATACTCCTCTTCCGTAAGGTCCTCCCCGACCCCTCTTCGGCATAATTTGGTTGATGGCTACCTCCCGATGAGATCTCATCGGTAGGTATTGATCAAAGTTCCTCTTAGTTTGCTCCAGTGGCCTCTCTTTCCTATTGACTTCACCACCATTTTTTATTTCTTTCTTCTGTTTCATCCTCTGCGCTTCCTCTAAATTAATGTATTTAGAGGCACGTCCTAGCAATTCGTCATAATACGACGGTGTCTTCTTGGCCAAAGATCTGAACAGGTCTCCCTCCCTCAACCCTTGGGTGAAAGCGCTGGCTAGTATTTCGGACGTCACATGTGGAACATCAAGGCATGCTTGATTGAATCTTTTCAAAAAATCCCACAGGGACTCTTTCTCCATCTGCCTGAGACCGAACAGACTCAAGGCTGTTCTCTTGCAACTCTAGTTATTTTGATTTTCAGATTTATTTGATGTTTATGAGGTTGAGAGACAATTAGACATCTTGTTAATTTGATTTGAATATAATTAAGTTTATTTTATCAAGTTTAGGGAATTTTGTGATTGAATCATTGATTTGAATGTGCTTGAGTAAATTAATTCTTATGTGCATGAATTATAACCTTAATGCTATCAAAGCTTAGCTATCTTTGATGAATTTGTGAATTATATTTGAGATCGAGAGATGAAATTATAATACGCTATAATAATTCGTGTTGTATGTTAAGATTTAGATCGAGAGATTAAATCACATACGTGATCACTTTGAATTGAGAGATTTAAAGTTAACGGTTTTCATTGAGATTTATTAAATATTAAATTGGTTTAAGTGAACGAGAGTTACTTGTGTCAATTTAATAATAGTTTCAATACAGCTTGAGAAAGTGTATTGATTATATTAGGAAATCCGTCACCTTAAGAATTGATTGATTAGTAATTGTTTCTACAAGCAAATCATTGATGATAACACATTTGAATCAACATCTTGATAAATTTCTTGAGCGGAATTCCTTCGCATCTTCAAAGGAGTTGTTTTTATTGTTGAGTTTGTAAGTTTTTAGTTTAATTAGTTAATTAATCATTTATTTCGTAGGCTAAATATAATTTTGCTGATTTTATTTGGTACTTATACGTTAGTCCCTGTGGGTTCGACATCCTTTCTTTTATATCACTATACTAAAACTTGACACCGTGCACTTGCGGTATAAATCGCTAGACTGTAACTAATTGTTTAAAATAAAAGCGATCAGTTAATCATGTACATACGATGTATTACACGGATTTTATTCAAATTTGGTGTTCAAATCAAGGGTAATTGATAGCCGAAATTTTCGCACTTTACGTTTAGGGTTCGTCAACCGTCTCCAGAAATCAGTCGTCGTCTGGCGTCCTTGGTATGAACTTTGCACGTATGTTTGGTCTTTGGGTCATGGGCTTCGTGTTTCCGTAATCAATCCATCGTTCCATCCACTGTAGCGTCGGAATCGGGAGGGCGTCCATTTCTTTGACTCGCCATAATCGGTCGTCAAATTGGTCGTCCGAACGCCGTCTGTTATGCCAGGAACGTGCACCGTGGCTTCGTCTGAGTAAGGCGGTCATGGTGATTGGTAAAATTTCCGACGAACGGCAAGGGCGGCGGGTGGCGCGGCGACAGAAGCTGTTTTTTATTTTTATTTTTACACTTTTATTTTTTCAGATTGAAATCTTCATTTCCCAACTGATTTTGATTTAGATCCGGGATTCATAATCTGGTGTTTTTATATTTACCAGAAATCTTTTCCCAGCGGAATGATGTAATCTGGTTTTGCTCTGATACCACTAAAATGTCACGCTCCGAGACCGGAGCTCATGACACCGCGTTGATTCCAAAAAATTAATTCAAAATCAACAAGCCTCGTGTACAGATCTATGATAAAAACCAGTCTATTTTATTCCATTGAAAATAACAATCATCTTTACAACTGTAAATCAACTTGAATAAGTTGTTCATAAAACAACCTTAGATTCTAAACAGAGTTTTGCGGATGCTTAAAAATTAAGATCTTGAAATCTCATCGGTAGATCTCGAGCCCAAAATTGGTCTTGTTCTTCGTCTTCAACCTATTCTCCATCCTTAACTGGGGAGGGGGTGGTAAGGGGTGAGTATTTGGGAAAATACTCAGCAAGCAGGGGCCAGTTGAACATGATAAAAACATACGTATAAAGCTTTTCAAATAACTCTTTATCAAACACATAGTAGATCGATTCACATACTCATAATTGCTCACACTAGAGCCTCATCACATAAATACGTAATCACATAATCTCCTTCTTGGGAATTAAGAGGTGGCTCCCGTGGCATAGCAATTTGCTCTTAAGGATCAAGATGTGACTACATGCATGTGGCATGCCCACATCATGTAGCACTTTGTCCCGCCGAATAAGTGATGACTCCTACAAACGTAACACTTTCCCCGCAGAGCCTTCAAACTTTAGATGCGCATTTCCATAAACTTTCATAATATGATATTTACAATACATTTTTGTGTTCAACTGAAATTTTAACACATATATAGAGTTTAAAAAAATGAATATGATATTCATAGCAAAAACCCATTACATCGTTGGATACTTGAAGAATGTTGAGATGAGATCGGGTTGAGAAATGATGGAAAAATCCCTTCCTTTCTTATCCTTGAAAGTTTCGAAATGTGTGTGTGTGGTGTGAGTGACATTTTCGAAAATGATGAGAGGTAGAATATGTGGAATATAGTTTTCTCTCTTATGGTGAGATTGTTGTGTTTTTAAGTGTAGGAGTAAACATTGGAATTCATAAATTATTGCCATTTAGTGAAATTATTTTGGGCAAGACAATTGAATGTGCTAATGCCGGGGATTGAATGTCATCAATTGCCATGATTGATAAGAAAAAAGAATGGGTTTAGGCATTATAGTGTCATGGTTTGAGTAATAAGATTGAATGACTAATAACAAAGATTTAGGCAAGGCCATTGAATGGCTTATATGATTTGGGGCAATTGCACTTGAATGGGTCAATTCAATAGATCAAATGAATAAGGGATTTGAGTGTTTATTGTATGAGAATTAATTGACCAATACCAAAATTTTTGCCCTTTAATGACACCATTTGAGCAAGGTACTAAATGTCACTAATGAGATTGAATGATAGCATTTGATAGGGTTGAATGAGATTAAATGGTGACATATCGGAGCAAAGAAGAATAGAACCATAATCAGATACTGTCATGGCTCCTTGTCTCAGGTTTGTAAATTCATCCTCTTTCCTCTGCCTTGCCGCAACAGAGAAATAATGCTCCAGAAACTTTGTTCTAAACACATCCCAGTTCACTGTCTGTCCTTGAGCCCTCAACTCAAGTACTGTGGATTTCCACCACATCATAGCTTTCTTGGCCAACTGATATTCAGCTAAACGTAACCAAGCAGTCTTGGCACACGGTGCTGATACAAATATCTGTTCTATACGTTCCAGCCACTCCTCTGACAGTTCCCCTGACTCAGTCCCCTCAAACCTAGGTGGCTGATAGCTCAGAAATTGTGTCAATGTCAATTCTCCAGGCAACAATACCTGTTCCACTGGCCCTTGTTCAATCGGTGGTGGTGGCACAGGCACCATTCGTACACTCGCATTGCCACTCATGGCATCCCCAACATCCTCATGTAACCCTCTGTCTGTCATAGCTGTAGATCAAGGGTTAACAATAACAATCATAAAAATATAACATGTGAGAATAACATCATATGCCAACTCCTAACATGCTATTTTCATTCTCAAAGTGTTTAGGTAACTCCCTAATACACTTCCTCTACCCATGTTCACCCCGTTCTCGAACCACTGCTCTGATACCACTAATGTGGGGTCCTCGTTTACTTAATCCATTATGTATTCATTACACATACATATGTGAGTCTGAATTAAGTAATATACCATGCACGGATTAAGAGTTCATGCTAGTTAAGTTGTTTACAAGGTTATCAAAAACCTAACAAACTATACATATCATGTACATAAACAACCTAATTCAAAAGAACTCCTAGGCAGTGGTTCCCCTCGCAGCGGAAATCATGACTCACGCTCCCCACGTCTATGAGTCCCTACAGAAACATTCACAACGTGAGTATAGATAACAACTATCTCAGTGCAATATCAAAACACAATATCAATATCAATGATAAAGCACAATAAATCAAATGACGTGAATGTTCTGTATCATGCATCCACAAATGCACTATGTCATGACATGTCTCAACAAGTTTCCTATTATCACGAGTCTCATATGATATGCCTATTCAGCTCAATATGTCAGTGAAACCACATCACATTTTCATATTAGCAGCACATATCATAGTACCATACTCATCTGTGATAATAACCAGAGCATATAACCACACCAGGCATATATCTCTCAAGCCAAAGCATATGTAGTATATCTATCGTGGCAACGATCCCAGCCCAAGCATATGCCCCACACTAGCATATCTATCCAGGCACCAATCCCAGTCAAAGCATATGCCCAACACTAGCATATCTATCGTGGCAGTCAAAGCATATACCCCACCAGGTATATCTATCAAGACAATGATCGTACCAAAGCATATACACATATCTATCAAGGCATCCATACCAATCATATGAAATCTATGTATGCACATGCATATGATACTACCAATCATATAACACAACGATAACATAACTCATATGATATCAAAACCATAATAGCATCATCATATCATATCTATACTCCGTACGTCAACACGTACCTGTACTGCGACACAAACGAGATAAAGCAGTTGTCAATAGCTAAGTGCCTCGTTGTCCTGTCCCCTGTGATGGTGCTACAACAATGCCAACAATATATCATGTTATCATAGGCATTAAAATCAAATTCCACAAAATATTTGATTTTTCAAAATATTAACACTGGCGATCGATCGCGATCAACACCGATCGATCGCCAAAACTCTCTGCCCCCCTCGCGATCGATCGCAACAACTTGGCGATCGATCGCCACAAACTTTCACCGCCTTAACATTTACTCTGCATCGGCGATCGATCGCCACAAAACTCGCGATCGATCGCCGATGTCCAGAAAGTTTTGACAATGGCGATTTTCAAGCTTATCTCTATGGTTCTTCTCCTACACCTCATATTAAACCACTTCAACATGTTTCTTGCAATCCCTAGGAACATATGAACATAATTCTAACATCATAGCTTCCAATTCAAAGCATAGAAACATGATATGATTGTACACATGCACACTTGAGCTTTCCCTTCACATATATCAACATGAATGACATAATTCAAGTATATAACTATGAATTTCTTACCAAGATGGTACAATTCCACTTCACACACCCTCCTAGCTCAAGTTACAAGTGAAATCCAAGCTCAAACCAACAACTCCTTGAAAGAAATGGAGAGGAGCTTGTGTAGTGTTTTAGTAGGTGTAAAAGGTGTTGTATGTGATTTCATCCCCTTAATCCACTTGATATAGGATCTTTAGTTCCTTAAGTCCCTTGCTATCATACCATTTAAAGGTAATTACATGCTAACTAACATGTACATGCAATGCACTCCAAATTCAAATGCAACTCTAATGCACATGAAAGTTACATGTATACTCAAATGCAAACTCATATGCACATGTTGATGCACTTTCAACACTTAATCCATAATTCACATGTTTATAGTATGAATGTAGTACACACCATGTTTCATGCCTTCTCATATTTCATTTCATATATGAATCAATTCATTCTTGGTTCCACTCGAACCCCCATTATCATATCGTCAAGCGATATAATTACACCATAATCATATCATACGTGTATTAAACAAATCGAGGCATTACATTGAAGGTCGCTACCTTCCCATATACTCCAAGATTTTGCTTGTAGATCCATTCGCAACCAATGTGAACAGTTCCCTCAAGATGATTTACTAAGGTCCATACCTTATCATAGTACATGAAGTCTATTTCAAATCTCATGGCATTTTGCCCATGTCTCCAATCGATGTCCAACATCGTCTCCTCGAAAGTCCTAGGATCACATCCATGGTCAATATCATCTTGACTACTTTCTAGGAGCAAATCTATCAGGAGGTTTTGAAACGCTTTCAAATCTCCTTGATGTGTGTACTTCAAAGGTCATGATTGACTCAAGTAATTTCTCTGTTTCCACTTTTCCAGTGGTTTGTGGTTCTTGAACCCTTTCACTGTATATTATCGTATCCCTCATTTCTAATAGAAACATTGTTGGGTTTTGGAAAACCGAATAATCTTAGTTTTGATGTTAACAAAACTTGTTATTGTGTTGCTAACATATTTCATCAAGTGTGCAGTTCATATATGATATTTTATAACTTGATGATCTGCTAAGAAATGGCCTTGAGTTTGGTTGCTGAAATGAGAATTCAGCATCCAGTAGACCCCGAGCGCTTCTGACTAAATTGATCATATCTCATAGCTCGGATATCGAAATGACCTGATTCTAAAAGGTTTGGATAGCCAACTCAATTCTACAAGTCGTATTTCAGGCTAGAAGACCAAATTCGAAGGTTTACGTGACGAAAAGACGTCTGCAAAAGCTTGCTGGTGCAAAGCTGAAACACCTACCGGATCACACCTACCGGATTGCACCTACCGGATCACACATACTGGATGGCACCTACCGGATCACACCTACCGGGTTGCACCTACCGAATTGCACCTACCGTATCACACCTACCGGATCACACCTACTGGATTGCACCTACCGGATCACACCTACTGGACCCAACCAGTGGGCCTTCCAGAAATAGCCCAGAAACCAGAATATTACCGTTGCAAGCTCTGGAATGATGCAGAACCTTTTCCAACGGGCATATTCTTGTGTCTAACGTATATATCATTACTTGGGGCTATATATACATGATTTGGAAGCTCAATAACAGTTGATTGAAGATCAATCCAAGCCTTCCAAAGCAAACCCACTTGGGATTCAATTGAGAAACTTAAAAGACAAAAGCTGCTAATGAAGAGCACTCCTCAAACCTTTGGCACCTCTTACCTTGCTGTATCAGATTCATTATGGAATCATTTGTGCCTTTGTATTCACTCTATTCATTGTATTTGTGAGCTAAAATAGAAGAGTAAATACCATTGTAACAGTTTGTGATTCATCACAACTGGATGAGAGGTCTTTGTAAGTGAGACATTAAAGAACATACATAGTTGAGTTGCTAGGAGTTCTAGTTGGATGAGGAATTCCCAACTAGATCGGGTTTGTACAACGGGATTGTATAAATCAAAGTCTTCTAGTGGAATCCTTCCTGAGGTGGAAGAATGGGAGACGTAGAAGGATTACACCACCTTCGAACTTCCATAAACAAATGCTTGTTTATTTACTTCACTTGCATATCTTTATAATGTCTTTAAAATGGTTAATCGGTTATAAAGCAGGTTATTTCGAGTGTCTTCGGCTCGGTTTTGTAACCGAACTCGATATAATCTCTCGGTGCAATTATTTCAAGAACACGAGCTATTGAAGCTCAAGTTGGTTGAACTCGGGTGTGGAATGGCAACCCATCCCCGAAATCGATCCTGACAAGTGGTTTCAGAGCCAGGTTGTTCTTGGAAAGCATTTTAACCGATTTTTTAGCGGATATCTTTTAAAATCATTTTCAAAATTTTTCATGAGCATGAAATTGTTTTCATAGCATAATTTTCTAAAACTTGGTGTTTGAAAATTTTTACCATAAAAATCAATTTCATTGCATTTATTTTGCACGAAAATAATTTTAAAATCTATTTTAAATGTTCAAATTCTCGTTCAATATGTTATAAACTCATTTTAAGTTTAAAATTTTTATTTTGAGATTTTATCTAACAATTTTCGAAGCATTCAGTTTTTCTGGCAGCTTGCAGCGACTTTGGGAAAATTGGCATAACTTCTTGCTCGGATGTCCAAATGACAGACAGATTTTTGCGTTGCAAAATAGACTCATAGAGGATCGATAGGTATAGATCTTGCAGCCTAATTCATCACGAGGAAAAGCAGTTTATTCTGCAAAATTGACTCATGTGCTGCCACCGCAGAAAGATGAAATGGACATTGTTGAGTTTTGTCAAGAAATTCAAACTTGTTGCCAAGTACGCTTCATCCATCATCAAAAGAGGTTATTTTTGTTCAAAAAGTAATGTGCATTGCATTTTTAAAAAAATTGTTTTAGCCTATCCCATTTGCCCCTCACTTGCTCAAATTTTCAAACCTTTTAAAATTAATGGAGAGAGTTTAATCTCAATCCTTGAGGGGCAGTAAATTTTATTTGTCTTCCTTTTTGATTCACACGAAAAGGGGGAGAAAAATGTTGTTTAAAAAAATGATTCTTCTTGTTATGCAACATTGTGCTTTAATGTTCATATTTTTATTCAAGTTTTGTGATCATCAAAAAGGGGGAGATTGTTGGGTTTTGGAAAACCGAAGAATCTTAGTTTTGATGTTAATAAAACTTGTTATTGTGTTGCTAACATATTTCATCAAGTGTGCAGTTCATAGATGATATTTTATAGCTTGATGATCTGCTAAGAAATGGCCTTGAGTTTGGTTGCTGAAATGAGAATTCAGCATACAGTAGACCCCGAGCGCTGCTGACTAAATTCATCATATCTCATAGCTCGGATATTGAAATGACCTGATTCTAAAAAGGTTGGATAGCCAACTCAATTCTCTACAAGTCGTATTTCAGGCTAGAAGACCAAATTCGAAGGTTTACTTGATGAAAAGGCGTCTGCAAGAGCTTGCTGGTGCAAAGCTAAAACACCTACCGGATTGCACCTATCGGATCACACCTACTGGATGGCACCTACCGGATTGCACCTACCGGATTACACCTACCGGATAACACCTACCGGATTGTACCTACCGGATCACACCTAGGGGATTGCACCTACCGGATCACACCTATTGGATTGCACCTACCGGATCACACCTACTGGACCCAACCAGTGGGCCTTCCAGAAATAGCCCAGAAACCAGAATATGACCGTTGCAAGCTCTGGAATGATGCAGAACCTTTTCCAACGGGCATATTCTTGTGTCTAACGTATATATCATTACTTGGGGCTATATATACATGATTTGGAAGCTCAATAACAGTTGATTGAAGATCAATCCAAGCCTTCCAAAGCAAACCCACTTGGGATTCAATTGAGAAACTTAAAAGACAAAAGCTGCTAAATGAAGAGCACTGCTCAAACCTTTGGCACCTCTTACTTGCTGTATCAGATTCATTATGGAATCATTTGTGACTTTGTATTCACTCTATTCATTGTATTTGTGAGCTAAAATAGAAGAGTAAATACCATTGTAACAGTTTGTGATTCATCACAACTGGATGAGAGGTCTTTGTATGTGAGACATTAAAGAACATACATAGTTGAGTTGCTAGGAGTTCTAGTTGGATTGGGGAATTCCCAACTGGATCAGGTTTGTACAACGGGATTGTATAAATCAAAGTCTTCTAGTGGAATCCTTCCATGAGATGGAAGAATGGGAGACGTAGAAGGATTACACCACCTTCGAACTTCCATAAACAAATGCTTATTTATTTACTTCACTTGCATATCTTTATAATGTCTTTAAAATGGTTAATCGGTTATAGAGAAGGTTATTTCGAGTAACTTCCGCTCGGTTTTGTAACCAAACTCAATATAATCTCTCGGTGCAATTATTTCAAGAACACGAGCTATTGAAGCTCAAGTTGGTTGAACTCGGGTGTGGAATGGCAACCCACCCCCGAAATCGATCCTGACAAACATTTTCTCTAGAAATACTACACTCGTGGAAACAAACACTTTGTCTCCAATTAATAATATAAAGTACACAAAATAGCATAAGTGGATCAACTATCCAACTCATATCCCACTGGCTGCTTTACAAAAGCAGAACAATCTCAAATCTATATTTGGATTTTTCAGTCCATATCGTATATGGAGTTTTGATCACTGCATTTGTATGAATTATGTTCAACAAATATGTAACTTTATAGAGCTACTGGGAGAGAATCACATTCTCTTTAAGATAACTCAATTTCCTCTTGCACTAATATTTAATGCTCCACATACGCCCCTATGAATCAAATTCAAAAGACCATCATCACATGCCAAATATATGTGGGGTTTAAGTTATCATCACTTTTATATTCTTTGAACATAATAATACTAATCGTTCATAAATTCACCAGATTCAATAAAACATGCATTCTGGAAAATACTGCAAATCATATTTGCAAATTTAAAAGAATAGTATTCTCTATCAAAATAGGAACAATGTTTTCATTGAATATGAAACAATGAACAATTGTTCAAAACTAGTTCCAAACCAGTTTAACATTTTACATTAAATAAATGTTTCAAACAACCTTTTTTAACAACTCTTGCTACAATGCTTAGCCTCATGTAGGTGTCACCTTCCTAGGGCTCTCTACTATTCTCAACATACTCGACTCTTTGCAAAGATGTGAACACAATTGGTAACATATATCAAAGAAGTAGAACCAATAGAAACATTAATTTTAATATAAAACATACCCTTTCTAGAACGCTTCTAGTCTTAGTATTCCTTGCAATTTTGCGTCACTGACCAGCAGTGAAAACATAGCTGATTCTCCTTTTTAGTTGCTACTATATCCATTTTTGTCTTTTGAGGTCGGGAACAATTTCCCTTCCTCTTCTTTATCCTTGAATCATTCCTACCGTTTGTAGCAGATTCAATAAGAAGAACACGTTTCTCCTTTTGAATCAAAGACTCATGAGCTTCCAACATTTTGACTACAAGATCAAATCTACAGCCAGTTATTGAGGTATTATCACATTCATATTTTCCAATTTCTCAACAAGAGACATTATTTCCACACCATGCTTATGGACCGAAGCCCCATATTGTTGGTGAAATGAAAGTAGCTCTTTTGAGATTGTGAATCTTAGTAATCGCGCCCATTCACCAAACAACATTTGTAGGTGTTGGAAAATATCAGCAATGTGAACAAATTCCTCATATCTACGTTGAAACTCGGACAGTGATGCTATCATATAACACATAGTCTCGAGATCATCATACCATCACTTCTCAAGTGAGGTGATCTCTTCATTAGATGAACCGAGAGGCACTTCAACAAGAGGCTTCCCATCAAGGATATAAAACAACTTTTCAGAAGCAAACACTATCATAAATCAATTGCCAATCAGAATAATTTGGTTCGGTTAATTTGTTTATATCGAGAATTGATGTAATTCGGATTCACGGCCATCACAATATTGAGAACAAACAGAAAATATAAGCAAACCGTTTGATTATTAATTAATTCAAAAACTATGGATTTTTGTTATTGAATGCTCCCACTAAATTTTTCGAATCCATCACCCTCATGACAAATGAACGGAAAATCATACTTTCTTGGTGAGCTTGGAGTCCAACTAGCTCATGATAACCCCGGACGTGGGCCCACCGGCTTCATGATACTAAAGGTAGATCACAATTTTATCATATGCAACCCCCAATATATTTGCCTCGCGATTGGCATAACCCTACGTGGGCAGGACAATTATGCCTTCTCACGTCAAAATCACACATCCCGCGGATGAAAATGTCGCCCAAAAGACCCCACGTGGGTGAGTAATCTAAAAAATTAACATAACCGCACCCTTAATTAAGTGGCAGTTAGACACACAATTTTCCTATGCCAGATGTCCCCCACGTGGGTGAGTAAGGTAATATGACACAAGTAGCGTCTCATGGCTTAACTGTTGATGGAAGACAGAAAGCAACAAACCCTTTTGAGCTCCCTTATCAGTTTGATATAAAAAATTTGAATCATATTCAAAAGAGGGATTTAATTTATTTTAATATCTCACCAAGTCCTCGTTTGTTTGTTTGCCGGATTCATGCAACTATGTTTTTATTCATGCAACGTAAATTGTACTAATAAAACATACAAGCAAACATTTATCATACATCATATGCATAATAAAAATAAACATGGATAATTACGGCCTTTTCCTAATTGATCCACATGAGTCACATGTGGATCACAAGTCGGTCTAAGGTGATGCAGGTATGCAATGTAATCCTATTACATTTATGCTTTCATTAGTCTTGATTCTTGGTGCTCCGTCGTCAATCTCGATCTCTCACTAACTCTAATGATTTTACATTTAAATCGTGCAAACAAGAGAATAGGGATACAAATCCGGGGTGTGATACATCAGAAAATAGAGAGAGCAGGCTCGCAGGCCCGATAACCAAAAATTACAATTATAATGAAACAATAAAAAACCTAAACATTCACCTAAATACATTGGTCAATGCCCGTAATCAACCATTATGCAATCACATCATATGTAATTAAACATTAAACTAACCAAGTTACATCATATGTAATTGTACTAATTACATCACATATAATTAGAGCACAATAATTAACTTATTCTATCGTTTCTCACTAATCGCATCATTATTTGAAAATAAAATTAACAAATTAAATAAAACCATTTTATTTGATTTCTAATTAATTAATTTTTAATAATTGGTAAAATCTCTATTTTACCTTTTAATCATATTAATCGAAAATAAAATTAACAAACTAAATGAAACACTTTCATTTAATTCTAATTAATTAAATTATCAATTAACTTGGTAAAACCACTATTTTACCTTTTAATCATAATGGTAATCGAAAATAAAATTAACAAATTAAATGAAACATTTTTATTTATTTCTAATTAATTAATTTTCATTTACTTGGTAAAATACATATTTTACCTTTTAATCATAATAATGATCGAAAATAAAATTAACAAATTAAATTAAACACTTTCATTTAATTTTAATTAATTAATTTAATTAATTAAATTATCAAATAATTGTAAAATCTTCATTTTACAATTCTTAATTAAAAATCATATTTTTAATTAATTAACTATTATGATTTATATCTCAAAAAGTAATATTCGGATAAACATCTAAAATGACCCAAAATAATTTATGGACTCCAAACAATTTGGACCCCAATTTAAAATTTTAAACAAAATCCTCGATTAAAAAATGAAATTTCGGCAGAAGGAATTTTTTTTTTAATTTCTGAAATTTAATGTTTCCGAAATACTGTTCATCGTCACTTTCATAGCGGCGGCTAGGGTTTTATAAACCCTAGCTCGCTCCGCCTCTTACTTCACCCAGCCGCCCTTCTCCTCGTCGCAATCACACCAGCCTCAATGGCCATTTCATGGCCGGTGGTCTCGTCCAGCCACTTAGTGCGCACGATGGAACTTTTCTTTCACGCCGTTGCAACCCCATCGCAATTGCAGATCAAGAAACTCGATCTCGCACAATTGTCGCGGAACATGGTCTCGGGTCGCACGAGTTCCGGATGGACACTTCACCGGAGGTCGAGAGAAGAACCATATATTTGCTCGTGCACGCCACGTTTTCCTCTCCGGCACTGCAACCCTTGAGTAGATCCAGGAAACTAGCTGCTAACCTTGCTCGGCGTGCCGGACTACAGCTTCCGAAGGGATCTGGCGGTGTACCAAAAACATCTTCCGGTACCGATGATTTCATTCACCGATCGCCGATGATGAACCAGAAATAATTTATGGATCATGAAGTTTGGGTCTACAAACCAGACGATTTCAAACACAATTAGCGTTGATGGGAAACAATCTAATAAAAATTAAATATTGAATATATGAATCAAAGCACAATCTGGACCGGATACCACTGTTGGGTTTCCATCCCCCGGCGTCAGATCCAAACGCAGCAGAAAAATAAACATAAACATATCTACCAGGGATGGACGATCGCACCTGATTCATATATAAACATGCATAAATCGAATATAATGCACAAAAAGAGATTACCGTTCACCGACGTGAATCTGATAGCGGTAGTCACTCAAGTCCAACCAACCTGACCAAATCTTCAAGTCAACACTAGTGCTAGTGTCGGCTTTTTCAATGAAAAAGTGAATTGTGTTGAATGATTGAGAGTCCCCTAACCCTTAGAGATGATTGTCATATTTATAGTTGTAAGGTTTGCTAATTGGGCTAGGGTTCATAAAGTCCATCGGGTCAAAGTTTGACTTGCTGGGCATTTATGCTAACATTAACTTCAAGAGACTAGTACCACCAGTCTTCTTGTTCTTCAATGGGTTTAAACCTTTCAATACACAGTTGTAATTCATAAAATAGAGACTTTTTGTAAGGCCCCGATGCTAATTAATCCGGATTAACGATGATTAAGCGAACCCGGATAATTAAAAGTATAGACTTTGAATTAAGGTGTTCCGGACCACGATGGGTCAACCAACTAGTGGAACATGTTTTAGTGCATGATCACATGGCACTTGGAGAACACATGCCACTAATTAATTTTACTCATGTTTAGTACATGATTTTGGACAATTAACCTTGCAAGATAGTGATGTTGTCATGCCTCGATTTATGTTATATACGTGTGATATGATTATGGTGTAATTATATCACGTGGCGGTATGATATTGGGGGTTTGGGTGGAACTAAGAATGAATTCATACATGTAGCATGCATTTGAAGGTGCATTAGAATGTACATGTGAGTTGCATTTGACATGAGTTTGAAGGGAATTACATGTGCATGTGAATTTACTTACAATTGGAATTGCATTTGAATTTGGGGTTCATTTCATGTACATGTTAGATAACATGTTATTAACTCCAAACAATATGATAACAAGTGATTAGAGAAACTAATGACCTTATATCAAGGTGCTTTAGGGAAGAGAATCACATAGTACTCACTTTACACCTACAAATCTCTACCAAGCTCCTCTCCATCTCTTTCAACTTTCTTGTGGTTTGAGCTTGGGATTCACTTGTAAATTGAGCTAGGAAGGTGTGTGAAGTGCTTTCTTACTAACTTGGTAAGGATTTCATGGTTTTACACTTGAATTATGTAATTGGTATTGATTTATGTGAAGGGGAATATCAATTATTGATGCTTAGAATCATAACTTGTTTCTTTGCCAAGAATTGGATTCAGGATGTTAGGAACATGTTTATATGATACTAGGGAGTGCATGAATCATGGTTACATGATAGGAAATGAGTTGTGCAAGAAGTACCATGAAGATAAGCTCAAAATCGCCATTGTCTCATTTTTTCTGATCGCGCCGATCGATCGGCATGTGATCTTGATCGATCGCCGCGAACAGTAAAGTTTTAAGGCGGTTTGAGCATGAGGCGATCGATCGGTGAATTGAGGCGATCGATCGGTGAGCATGTGGCGATCGATCGATGATTTTGTTCGATCGATCGGTGAAGAGTGAACAGTTCAGCGATCGATCGAGAATTCGGGGCGATCGATCGGTGATGGCAGAATGTTGAAAATTTTTATATTTTTGTAGAATTTGATTTTAATGCCTATGATAACATGATATATTGTTGGCATTGTTGTAGCATCATCTCAGGGGACAGGACAACGAGGCACTTAGCCAGTGACGCCTAATTTATCTCGTTTGTGTCGCCGTACAGGTACGTGTTGACGTACGGAGTATAGATATGATATGATGATGTTATGGTTTTGATATCATATGATTTATGTTATCTTGTGTCATATGATTGGTAGTTTCATATGCATGTACATACATGGATTTCATATGATTGGGATGGAGGCCTTGATAGATATGTGTATATGCTTTGGTGAGATCATTGCCTCGATAGATATGCCTGGTGTGGTATATGCTTTGGCTGGGATTGTTGCCACGATAGATATACTACATATTCTTTGGCTTGAGAGATATACACCTGGTGTGGGTATATGCTCTGGCTATTGTCACAGATGAGCATGGTACTATGATATGTGCTGCTAATATGAAGATGTGATGTGGTTCCACTGACATATTGAGCTGAATAGGCATATCATATGGGGCTCGTGATAATAGGGTGTTTATTGGACATGTCATGACATAGTGCATTTGTGGATGCACGATACAGAACATTCACGTTAAATGATTTATTGTGCTTTATCATTGATATTGATATTGTGTTTTGATATTGCACTGAGATAGTTGTTCTCTATACTCATTGTGTGAATGTTTTCTGTAGGGACTCATAGACGTGGGGAGCGTGAGTCATGATTTTCCGCTTCGAGCTGAACCACTGCCTAGGAGTTATTTTGGATTAGGTTGTTACTTGTACATGTGATGTATAGTTGGTTAGGTTTTGTAAACCTTGTAACAACATAACTAGTTAGAAACTCTTAATCAGTGTATGTTTTTACTTAATTCAGACTCACGTATGTATGTTAAGATACTACATAACGGATTAAGTAACGAGGACCCCACAGATGTATTGACACATGGATTCCACAATACATCAAATACATTAAAAATATGCATTGGATCATTGAAACTCACGCCCCTCATGCAATTTCAGATTTGATTTTGTTTAAATATCATGCAATTTTAGATTTTGGTCCATTTTTCACCACCATTTTCTCTCTCCTCAACCCATCCAATTCTCTCCTCTTTCTTCCACCTTAACTTTCGAAAATTTCAGGCTTTCTTAGCACAATTTTCTCTTCCAATTACTAATGCATGTTACATGCAATTAGTGATTTAGAAAAGTTTGGAGGAGTTCAAGCTAGGAAGGAGCCATGGTGGAAAACTTTTGGGTCTTCAAGGGTATGGACTTGTTCTTATTTAATTTAGTTGGTTTTTATGGACTTTGGGTCGAAAATATAGGGTTTTTTTTAAAAAATAATATAATTTTTTTTTCAAAAATACATCGAAATATGAGGTATTGCAAATATACCTCAAACCGCTACCGGAGAGAGCGGCTTTAAAACATTGAGTAACCTCTTCACCGTGAAGCGGCTATTCACGGTGAAGCGGCTACTCATTATTGAGTAGCCGCCCAACCGTGAAGCGGCTACTCATTAATGAGTAGCCGCCCATTGGTGAAGCGGCTACTCACTAATGAGTAGCAGCCGACTGGTGAAGCGGCTACTCATTAGTACCGTGCCACCCCCGTGTCTTGGTTGGTTGCCCGTGTTTTGGTTAGTTGTCGCGTACCCCTTTACGTCTCTTTCCTATCTCCTTTATGTCTCTTCCCATAGTCAACTTATACGTCCATTCCCACCTCCTATTGTGTATCTGTTCTTACAATTTTCGTCTGTTTGTGTCTGGATAAATTTTCATTTATAATATTATATTTTTACCGACAAAAATTAATCATATTATATATAAAATGTTTTACACCCGTGAACCTTTACGAAAATTAGTATCCGAAAGATGTATAAATAATATGAAGATAAAATGTTTTCGACACACATTTCTTCAAACAAATTTCCTCTTCATTTTTTTCTCTTCAATTTTTTCGGTGCGTCAAAAGTTTGAATCAAAATATTTCTTAGTTTGTTCAAAATGGATTCGATTTCCATGCTGCTATATTTGGTGGTAATACTATTATTGGAAACGGATCAGTCGAATATAGCATTCCACCAGTCAGACCGATTAGAATTTCACGTTCTATTATTTTATTTGATTTGATTCAACTAGCACATAGAAAGTTAAACATCGACCCAACGATGTCTAATATCAAATTGTCAACCAAATATGCATTCATGGAGAAATCGTCTTGGAATGAAATACCAATCAATATTGTAGATGATGATGTTCTACAATTTATAATGGAATGTCCCAATATACAGATGCTGCATTTGTACGTCGATATAAAGGCACGTACTCATGATTTTGGTCTTGAAGGGCCAGAATCAAATCTTTCATATGTCACTGAAGGATTGAGCAATATGGTGGTCCATGATCAACCTTCTACTTCAAGCGGTCGAGATGCTGAGCAACAAAATTATCCTTATTTTGAGCATGGAAGTGGACCTTGGGATCAATATATAACCGCCTCTTCTGAAGAAAATCCTACATATTGGCCAAACACATCAGAAGTTTGGGGATTACGAGAAGAAATTACACCAATTCATGATGTATTTGATCCTGATGTTGGTGGTTCGGAGCATACAATTATGTTAGAAGCAACTGATGGGCCAGCCACACATGACGTACACGGAGATAGTCATCGAGAGTTTACATGAGTGATAGTGAACCCGATAATTCATCGAGTGATTCTGGAGAACACGGTAATGAGGCTGATGAGATGCATGATGAAGACGATGATAATGTCCATGCATTTACCGGTGAAGAGACAACATCCAACGAACCACCTTATGGTCGGAGACATATGCAAGACGCACCATTTTTTCCAATCACGATTGAAATGCCACCATTTTTTAATGCGGTCAACGAAGAGCAGGTTCCTGATTCGATTGATGTGCCTTCTGGATCGCGAACTCGATATTACAACCCGGAGGTAGGAGAACTGTCCGTGAACATGATTTTTAAGGATAAGAAAGATCTGATTGCATCTGTGAAAGATTACTCTGTTAGAGTTGTCAGGCGTGAAAGATTACTTGGACAGTAATATGGTGGTAAATACATTGTTGGGGATTGTACGATGTGATCCTTCGTATGAGATTAAGTATGTACGAGAGAATGTTAAAGATAAATATGGCTATGATATCTCGTATACGAAGGCATGGAGAAGTTTGCAACGTGCGGTGGAAAATGTTTACGGTACATGGGAGAGATCCGTGCGTCTACTTCCAAAATACATGGGTGCGTTGTCAAAGTATAATGGACTTTAGCCCACGATGGAGGTTGGCGTTGTGGGGTAATGACAACTAATATGTCAGAATGCTTAAGTGGTGTGTTGAAGGGTGCTCGAAGACTACCTATTTCCGTGATAGTACAATTGACCCTTCAAAGGTGCGTTCAATACTTTATTCAACGTGTCACCAAAACTCAACGTATGATTCACAACAATCAGCCCTGGACCGATTATGCATATCAAAAATATGAACAATGGTCAAGAAAATCCATTGAGCATCGTGTTACCCGATATGATGTATGTGATCAAACTGCTTCGGTTGCGGCCGGTGGAAGACCAGGTCGGGGGCAACATGTTCAAGTTGTAAGAATATTAACAAATGAGTGTTCCTGTGGTAAATGGATGATTTTTGGAATTTCATGTTCCCATGCTATTTGTACTGCCAAATATCATTCGTTGGATCCTACCACACTTATTCAACCGGTATAGCATGTCTCAATACTCAGCAACCTACATGGGAAAATTTAGTTCTCTTGCAGACATTCGATACTGGGATCCACCCACATTTGAATTGAACCACAATCCTGTAAGACGTGAAAGACGAAGAGTCGGCAGAAATAGAACGAGTCGTTTGAGAAACGAGATGGATAGACCTGTTGTTAGGGAGAGACAATTACACAATGTGGAGAGGTAAAATTAATTATATTTTTATGTTATGTGAAAATTGTATTTGTGACAATTAAAATGTATTTGTGACAAAAATCAGTGTAAAATTTTATATATATATATATATATATATATATATATATATATATATATATATATATATATATATATATATATACCAGATGGGCCAGCAAGAGAAAAACCAGTAGATGATGTGCCATGCGCAAATCCAACAGATGGGTGGAAACCAATCCTATGTACGCGAGGCGATATAACCCTTACAGTGATTCTCTCATACCACTGCATGTAGCCATCGTCTGTTGAGTTTGACCTACCACATGGTTCACCAGTGGAGACATTTCTTAGCCTCCTACGCCACATCCGAAGATGTATTTTGTGAAATTTGGCCCAATCCATATTACGATGACCAGTTCGGGTGACGTCATGTAGCTCATTATCGTCAAGTACAGGTGATGGAATTGACTGGCATATATTGAACTGTCGCATCACCCGGTTAGGACGATGAATCTCCACTATTTGAAAGCAGATAAGAGGGCAAACGCTTCTCCAAATATCATTATTATAGGTAGTAATAATGGAGTTAACATCAGCGGCATCTGTGTCATACACGATCCAGTTAAACTGCACATTGTTAAAATAAAAAAATGGGTCAATCAATATATTGAAATCATCATAAATTTTCAAAAATCAATTACATAATTTAAGTGTACCTCGTCATTACTCATTTGATCGAGAGAATGTCGTATAATTCTGACCGAATGTGTTGCTATATGGGTGTGACGAAACAAAGTGTTCCACCTATTATAAAAAATGTTAAATATTGTAATGTTTTATCATTTTAATATTAGTATACAATAACAATAATTAATTATTACCGTGCACCGTAGGGAGCAACATGAACATTCTCATGGACAACCAAAGTTTTTAACTGTCGGTTGGGGTTCAAACATTTTATCCTACTCCATGCCCAAATCTGCCAATAAACATAAAAATATTTTAAAATAATAAACGGATAAGATATTATTAGTGAGAGAAAAATATTACATATACCTGCAAAATATACAAAGGCCAGTGATAATGCATTTTCCTATGGTTGATGCATTGCACATTTCACGGTATAAATAAGCCAATACCACACTGCCCCAACTATATGTGTTTACCTCTTCCAAATCTTCAAGTAGCTGCAAATACATGAGTTTTACAGTGCTACTATTATAATCTGGAAGCAAAATTCCACCTATAATCATCAAAGCTATACACCGAGTGTACTTTATTACATCCATCTCTGAGCTCATATCAGATATACGATTAGCTCGGCATTGATCGTCTAGAGCGGTCATTCTTAGGTGACCGCCTTTAATTTGCTTCGGGAGGCTCAAATCCCAGTAACTCAATACATATTTCTTGACATTCTTTCACACGCCGTGAATCATCTACCCCAGTTACTGGTTCACCATCAACTCTCAGACCCCAAATTATTGAAATATCTTGTAAGTAATGGTAGCCTCACCAAATCTAAAATGAAATGTATGGGTGTCAGGCCACCATCGTTCAACAAGAGCGGTAATCAAATGATTATCGTACATACAATAGCCAGATTGTAAAACACCGTAAAATATCATATCAATGATATGCCTCCAAACACGATCGTGTATCACGTTCTCATTATACAACCCCCAGATAAGGTTATCTGTACGCTTCACTTTTAGAATACTATCAATATTCTCAGAACAAACAGCACTGGAGATATGCTTAGATTGTAGATATAATACAGTTGAATCTTCGGGATCTCGATTTAATGCCATCCTAAAATTGATAAAAAAATTAACACACATATCAACCATTTAAAATATTAATAAAAATTTATTATACGTACATGTTTAAAAATAATAATGAACTTTTTGATGAGAGAAACGATATATAAGATTTTCAATAATGAACTTTTTGAAGAGAGAAAATAATAAAAACAATATGAATAATATATAAGATTTTCAATAATTAACTCACCTTTAATGCTACAACATGGAGTAGCCGCCTACTTAGAAAGCGGCTACTCCATATTGAGTAACCGTCCTCCACAATCGCGGTTTAACGTATTTTTGTAACACTTTACATTTTGATGTATTTTTGAAATATAAATTTTTTGCCAAATTATTTTTTTAAAAAAACCAACATATAGGAAGAATCACAAAAATGATGGTGTCTTTTTATTGAAACAGAATCTGCACAAATTTGATGTTGCATGCAGTAGATGATTTCGAAAATTTGATTTACTTAGTCTCGGAATCTGACTTAGAGTCCTAAACAAAAGTTGTAGATATATGAGTTTTCATGATATGGCTACAATTTGAGATCATGTGGATTTGAAATGAGTAAGATATGCTCATTTTACTAAGTAGTGCCAGATTCGACACTACATGTACTGTAAATGCACATGCAGTGTAGAATTCTGAACTTTTGACAAATTTAATGTTCGAATTTGATGTTGGCCTTCAAATGAAAATTGTAGTTATTTGAATTCTATTGAATTTTAAAAAAAAAAATAGGACTTATTTCGGACTTATGTTGAATTAGTTATGAATTTTATAGTTTAAGTGCTCAATCTATATCCTGCATGTGGGCGAAAATGCCATGTAGTGTGTTCTTAGAGATCATGAGCATTTTTGGCTAGGAATTCCGAAAAATGTCCAGAAATAAGTATTTTAGCACATTGAGTTGGCTGTCGTTTTCCACTAGAATCACTCAATTTGGATTTGAAATGGAAACGTTATAGCATTTCTTACTAACAGTGCTCAAGCTGGAAAACATATTTTTAAATGCTATGATTTAATGTTCAAACCCCACTTAGATGGTCGAACCAGCTTGGCAAATTAATAGATGAAATGTAATATTTGAGTTTTTGAACTTTGAGCACTGTAACCCAGTCGTTTTGATGTCGTATGGAATTATAGAGATTTTTCTACGAAAATGGGTCAAGCTGAAAATTAAGAAAATCATTAAGGGTCATATTTTTAAGTTGCACTTGATTCAATGAACTATTTGAACACTTAGTGTCACTTTGGAATTTACATGACCAGGTTAATAGATTCTGGTGTTGACTCGAGAAGTCTCAGTAGATTAGCTTGGGTCGAGGTACTTTGAAATGAGTTGTATCATGACGTCTGGCAAAGGCGTGCAATGGTACTACTGTATGACCTTTTATGTCATTACTTGATTTATATGAATTAATTGTCACTATATGATTCTTATGTGACTATATGATATGATGAATGTCTTGGATTAATGATATGTGAAATTACATGATATGTATATGCTTTCACATGAGATTGCATGATATATTGAGTTGCATATGTCATTTGATGCATAAATGATTCATGGGCATATCATAGTGATCTATCATTTCTTTGATATCCATGACTATGACTGAGTTGATTGAGTGTCAGGGACGACATGGCATGGCGATGACAGGCAGTTTAGGTAGCGACTGTAGTCACACGCATTGCTACCTGACCTAGACACGAGGGATGGACGAGCACAGCACATAGGATGAGTCTCCTAGCGCAATGTGCGTGTGTTGTCACCCTCTGCTCGAGCTGACATTATTTGATGATACCTTCCTTTGGACGCCAATATTTGGTATCTTGAGATTCGATTATTTATACCCATTCATACATAGCATTCATACATGGTATGCATTGCATGATACTTTGTCATACTTGACATGATCTATTTATTTCTCGTACTGGGTTCTGACCCCCGTAGTGGGGGCTGTCATGTCTTTGTTGTATGGGCATGACAGGTGGTACATGTAGACATACTGCGGATGCTCGAGGTGAAGCATCGATGAATACCGGAGCTCCTTGAGAGCGAGCTCAGGTTTATATTTTATGTTTTGAGTCCCAGTAGTTGTTACAATATTTTTACTTATGTTTTAAATTACCGGGGTATGCCCCGAGTATCTATATTTTAATTATTGTACTACTGGTTGATGATATACTTGATAATTTATGTTATGATCAACATGTTGACTTGAAAATCGGAATTACATATTTTAAGTATCAGTATATATGTATCATCTAAAAGCTAAATTTTTTTAGGGTCGTTTGATAAGACCTTTGAAATAAATCTTGTTGTTTACGCAAATTAATCATTATGTGTTAATTAAACACTACATTAGGATCGGCCCTCACATTTTTCCCATTCAAACATATCTCTCATCCAGCTCCAACACAAACTCCATATCCCTCTGTCTGTAGATAATATAAGCCTACTAAATCTCGTAGCAAGGGCTCATTCCCAACCCAAACATCTTCCCAAAATCTAGTTCTATCACCATTCCCAACCATTCTTTTCAAACCTGCTTTAAACCAACTACTCGTATCTCCCAGCACAAATTTTCAAGTCCCTCCACCACGGAGATTTTGCATTCACCTTCATGCTCTATCCTCACTCTCTACTTCGGATGAATTCCAACATGTATTTAAATATTACCACCTTAGCCCATAGATGATTGCTTTCAGTTAATAATCTCCACCCCAACTTGCCTAAGAGGGACAAATTGAAAGCATTGAGTTCGTTCTCTCACCAACAAGCCCCCTTCCTCTTTGGAACAACATACCCTGCCCCAACCGACCCAAGAAATTTTATTCCCCCCATACCTCCCAAAGGAACGATCTTTGGAGTTTGGTTAAGGATTGGATAATGGCTTTTGGGGATTGAAAAAAAGAAGAAGATAAGAAGTAAACTAGTAGGGAGGAAAAGAACATAGTTAAGTATAATGACGCGACCTCCGATAGACAAGTGACGGTTTCCCATGAGTTCAATCTATTCTTCACTTTCTCAATCATGGATTGCCAGGTGGATAACCTTCGAGGATTAGCTCCAATTGGTAAACCCAAATAAAGTATAGCTCCAATTATACAGTTTAGTTGATTGGAAGATGGCACCAAGAATGTATCAGATGTTTTTATGCCAATCAATATACTCTTGGAATAATTAACTGTTAACCCCGAGAGGAGTTCGAAATTCCTTTAGGAGGCCCTTAATGGTTCTGATATTCTTGGCTCGCTTCACCAATTATCAAAGTATCATCAGCAAATTGGAGTAGTGAAACTGAAACTGCCTCATTATCCACAACTATATTACTCATCATTCTATTGAGACACTCGACAGCCATTGCGAATAGAAAAGAAGAAAGATGGTCTCCTTGTCTCAATCCTCGTTCAAGATTGAAATCCTTAGTGGGCTTGCCATTTAGAAGGATAGAAGTGGATGCCGATGAAATGTGATAAGTGCCATTTTTGTACTTATATTCTATGTTTTCTCGTTATGTTTTCATAATGATTCTTGAACAATATCACGAGTGTTTGTATGATTTTTGCATGTTTCAGGAATCTTTGTGAAAATACGAGGACATGAAGAAAATAAGATAAAACGATGGAAGAATGAAGAAAGTTGAAGAAAAAAGAAAAACTACAATACAAGACACATGTCAGTTGTTTCTACTCAAATTTCTTCATGTTCCAGCCATATTTTGGAAATATGGTAAACGTAATAGTTGTAGAAATTTCTGTTATCTTCGCGTGGACAACTAATTCGTTTAATTCCGGGATTGTATGAGAAAGTTATGACAAAAATACGAAGTTGTGGTACAAAAAAGTGGTGCCCCGACGTCGGGTGAAAGCGGCGCCCCAGATCCAGAAAAAAGCAAATTTTGAAGAGTTGGGCAGAATGACTAGCATAGGGCGCCAGTCCTTAGGTGCCCCAGCGCAGATTTGTACGTGATTTTAGTGTGTTTCGTGGCGACGCGACTCTGCTTGTTTCAGGCGCCTCAGCGCCTATCGCGGAAGGAAAGTTCTAAATTGCTATTTTTAAAGATTTGCTCGGATCCTACTATACAAGGGAGGACTCTTGGATGAAAATTGACATTATCTCACCATATATATCAGACCTTGGACAGATGTACAAAAAAATATAGGATTATTATTGAATTATTCTTGAACTTTTAACCTAGGAGTAGCCTCCATCTTCCATCCTCCATCTTCCACCTTCACCATCATCCACCTCCATACCATCTTTCATCCTAGGTTTTGGAACATCTGCAACAAGATAATCGAGGAGCACGATCGAGAAAGAAGCAATAGAAGAATAGCGAGAATCAACGAACGAAGTCGACTCGGGAGTTTGCACTTACTTTTAAGCTTTAGTTTTGAATTATTATTGGATTTAATGTGTTTTGGATGATTGAGAAATATCTTAAACATTGTTTTTCCTTTAATATTATTGATTGATTGAATTTCTACATCTTCTATGTACATGTTTTATGTTCTTAATGCTTTAGAAGGGTTGACTATCTTTGAATGATTCTATTTATTATAATTGTGATCAAAATATAAAATTATAATATGACTTAGTAATTCATGCCGTGTGTTTAAGATTTTGATCGAAAGGAAATTACATACGAATTATAGCCTTAGGTTTTTTAATTTAAAGTTAGCAGTTTTCATAAAATTTATGGAATATCAAATGATTAAATAAGTGGACAAAAGTAACTTGTTGCAATTTGGTGTTATGTTTAATATAGCTCGATAGAATATATTGAATAAATTCAGAAAGAATTGTAAGGGATTGCTTAGGTGAACCATTGTCTTGATAATTTTTTCTTGTTGACTTTTCTCATGATCATCAATTGTTTTGGTTGGATTAGAATAATTTTAGTTAGTATTTAGATTAGTTTACTCAATTTGAATGTAAGTTAAATATAGTTTAAAGAAATCTTATTTGGTACTTGCTTGTTAGTCCCAGATTCGACATTCATACTTACCAATCACTATATTAAAACTTGACATTGTACGCTTGATGTCGATTTGTGCTGTTGATTTATATCATCCATCGCTTAATATTTATTTGCTGAAGAAAATCGTGATCAAGTTTTTGGCGTCGGGGACTAACTTTAATAATATCATATGAGGCTTGTTGACTGTAACTTAACCATTGTTTTTGTTTATATATTTATTTCTGAAAAAAAAAAAGAGAAAAAGATTAATTGTTTGATTGGTTTCTTGCGTTGTACTTGGGATGTTTCATCAACAAGGCTTCACAAGTTTTGCCCAACAACTTTCAGAGACGTTTTATGCAGCGTGTGAGAGATTCAATGAATTGACAAAACACGTTTTGTCACCAAGATTTTTCAAACTACATCATTATTCAGTTTTTCTACAATGGATTGGATGCGGGGACACAAAAGTGGGTTCAATGGAGCTTTGGCAACCGGTAGTCCATGGGTTGATAAAGATGAAGATAGTGTGTTTCACTTGTTCAACAAAATGGCGGACTTCGATTACCATTGGTATTAGGGTTCCTTTACTGCAGTTCTGGAACGACCAATACCGCCAGAGCCTCACTACCCATATTTTACACACCAACCATTCGAGCATCAGGAAATGATGTGTGTAGACCTAAAGGAGACGTGACTCAGTTGGAGGATACTTTGTACCGATTCATGGCATCATCTGAGAAAATTCTAGAAAACCGACATTATACTTCACCTGGAGCAGCAATTAGAAATCCTTACAAAACTATATTTTGACAAGATGTCAAGAGGAAGAGATGATATCTACAAATCAAATCAATGGGCAATGAAGCAAGTTTGGTTAGATGATGAAGAGTACTCCACCAACCAAGCGTGGGGGAGTGATCACACTCATGTGGAAGAATTAAGGGAACTTGAGTCTCCACAAGTAATTGAGCCTAATCTGGAAAAGTTAGCCGAGGAGCTCCCACGGAAAGATGAAACAAGAGTGATGTTGGAGAATGAACATATTTTCGAGAAGATTGATGTGAGCCCATCGATGGTGGCATCTTCTATGCCATATGTGGATCATTTATTCTCATCGATACCAACTTCACCACACAACACCCTCCACGAGAAGAAGCCAAGCTTGAAATCCTTTTCCCATGCCTACCCACTCAAGAAAAAGGTTGTTGGAGCGACGAACTTACATTGTTCATATCTTGCCAATCTTGAGGGTATACTGAACCAAGACCTATTCGTGGTATCATATGATACTTACTATGGGCGGAAGCTGCTATTTGATGGTCAAGCCGAAGACTAGAAATCAAGTGCTTTTTGAGAGGCAACCCAAGCCATACCATTTGTTATGTTTATTTGATTTTCAGATTTTTTTTTATTTTTTCTTATCTCTCGAGTCGATTATTTTACTATTTGCATTCTTTTCTTGCGAGGTATTCAGTTGGAGTGAGAAATCTCTACAGCAGTGGAGCTTTCAAAAGATCACCCTCAGTCCTCATACAAGCATCTTGATCAGAGAAGTTTACAATTTTCCCTTCGATTCTTTTAAACATTGAGGGCAATGTCTAATTTAAGTTTGGGAGAGTGGCTTGCATGTTTACTTGTTTAATCCGCATGATGTGTGCTGAACTGAGAACTTGAATTGTCCAATGATGACCCCATTCGACATTTGTTGTGTAAACTCGTTATACCTACCCTTATGACCCTAAATTGAAATTTTATCCTTACCTCAAGGGAGTATAATGAATCTCATTCGATGCACATAAATTCTCATATTTTTATGAGCTTGTTAAAAAATTCTTATGAATGAGAAAAAGAGAAAAAAAAAAATTTGATATACCTAAAGACCCAAAGTGGCCAATGTTAGAAAGGAAAAAGAAGAGAAGCTCGAATTGTTTGCAATTATGAACTTTATATGATTATACTATCTTCTTTATCTTTAACCTATCTTTTTCTTTGAAACCAACACCAAAGGCCTAACATTACAAGTTTAAAAAGACCTTTTAATACAAGTCTAAAGAGTGACTACATTAGTTGAGAAGTTGTTTGAAAATAGGCCTATGGGGTGCTCGACGCTAATATCGATTTTGACTTGATTAAGCATGATATGATCTTAAAGATGTGCATGGAACTAGAGACTGATAATAACACACACACACGTTCTAATTTTGAGATGTATTGCTTGACTTAGGAGAAAACAAGTCTTGTTTAACTTTTGGATGAAGTTTTGTTTGTGTGGAGTGAGGTTTCTGAGCTATACATTTGAGTTGAAAAATAATTTCTTTCAAGTATCAAGAAGAAACTATCACTATGATTTTAATACTTGCTCGAGGACGATCAAGTGATAAGTTTGGGGGAGTTGATAAATACCATTTTTGCACATATATTTCTATGTTTTCTCGTTATGTTTCATAATGATTCTTGAACAATATCACGAGTGTTTGTATGATTGTTGCAAGTTTCAGGATCTTTGTGAAAATAAGAGGACATGAAGAAAATGAGCTGAAACGATGGAAGAAGGAAGAAAGTTGAAGAAAAGATAAAAAAAAAAACTGGAATACAAGACACATGTCACTTGTTTCTACTCAAATTTCTTCATGTTCAAGCCATATTTTGGAAATGTAGTCAACATAAGAGTTGCAGAACTTTCTGTTATCTTCATGAGGACAGCTAATTCTTTTGATTCCAAGATCGTATAAGAAAGTTATCTCCAAAATACTAAGCTGTAGTACAGAAAGTGGCACCACTGCGCCGGCTGAAAGCAGCCCCAAGCGCCCGAAAAAAACAAGTTTTGAAGAGTTGGGCAGAATGAATGGCATTGGGGCGCCAGTCCTTAGGCGCCCCAGCACCAGCTGTGCAGATTTGTACGTGATTTTAGTGTGTTTCCGGCATCGCAGCTCTGCTTGTTTCAGGAGCCCCAGTGCCTATCGCGGAAGGAAAGTTCTAAATTGCTATTTTTAAAGATTTGCTCGGATCTTACTATACAAGGGAGGACTCTTGGACGAAAATTGACACTTATCTCACCATATATATCAGATCTTGGACAGATGTACAAAAAATTATAGGATTATTCTTGAATTGTTCTTGAACTTTTAATCTAGGAATAGCCTTCATCTTCCACCTTCACCATCACATACCATCTTTCATCCTAGCGAGAATCAATGAACGAAGTCGACTCGGGAGTTTGCTCTTACTTTTAAGCTTTACTTTTGAATTATTATTGGATTTAATGTGTTTTTGGTGATTGATACCTTTATATTATTTATTGATTGAATTCCTACATCTTCTATGTGCATGTTTTATGTTCTTAATGCTTTTGAAGAGTTGGCTATCTTTGAATGATTCTAGTTATTATAATTGAGATCGGAATATAAAATTATAATACGACTTAGTAATTCATGTCGTGTGTTTAAGATTTTGATCGAAAGATAAAATTACATACGAGTTATAGCCTTAGGTTATTTAATCTAAATTTAGTGGTTTTCATAAAGTTTCTGCAATATCAAATTGTTAAATAAGTGGACGAAAGTCACTTGTTGCAATTTGTTGTTAGGTTTAATATAGCTCGATATAATATATTGAATAAGTTCGAAAAACCCGTCACCTTAGAGATGGATGGATAAAAGAATTTTAAGGATTGCTTAGGTGAACCATTGTCTTGATTTCTTTCTTGTGGGCTTTTTTTGTGATCGTCGACTGTTTTGGTTGGATTAGAATATAGAATTTAGATTACTCAATTTGAATTCGTGGGTTAAATATAGTTTAAAGAAATCTTATTTGGTACTTGCTTGTTAGTTCAAGGTTCGACACTTGTACTTACGAATCACTATATTAAAACTTGACACTGTACGCTTACAGTCGATTTGTGCTGTTGATTTATATCATACACCACTTAATATTTACTTGCTAAAGAAAAGCGCGATCAAAATGCATTCTAAACTCCAACTCTCCATTTCTGATTAAAGTTCATCCTTTCCATAACTTGATCAAAAATTTCCCACTCCACTGAGTCGTACGCCTTTTTTCATAATCATTCTTGAACAAAATGCATGGTTTGTGTCTCCTCTTTACTTCTTCCACGGTCTCATTTGAAATAAGAACACAATCAAATATTTGTCTTTTTCCCACAAAAGACTATTGATCTACCATTCGATCCTTTCATTACCCAATCAAAGTCATCATCATCTCAAATTGAGGAGCAAATCAAATACTTGAGGATAATTTTTCCATCTTTGTTTCTTGTAGACACAGAAAAGCCACTCTCTCTTTTACCACAAGAAGACGAATTTCTTTCTTTCTAATTCGCCCCCCTATACCTCAGACATTAAATGAGACAATCATCATAATATATCAGCGCTAGTCCCTGCCTCTTGTTTCTTCCTCAATATCTCATTGTTCCAGTGATATCAATCGATCAAGTATTACCCTGTCATTTCCTCTACCAATTATACCATTTTTTTTTAATACCAAAATCCCATATTTCAGAGGGCTCCCACTCAAAATCTTTAGCGGCAATGGCCTTGTTGCAGAGATCGATGTTACTGTCAATAATATTATTGCTCATAAGTCGGAGGTCGGGAGAGCTCTATTTTTATCGTTCCTTCCAGGCTTTCGTATAGATGCACAAACTTTATCAGTCACCTCAGTCACTGTCATATTATCAACGACTTTCATTCCTTCTACAAACTTTGCCCAATTCTCCGTTTGGGTTGTTGCTAACCTTAAGATTTTGCCTTTAGGTATGCTGGATAAGAATATTCAGTGGATAGAAATATTCCCATCATGCACCCCAAGAGCACTAAGGGTAGCATCAACATAACCCAATTCTCCTCAGCAGTTCTTTCATTCCTCTTTCGAATGCCCTGTTTTTGAGTTTTATTTGGTTTGAAAGATGATACCTCAGTGAGAGATATCTGCTTCTTTGTTGCATAGCCTTCGAGGCAATGATTTTGTGGAACAATGTCAAGGTCGACAATAACATTATCCAATAGATTTAGTTTTCAATGACTTTCAAGTTTCAACTGACGCGAGATAACCGCTTCATAAAGTCAATTATGCTCGTCAAATTTGAATATACTTCCTTTTCAAGAAAAGAAATGTCACAATTTGAAATGTCTTCCAATTATAGTTATAATCTTACTATATTATAATGTCTAAGCCCCCTATACTAACTATCTTGGTATGACAAATTTGAATTTACCAAACTACCCCCTTCAATGGTTTGTCGTGGTTCTTTGATGTATCTTTTGAATTGTAATATTAATCAATGTATATGTCTCGTTTATTTCATTACACGTATCAATCCATATGCATTATATATTACGTTACACACGCAAGGCGTGTGCGTCGTCTGCTAGTTATAATTATATATGTCGTGACCCGAAACTTTATATGATCATGCATATACATCATGGCATATATGAAATCATTCATAAGCATAATTGCATATATTTTGACATTTTATATATGCATTGAAAAACATAGAGATTGTGAATAGAATAACGTTGAAGAATAATAAGAAGAATATATATTATTATTATAAACATAATAATAATCATATATATAGTGAATAGATTGTAAGATATTGAATATGTATTGAATAGATTGTGAAGAATATAGATATTAATATTATAAAAATAATAAAAATAGTAAATAAATTGAATAGATTGTCAAATAGTGAATATATTGGAAGATATGGTTTAAATTTAAGGAATAGATTTTAAGTGTAGGTTAGTAATTTTCGAAAATTTGTAACAAAAAAAAAACATTTAAAATCGGGAACCGCCTCACAATGGAAGGTATACACACATTTACACATTTCATTGTGTGAAAATATCGTGAGCGATGGAAAGTGGAAAAAGAAAAGGAATTTGGGGTTTCATAAATTTTCGGACTTCGAAACGACGTCAAAACTGGAAAATAATTACATATCTAGAATATTCACCTCGCTAACGACATCAAAACTAAAAAATAATTACATATCTAGAATATTCACCTCGCTACCTTCCTTTTGAGGAAGTTTTCTTCAAATTTTCTTATATTTATGTTATGACTTAATTTGAAATAATGCCCAAAGATTATGAAATTAATATATGTGATATATTAAACAATATTTAGCGAGAAAATTGAGATTATGTTGTAGTTTCGATTTTACAGAAATTCTATATGTACAAAAAGTCATGTGCATATAACGGTTATACTAAATTTGAATTGGGAAAATGTAATTGTAACTTTGATAAAAAATGGATATTAGAACTATAATATTGAACTTGGTATGAACATTTCATGCATAATTGTAATTAATTAATATCGAACATATGATATTGAGCTTGGTTGTGCATTTGAAATGCACTTATATGTTCTACTTTCGATATCGGCACCAATAAAGTGAATTACGTGATTCCTACGTGATCGCTTTTATTTTAAACAATTAATTCCAGTGTAGCGATTTTAGACCGCAAGTGCACGGTGTCAAGTTTTAGTATAGTGATTAAAAAGAAAGGATGTCGTACCCACATGGACTAACGTATAAGTACCAAATAAAATTAACAAAATTATATTTAGCCTACGAAATAAATGATTAATGATCTAATTTAAACTAAAAACTTAAAAACTAAAAACTAAATCAACTCCTTTGAAGATGCGAAGGAATTCCACTCGAGAAATTTATCAAGATGTTGGTTCAATTGTGTTATCGTTAATGATTTGTTTGTAAGAATAATTACTAACCAATTAATTTTTAAGGTGACGGATTCCCTAATATAATCAATACACTTTCTCAAGCTATATTGAAACTAATATTAAATTGACACAAGTAACTCTCGTTCACTTAAACCAATTTAATATCGAATAAATCTCAATGAAGACTGTTAACTATAAATCTCTCAATTCAAAGTGATCACGTATGTGATTTAATCTCTCGATCTAAATCTTTAAATACAACATGAATTATTATAGCGTATTATAACTTTATCTCTCGATCTCAATTATAATTCACAAATTCAATCAAAGTTAGCAAGGCTTTGATATCATTAAGGTTATAATTCATTCACATAAGAATTAATCCACTCAAGCACATTCAAATCAATGATTCAAGCACAATATTCTCTAACCTTGATAAAATAAACTTAATTATATTCAAATCAAACTAAAAAGATGTCTAATTGTTTCTCAACCTCATAAACATCAATAAATCTGAAAATCAAAATAACTAAAGTTTAGAAGTACGATAACGTAGGAGTTGAATCCGTGCGTTGAACGTTACTTCTTCTCTTGCTTCCTTCCTTGCACTTCAAAGGATTTTCTCTTAAACTTGGATTGTTGTTGGAGGATGAAAGGTGGCTGAGAATTCGTGTATTCTATGATATTGTGTCTGATCTTCTCTTCAAATTCGTGCCCTAGGTCCCTTATTTATAGAAGAGGGGGTGGATGGAAGTGTTTCCATGTAGATCAAACTCAATCAAGTCTTTTTTTTTTCTGAAAATTCTGCGGCTCGATCAATCGTTACCAATATCTCGATCGATCGAGAACTTTAAACCCTCGGACCTTGTTGGGTTTTGGAAACCCGAATAATCTTGGTTTTGATGTTAACAAAACTTGTTATTGTGTTGCTAACATATTTCATCAAGTGTGCAGTTCGTAGATGATATTTTACAGCTTGATGATCTGCTAAGAAATGCCCTTGAGTTTGGTTGCTGAAATGAGGACCAGCTGGAGTACCAGCTGGGAGGACCAGCTGGAGGACCAGCTGGGAGGACCAGCTGGGAGGACCAGCTGGAGTACCAGTTGACCAGACCAGCTGGAGGACCAGCTGAAAGGACCAACTGCAGTACCAGCTGAAGGACCAGCTGGAGGACCAGCTGGAGATAACCAGCTGGAGGACCAGCTGACCAGACCAGCTAGAGGACCAGCGGGACTTCCATAAATAGCCCTGAAAGCAGAATATGACCGTTGCAATGTTTGAAAGCTTACCAAAATTGTCCCAACGGTTATATTCTTGTATCTAACGTATATATCATTACTTGGGGCTATATATACATGATTTGGAAGCTCAATAACAGCGGATTGAAGATCAATCCAAGCCTTCCAAAGCAAACCAACTTGGGATTCAATTGAGGAACTTAAAAGACAAAAGCTGCTAAATGAAGAGCACTCCTCAAACCTTTGGCACCTCTTACCTTGCTGTATCAGATTCATTATGGAACCGTTTGTGCCTTTGTATTCACTCTATTCATTATATTTGTGAGCTAAAATAGAAGAGTGAATACCATTGTAACGGTTGATGATTCATCACAACCGATTGAGAGGTCTTTGTATGTGAGACATTAAAGAACATACATAGTTGAGTTGCTAGGAGTTCTAGTTGGATGTGGAATGCCCAACTGGACCGGGTTTGTACAAAGAGTTGTATAAATCAAAGTCTTCTAGTGTATCCTTCCATGAGATGGAAGAAGGGGAGATGTAGAAGCGTTGTGCTTCGAACTTCCAGAAACAAATGCTTGTGTTATTTACTTTACTGCATTTATTTACCTTACTGCTTTTACATACTTTCTTGCATATCTTTAAAATGCCTTTCAAATGAGTAATCGGTTTTAGAGCGGGTTATGTCGAGTGTCTTCCGCTCGGTTTTGTAACCGAACTCGATATAATCTCTCGGTGCAATTATTTCAAGAACACGAGCTATTGAAGCTCAAGTTGGTTGAACTCGGGTGTAGAATGGCAACCCACCCCTGGAATCGATCCTAACAGACCTGACTTTCTCTGCCTTGCTCGATCGATCGAGCATGAACTGCCAATCGATCGAGCTTTCTTCAAATTCGCTTGTAATTTTTTTGTCATCCTCGATCGATTGAGCATTTCTTTCCGATCGAGCGAGCTCTGCTTTTCTTTGTTGGCCAAAACTCTGTCTCCTTCGATCGATCGCGCTCCACTTCCGATCGATCGGTCATGCCAGAATCCAAATTCTTCAATTATTGCCTCGGTTTGATCCTTTTTCTTCCTTCTAGCTCCATTCTTCAACTTTCCACCTAGATTCCTGAAACAATCAAATAAATACCAAAAAGCGTAACATCATCCCGGAATCTACACGAAAATATATACATATCAAAGCAAAAATACACGTAATAATCAATCATATCAACTCCCCCAAACTTAGATTTGATCGTCCTCGAGCAAACATTAAGATCAAAATGCAAAGTCCATCATCAATACTTTAAATGAATTAGCTTAGCAACTCAAACGTAAAAGCTCAGAAATCCCACTAACACTTCAAACATAAGTCAATCCAAAAATTACAAGAAGTGTTTTCTCCTAAGCCAAGCAATATATCGCAAAATTGGAACGTGCGTGTGTGTTAATGTCAATCTTGAGTTTCATATATACTTTTAGGATCAAATAATGCTATTAAACTCAAAGTCAAGATTACTATTAAACACTCCATAAGCCTACTTTTCAAGCACTTCTCCACTAATGTAATTATTCCCTAGACTTGGATTAATAGGTCTTTTAAAGCTTGTAATGTTTAGCCTAGGTGTTTGGCTTCAAAGAAAAGATAGGGTAACACAAAGAATAGAGTATAATCATGGAAAATTCAAATTGTAAGCACAACTTTGAGCTTCTCTTCTTTTTTCTTTTATAGCCTTGGCCACTTTGGGTATTATGTAGTCACTTTTTTCTCAAGGCTTTATCTATCTTTTTCTTTTCTCATTTATCAATTTTTTCAACAATGAGCTCATCCAAATGTAGCAATTCAAGTGCATCTAATGAGAATCATTATATTCCCTTTAGGTAAGGATGAATTCTTTCAATTTAAGCTCATAAAGGTGGGTATAATGAGTTGCCAAAGAAATTTGTTGAATTGGGGATAATTGTATGTTAAACATACTCCATTCTTTTCTCTCTCTTTTTCAATTAGGCTCAAATTAGGAAAGTAGAGATTGATATATACATGGTAAGCTTGAAAGGCTCAAATGTTTCAAAGATCGCCTACATCATTTCCAAGTCAAGTTCCTAATTAAAAAAAATTTCGCCTCAAATGTGCCCTGAAATAGGTTCTAGAGTGTTTTAAGATCCTCAAGACAAATCATAATTAACAAAATTTTTCCAATATACATTTCCCTCAATCATGACTCAAAAGTGCTCAAAATGTTCCTCAATTTTGAAATATTAACTCAACCACAGATATTCACAAACAAGTCAAAACTCTTCAAGACTTTAGTTTAGATGGGGATTAATATCATCATGTAATACATTTGCAAGTCTAATTCATTATTTCTTAATGATGAACTTTTTTCAACAACAATTTTTTTTATGTGCCCAAAAACTCTCTAATCTTATGATAAACTAGTCATGCAAGGTAAGTAACAAGAGAAAACAGCAGATACCAGTAAACACTCCCCAAACTTAGTACATGCATTGCCCTCAATGTATAGTAAACAATAAGCACAAAAGCAAAACACATACCTCGACGACGATCGTCAATGATCGTCGTCCTCATCATGCTCCGGTGGGGGTACTGGATAGTAAGGAAAAAGAATTAATAAAAAGATGAACTAAAAAAAAACTTTGAAAAACAATCAAGAGATAGAGAGAAGAAAGTTCTTAATTTATAGTCTCAAGCTGGACTATCACCTCCTTTTTCTTAGTTATCAAGATAACAGATTGAGGCTAACATCTGGTCTTTCTCATTTTTGTTGTAGTGCTTCAAATGCTGCCCATTTACTATAAATGTGCCCTTATCGGGTTCGGTAATTCCAATAGCGCCTGATGGTTTACCTTGGATACTGTGAATGGTCCAGACCAACAAGAACGTAGTTTACCTGGAAAGAGTCGTAGTCTGGAGTTGAATAAGAGTACTTTATCTCCTACATTGAATTCCCTTCTTTGTATATGAGAATCATGCCACTTTTGGTTTTGTCTTTGTAAATCTTGGCATTCTCATATCCCGATTCCTAAATTCCTCCATCTCATTCAGCTGTAAAAGGCGTTTTTCGCCTTAGCAGCTGTTTTGGTTGGGCCAAAATGCCCACCTATCTCTCCACCGTGGCACTGCTTCAAGATAGATTGCATGTCCATTTCGGGGATACATCTCCTTATAATATTATCTGCACAAACTTTGAACAAGTAGGACTCCTCCCACATAAGATGTTAAACCTCAGAAGAAAAAAAATCTCTTTTGATAAAAAGATAGATTTTGTGGGAGGATACCACTAGCAATATAATTCGCATAATCTGCATACCAAGGTAAAATGTCAGCGTTAAACAATTTCTCATCAGGAAATTTCTCATTAATTTCTTCTACCTCACTTTCAATTGTATCCTCTCCATTGTCTATTCGAGACAAATGATCTGCTACCACATTCTCTACACCCTTTTTATCTCTTATCTCTAAGTCAAATTCTTGCAACAACAATATCCACCTAATTAAGCGTGGTTTGGCATCTTTCTTTGCAAGTAAATACTTAAGTGCAGCATGATCAGTGTACACAATAACTTTGGCAAGACATAGATAGGAGTGAAACTTATCGAATGCAAAAACTATGGCTAGAAGCTCTTTTTCAGTTGTGGCATAATTCATTTGTGCATCATTCAAAGTGCGACTAGCATAGTAGATGGTATGAAATACCTTGTTCCTCCTTTGGCCTAAAACTACTCATACCGCTGTGTCACTAGCATCGCACATCAGTTCAAAGGGTAACTCCCAATCAGGTGCTACCAAGACAGGCGCTGTTACCAGTTTCTCCTTGAGAATCTCAAATGCCTGCACACAATCAGCATTAAATTCATAAGGTGCATCTTTAGTTAATAGGTGAGATAAAGGTTTAGAAATTTTTGAGAAATCGTTAATGAATCGACGATAAAATCCTGCATGGCCCAAAAAGCTTCGGATTCCTCTCACTGTTGTTGGTGGTGGCAATTGTTTGGATTTTTGCTCGGTCTACTTCAATACCCTTTTCGGATATCTTGTGTCCCAAGACTATACCTTATTTACCATGAAGTGACACTTCTCCCAATTCAATACAAGATTTGTCTCCTCGCATCTTGTCAACACCAAATCCAAGTTATATAAGCATATATCAAATGAAGATCCAAAAACAGAGAAGTCATCCTGAATACTTCTAAGAATTTCTCTATCATGTCATGGAATATGACTACCATGCATCTTTGAAAAGTAGCAGGGGCATTACATAATCCAAATGGCATACGTCTAAAGGCAAATGTACCATAAGGGCAAGTGAAAGTAGTTTTCTCTTGGTCCTCTGGTGTAATAGCGATTTGGTTATACCCTGAATACCCATCTAGAAAGCAATAAAATCATAACATGCTAATCTTTCTACCATTTGATCAATGAAGGGAAGGGGAAAGGATCTTTACGAGTTGATTCATTTAACCTCCTATAGTCAATGCACACTCTCCACCCCGTGACTGTTCTAGTAGGTATCAATTCATTGTTTTCATTATGGACAACATTAATGCCTCATTTCTTTGGTACACATTGAATAGGACTTACCCATGAACTATCAGAGATAGGGTAGATAATACCTGCATCCATTAGCTTAATGACCTCGGCTTTGACTACTTCTTGCATTTTTGGATTGAGACGGCGTTGTGGTTGTACCACGGGCTTGAAAGTCTCTTCCATCAGAATTTTATGCATGCACACTGATGGACTAATTCCCTTAAAATCTGCTATCTTTCATCCAAAAGCCTTCTTGTGCTCCCTAAGGACTTTAAGAAGCTTCCCCTCGTTTTCACCTGTCAAAGATGAAGAAATAATGATTGGTAACGAATTTCCAGAATCTAAGAATACATACTTGAGATGACATGGGAGGGGCTTTAGTTCGAGCGTGGGTGATTCTTCGATGGATGGCCGTTGAGGCTTAATGTCTCTTTTTCCTAACTCTCCAAGATTTTCAGTGGCTCGTTTTATGTAAGGAACGATGTTGTTCAAATGAGCTATAATCTCAATTTCCTCCTTGTCATGTTGTTTATCGGCTTATACAAGGTATGCTTCCAATTTCTCTTTGTAAGTACCTTGCAACACATCAACAGTCAAGGCATCAATAATATCAATACTAAAACACATGGGCTCATCGTGTGGGTGTTTAAGTGCTTTAAAGACATTAAACACAACTTGACCCCTACACGGAGGATCAACTTCCCTTGTTGGACATCTATGATTGCATTTCCCATTGCTAGGAACGGTCGGCCCAAAATCAGTGGTGTCTCCCTATCCTCTTCCATATCTAGTACTAGAAAATCAACTGGGAAGATGAATTTGTCCACTTTGACTAACACGTCTTCAATGATTCCTCGGGGATATATGATAGATCTATCTACCAATTGCAATGAAACTTTGGATGGTTTCAGCTCTCCTAGTCCCAATCTCCTGAAAATGGAAAAAGGCATTAAATTAATACTCACACCCAAATCACACAATGATTTAGCAAATGAGACTGATCCTATAGTGCAAGGTATAGTAAAACTCACTGGGTCCTTTAACTTCGGAGGCATTTTGTTTTGCACAATTGCTGAGCACTCCTCTGTTAAGCTTACCGTTTCGTATTCGCCCAACTTTCGTTTGTTAGAGAGAATTTCCTTCAAAAACTTAGCATAACTAGGCATTTCTTAAATATGCCTCAAGAAACTTACCAAATTCAGCATCCATTTTAGCTCTTTTTAATGCAGCGGGAAATAGGGGAGGAATTACTACCTTATCAGTGTGTGTGATGTGTTGTTGGAATTTTTACCTTTTTCGATTACCTTTTCCTCAGTCTTACTCTTGTCTTCAGTGGTGGTTTCACAACTTTCTTTTGCTTCAGTTTGTGTCCTTAGCTCTTTTCCACTCCTTAGTGCTATGACATTCGCTTGCTCCTTTGGATTTATCACTGTATCACTTGGTAGTGTACCTTGAGTTCGTCCGGAAATCAACGTTGCAAGTTGCCCTACTTGTATTTCCAAGTTCTTTATAGATGCCTCCTGATTTTGCATCCTAGTTTTCAGTTGATGGTATGAACTTGGTCAAGAGCTCCTACATACTCGGCTTAGGTGCATTTCCCGGTTGTTGTTGTGGGTTCAACACGTTGTTTTGGTTGGACAATTGCAAATTTGGATGATTCCTCCATCCCGGGTTGTAAGTATTGGAGTATGGGTTTTTGGGCTGCCTGTTTCCTACATAGTTAGCAGATTCATTAGACTGAATGAATGGATTACCTGCCTGGCACTCGATGCTTGGATGATTGCTTCCACATAAGTCACAAGTGATAACTTGAGCTTGCATTGCTGTCATGCTCATGCTATCTATCTTTTTGTTCAATGTGTCCAACTGTGCCGAAAGAGCAGTGATGTCGTCAATCTGATGAACTCCACTCTGTTTCTTTGGCACATTCCTCTCCGATTGCCATTGCTAGCTATTAGAAGCCATCTCTTCCAAGAGTTCATAAGCTGCTTCTGGTGTTTTGCGCATAATGGATCCTCCTGAGGCTGCATCAATCATAGAACGGTTAGATGAAAATAAACCGTTATAAATGGTTTGTGCCTGGAGCCAAATAGGAAGACCATGATGTGGGCATCTCCTGAGCAAGTCCTTGAAACGATCCCACGCCTCATATAAAGTTTCAGGATCATATTGCCCAAACGTGGTGATATCGTTTCTCATCTTCGCAGTTTTGGAAGGGGGGAAATATTTAGACAAGAATGCTTGTGTCATCCCCTCCCAAGTGGTGATAGATCCTGCAGGTAAAGAGTTCAACCATGCTTTAGCTTTATCTTTTAATGAAGGGAAAAAACCGTAACCTGATGACGTCGTCAGAAACGCCATTGTGTTTGAAGGTGTCACAAATCTCCAAAAAGTTGGAGATGTGAGCGCTTGGGTCATCAGTGGCTACTCCCCCAAACATCACTGAATGCTGGATCATCTGAATTATTGCCGGCTTTATCTCAAAATTGTTGGTTTGAATGCTTGGCCTTGTAATGCTTGACAGTGATCCATGGAAAGCTGGTTGAGCAAAATCCATCGTAGATCTTGGATTCAGTGCTTCATTATTCGCGCCCCCTTCTTGATTGTTATCCGCCATTGATCGAGCTTCCCTTATTTTCCTTAGACATGTTCGCTCGATTTCTGGGTCAAACGGCTCGAATGTGAGGTTGCTACTCCTTAGCATGTACCAAGAAATGACTACCTGTAAAAATCAACCCAAAAGGAGAAACACGGATGTAGTAAACCCAATGGTCAAATGTGAAAAACAAACAAAACAAAAATAAATGGCTAAATTACAATTAACTAATCTCGTATGATATTATACAAATTAGTCCTTGGCAACGGCGCCAAAAACTTGATCGCTTTTATTTTAAACAATTAATTCCAGTGTAGCGATTTTAGACCGCAAGTGCACGGTGTCAAGTTTTAGTATAGTGTTTAAAAAGAAAGGAAGTCGTACCCACATGGACTAACGTATAAGTACCAAATAAAATTAGCAAAATTATATTTAGCTATTGTAGGGTCTTCCTACCTTAATATCATTTAGTACACATAAATTGGACAGAACATGCATTTATAACCTTTTAAGGGTTCCGATTGTAGCTTGAGCTAAGGAGATTACAGGCCAAAATAAAGTTTTCAAAAGCTATTTAATTACATTCCCAATAAAGAATGTTAAAGCTATAGATTTACACTACTCCTAGAGTAGAGACTATCAAAATCCTGCTTCCTACGTTCATCATGCTCCCTTTAGCTCACTTCCTCAACCCGACCCTAGGCCCTTGGTCCAAAAGTGTACCTACAGGGATAACACATCATGAGCATTCATATATTTACTTAACATTATATAAAAGCATACAATAATGCATAACATCTTAGTTAAGTAAAAGTTATTGGTCGTCCTCCGACCTCCTTGGTTATCCCTAACTCTTATTCATATATTGGGGCGTCTTACCCCATTGTATGGCATCTTACCATATCATAATCATTGCGTGGCATCTTACCACGTGGGCATCTTACCCAATCATATGGCGTCTTACCATATTATAAACATTGCGTGGCATCTTACCATGTGGGCATCTTACCCAATCATATGGCGTCTTACCATATCATAAACATTGCGTGGCATCTTACCACGAGGGCATCTTACCCAATCATATACTTTGGGTGGTGTCTTACCACATGGGCGTCTTACCCAATCCTACACGTCGTATGACCTTATCATAAACTTCGTCATTATAGACGTCCTCATAACATCGTTATCATAAACATCATCTTAAGCATCATCATCGTAACATCATCATAAGCATCATTATTATAAATATCATCATAGATATCATCATCATAACATCATCTTAAACGTCATCATCGTAAACATCATCTTAAACATCATCATAATATGTAAGGGCATGGTTTACCGTCCGATGCTCGTACGTCTCTTACGTACCTTAATTCCCAAAAGTGGAGAATTTGGAGAGCTTTATCTCCTGGATGTTGTGGGCACCTGGGATGGTTCTACACAACCATACAAATTGATATTAGAAGCTAAACATAGTCCAATATCCAAAAATCCCACAAAAAAATCAAAAATCCACTTTTCTTCAGCTCGCGATCGATCGCCGCCCAGGCGCGATCGATCGCGAGATCGCACTGGACGAGGGGCCAAAATCTCCTTCTTGGCGATCGATCGCCACTTTTGGCGCGATCGATCGCCAGGCCCGCCGATCGATCGCCCAAAAGTGGCGATCGATCGCCAAATGCTTCTGGCTGGTACTGGACGCTCGCGATCGATCGCCAAGGACGGGCGATCGATCGCCGAGTGCTGTACATCGAATTTTCGCCATTAATGCTCATTTTTCAAGCTCTTCCACATGCCACCCCAAAACCAAACTTCCTCATAACTTCAATAACAACAGTAACCCACTAAAACCAACATAAACACTTCAAAAATCATACCCCAACCATAAACAACACATACCCCAAATAAACCCACATAAAACATCAAAACTTAACCCATTTCAACACCAAACATCATAAAACTTGTAGGAATGGTTCCATACCTCTTGTAGGCTCCAAATCCTAGCAAAGATCACACAAATAAGGATTTTGTGGAACTTTTCTCCTCCTCTTTTGGTGATTTTCGAAAATGGGGTAGGGTTTGGGGTTGGGAAGTGATTTGGGGGTTTTTAATAAAGTGAAAGGTAAAGGGGTTAAAGTGATGGGTAGGGGATTTAAAAAGGGGGTTTACTTTTTCTTAATTAAAATTGTACCCCAAACTTAACATGATGTATAAAATACCCTACTTGGTATTTTAAAAGCATTTTACAACAATGCTCTAAACTTCATTTAATATCACATCTTCCTCATATTTGATAATTTAACACAATTAATCATGTTAACATCTTAATACCCAACACATAAATCCAAGAAACCATGATCCAACATGTAAACATAATTAATGTCCAAGTTACCATTAATTAATTTCGGGGCATCACATTACTCCCCTACTTATAAGATTTCGTCCCCGAAATCGCATGTACTTACCCAAAAGAACTAAACATAAATCATACCAGAAAATAGTTCCGGGTAATGTTGCATCATATGCCGCTCCGTCTCCCACGTAGCCTCCTCGACACCCCGACGATCCCACTGAACTTTGACCATCGGTATAACTTTGCTCCGTAGTCTGCGATCCTCACGATCCAGAATTCTGACTGGTCGTTCAACGTAGGATACATCTGAGTCTAACTGCACTTCAGTAGGCTGTAAAACATGAGACGGATCTGGCTCATACTTTCTCAACATAGAAACATGGAAGACATCATGAATTCCAGATAAGGACGGTGGTAGAGCCAATCGGTAAGCCAAAGTGCCGATACGCTGTAACACCTCATACGGTCCAACATACCTCGGGGATAACTTCCCCCGCATACCAAATCGAACAACACCCCTGAAGGGTGAGATTTTCAAGAAGACCTTGTCTCCCACTTGAAATTCTAGCGGCCGTCGCCGCTTATTTGCGTAGGCTGCTTGCCTATCTTGGGCCGCTTTCATCTTTAAGCGTATCATCTTAATCTTTTCCTCCATGTCCTTAATCATATCCGGTCCTCCGACCGCTTTACTCGTCAAGTCCTCCCAATACAGCGGTGACCTACATCGTCGTCCGTAAAGAGCTTCAAAAGGGGCCATTTGAATGCTCGCCTGATAGCTGTTATTGTAGGAGAACTCTACTAGAGGTATAGACTCTTGCCACGGAGTATCAAACTCCAAAACACATGCCCTCAATATATCTTCGAGCGTTTTTATAGTACGCTCCGTTTGGCCATCAGTCTGAGGGTGATAAGCTGTACTTAGTCTCACCTCGGTGCCCAAAGCTGTCTGGAGACCTTCCCAGAAATGAGAAGTAAACCTTGGGTCTCTGTCAGACACGATCGAGACTGGAATCCCATGCAATCTCACTACATCCCGTACATATAATTGGGCCATCTTTAAATACGTGAAAGTCATACTGTAAGGGATGAAATGAGCTACCTTCGTCAGCCTATCTACGATCACCCAGATCGCATCAAATCCAGAGGCCGACCTTGGCAAGTGGGTCACGAAGTCCATAGATATATGCTCCCACTTCCACTTAGGTACCTCCAAGCTCTTCAATTCGCCACCAGGCCTCTGCCTTTCTGCCTTTACTTGTTGGCAGATCAAACATCTCTTAACGAAGCTGATCACATCACGCTTCATGCGTCTCCACCAGAATTGACCACTTAGGTCCTTATACATCTTTCTTCCTCCAGGGTGGATACTGAACCGGCTACTATGAGCCCGTTCTAAAATTCCTTTACGCAATCCTGGCGCATCTGGGACCACCCATCGGTTGCCCAATCTTAAAGAGTCATCTTCAGCCACACTAAACTTTGTTGGCTGGCCTCGAAGTGCTATTGATGACCATCTCTGCACTTCATCATCCAACCTCTGGGCTTTCCTGATTGCCTCAAATACGTCTGGCTCGGCCAATAAGGTCGACACTCGCACCGGCGACGTGTCTACATCGAAGTCATAGCCCAGATGGCAATAGGAAGTCATCAAAGCTGATAAACACATAACATCCTCAGCGGTGCTCTTCACCTTCCGACTTAAGGCGTCTGCTATCAAATTTGCTTTACCAGGATGGTACTCAATTTCACAGTCATAATCCTTGAGCAAATCCATCCATCTTCTTTGACGCATATTCAGTTCAGCCTGAGTGAATAGAAACTTTAGGCTCTTATGGTCCGTAAAGATGGTAAACGTAGTACCATAAAGATAATGACGCCAAATCTTCAAGGCGAAAATGATAGCTGCCAGTTCCAGATCATGGACTGGGTACCTGGTCTCATGAGGCTTCAACTGTCTCGAAGCATAGGCTACCACTTGTCTGTCTTGCATCAATACGCAGCCCAAACCCTGCAGTGACGCATCCGTGTACAAGGCAAACCTCTTATCCTCAGACGGAATCACCAATACTGGCGCTGTCGTCAAACGACGCTTCAATTCTTGGAAGCTTTCCTCACAAGCTTCGGACCAAAAGAATGGGACTCCTTTCTGAGTCAGCTGTGTCAATGGCTTAGCGATCTTAGAAAATCCCTCGACAAAACGTCGGTAATAACCTGCTAAGCCAAGAAAACTCCGTATCTCGGGTACAGAAGTGGGTGCTGCCCACTCCATCACAGCTTCAATCTTCCTCGGATCCACAGATATCCCTTGGCTAGATATGACATGGCCTAGGAACACCACGCTGTCTAACCAGAATTCGCACTTGCTAAGCTTTGCATACAACTGATGATCCCTAAGGACCTGAAGTACTGTCCTCAAGTGCCGTACATGATCTTCTTCAGTTTTAGAGTAGATGAGTATGTCGTCAATGAAAACTATGACGAATTGATCCAAATACGGCTGGAACACCTTGTTCATCAAACTCATGAAAACAGCCGGGGCATTTGTCACCCCAAAAGGCATGACTAGGAACTCATAGTGCCCATACCTAGTTCTGAAGGCTGTCTTCTGGACATCCTCTTCTCTCACTCGAATCTGATGGTACCCCGACCTCAGATCGATCTTACTGTAGAGCCTCGTACCCTGTAACTGATCAAATAAATCATCGATCCTCGGAAGTGGGTACTTATTCTTCACTGTGGCTTTGTTCAGTTGTCTGTAATCGATGCACAAACGCATCGAACCATCCTTCTTCTTCACAAATAACACTGGTGCTCCCCAGGGCGATACGCTAGGGCGTATATAGCCCTTATCAAGGAGCTCTTGTAACTGAATCTTTAATTCCCTTAGCTCCGCTGGTGCCATCCTATAAGGGGCACGAGAAATGGCCGACGTCCCTGGTAATAACTCAATCCCAAACTCGACCTCTCTCGTCGGTGGGAATCCGGGAATCTCCTCCGGAAAGACATCAGGGAACTCCGCCACTACGGGCACATCCTCAACTTTTACTTCTTCTTTCTTTTCCATAACATCGACGGCATAAATGAGATATCCTGAATGACCTCGTTCCAACAACTGCGCCATCTTGACAGCAGATATCAATGGGATCTTAGAGCGAGAACCGTCCCCATAGAACGTCCATGGAACTCCCATATCGGATTTAAACCGTACAGTTCTCTGCCTGCAGTTCACAACTGCCTGATACCTGTTCAGAACATCAATGCCCAGAATGCAATCAAAATCTGACATTCCCAGAACAATCAAGTCTGACCTTAGTTCCTTATCCTCAAAATAAATGAGGCCATTGTAGACGATCCGATCAGTAATCATACTTCTTCCAGCGGGGGTCGAGACTATAAGAGGCGTGGGCGACGGAGAAGTGCATAAGTGGTGCCTTTCCACAAAACTTGTCGACACAAAAGAGTGTGACGCACCTGTGTCGATCAATATAAAAGCAGGGTGCGTAAATAAAAGACACGTACCCGCTATAACCTCCTCCGGAGCCGCTGAAGCCTGCTCCCTTGTCAGTGCATAGACTTTTCCTTGAGGTGGCCCCATGGGCTGACCTCCATGCTGTCTCGGTACAAAGGGTGGTCTGTGCTGTGCTGTCCTATCTGCAGGCCTCCCCGCAGAACCCTGTTGACTTCCCCGGTTGGGACACTGTCTAGCAAAGTGGCCCTTGTCGCCACAAACATAGCACCCTATACAGTCTTTCGCCAGATGTGGTTGCCCACAAAGAGTGCATTGGATCCTCCCGGATCTGTCTCCCTGAGACTGCCCCCTTCCAGATGGGGCATCACCTCTTCGATTTCCTTTCCACCTATTGTCGGACTTCTTACCACTAAACCTTGACGCTGAGGAGTTCCCCCTTGACTTGAACTGATCATTCCTCGGCTTCAAATTATCCGGGGTGGATTTCTGAGAGGGTGCCGACGGTGGTACAACATCAGGGTATGCACCCACTCCTAGTTCGGCTAGCTCAGCCCTTGAGAGTGCATCATCAAAACAAGTAGGGCCATAAGTGATCACCCTATCGTATAGCTCCGGCCTCAGACCCTTCATGAAATTTCTCATCTTTGCTTGCGTGCTCGTGGCAATGTGAGGCACATATCTGAGCAAGGAGCAGAACTGAAGAGCATAATCTGATACTGACATATTACCTTGCTTGAGGTGAGTGAATTCATCTTCCTTAGCCTGTCGTGCTGCAGCCGAGAAATAACGGTTCAGAAAGCGAGTTCGAAACATTTTCCAGTTAACTTCATGACCTTGAGCCTCTTGCTCTACCACAGTGGTCTTCCACCACATCAGCGCCTTCTTGGCCAACTGGAACTCTGCTAACCGTATCCATGCTGTCTTCGCACATGGGGCTGCCACAAAGATTTGCTCTATTCTTTCCAACCATTCCTCAGCTCGTTCCCCAGTTTCGGTTCCTTCAAAGGTTGGGGGTCGGTAAGCAAGAAACTGAGTTAGGCTTAGTTCCCCTGGCAACAACTGTTGTTCGGCCGGTTCATCATCAAAAGCTGGCGGGGGTAGGGGATTCGTACGCCCCGCACTTGCATTGACGCTCACTGCGTCACCTACCTCCACATTTGCTGCCATACTGCAACACAAGGATTAACAACAAGATCCAAAAGCAGTTCGTATAATACTTCGTTAGATAAACAAAACATGTTAGCATAACATCATATACTTCATATGCAACTTATGCACAAAACATGTTCGAAAGTAAGCACCTAGCTAACTTATTGCTAAGGCTACCCTTCACTCATCCCGGGTTATCTAACCACTGCTCTGATACCACTAATGTAGGGTCTTCCTACCTTAATATCATTTAGTACACATAAATTGGACAGAACATGCATTTATAACCTTTTAAGGGTTCCGGTTGTAGCTTGAGCTAAGGAGATTACAGGCCAAAATAAAGTTTTCAAAAGCTATTTAATTACATTCCCAATAAAGAATGTTAAAGCTATAGATTTACACTACTCCTAGAGTAGAGACTATCAAAATCCTGCTTCCTACGTTCATCATGCTCCCTTTAGCTCACTTCCTCAACCCGACCCTAGGCCCTTGGTCCAAAAGTGTACCTACAGGGATAACACATCATGAGCATTCATATATTTACTTAACATTATATAAAAGCATACAATAATGCATAACATCTTAGTTAAGTAAAAGTTATTGGTCGTCCTCCGACCTCCTTGGTTATCCCTGACTCTTATTCATATATTGGGGCGTCTTACCCCATTGTATGGCATCTTACCATATCATAATCATTGCGTGGCATCTTACCACGTGGGCATCTTACCCAATCATATGGCGTCTTACCATATTATAAACATTGCGTGGCATCTTACCATGTGGGCATCTTACCCAATCATATGGCGTCTTACCATATCATAAACATTGCGTGGCATCTTACCACGAGGGCATCTTACCCAATCATATACTTTGGGTGGTGTCTTACCACATGGGCGTCTTACCCAATCCTACACGTCGTATGACCTTATCATAAACTTCGTCATTATAGACGTCCTCATAACATCGTTATCATAAACATCATCTTAAGCATCATCATCGTAACATCATCATAAGCATCATTATTATAAATATCATCATAGATATCATCATCATAACATCATCTTAAACGTCATCATCGTAAACATCATCTTAAACATCATCATAATATGTAAGGGCATGGTTTACCGTCCGATGCTCGTACGTCTCTTACGTACCTTAATTCCCAAAAGTGGAGAATTTGGAGAGCTTTATCTCCTGGATGTTGTGGGCACCTGGGATGGTTCTACACAACCATACAAATTGATATTAGAAGCTAAACATAGTCCAATATCCAAAAATCCCACAAAAAAATCAAAAATCCACTTTTCTTCAGCTCGCGATCGATCGCCGCCCAGGCGCGATCGATCGCGAGATCGCACTGGACGAGGGGCCAAAATCTCCTTCTTGGCGATCGATCGCCACTTTTGGCGCGATCGATCGCCAGGCCCGCCGATCGATCGCCCAAAAGTGGCGATCGATCGCCAAATGCTTCTGGCTGGTACTGGACGCTCGCGATCGATCGCCAAGGACGGGCGATCGATCGCCGAGTGCTGTACATCGAATTTTCGCCATTAATGCTCATTTTTCAAGCTCTTCCACATGCCACCCCAAAACCAAACTTCCTCATAACTTCAATAACAACATAACCCACTAAAACCAACATAAACACTTCAAAAATCATACCCCAACCATAAACAACACATACCCCAAATAAACCCACATAAAACATCAAAACTTAACCCATTTCAACACCAAACATCATAAAACTTGTAGGAATGGTTCCATACCTCTTGTAGGCTCCAAATCCTAGCAAAGATCACACAAATAAGGATTTTGTGGAACTTTTCTCCTCCTCTTTTGGTGATTTTCGAAAATGGGGTAGGGTTTGGGGTTGGGAAGTGATTTGGGGGTTTTTAATAAAGTGAAAGGTAAAGGGGTTAAAGTGATGGGTAGGGGATTTAAAAAGGGGGTTTACTTTTTCTTAATTAAAATTGTACCCCAAACTTAACATGATGTATAAAATACCCTACTTGGTATTTTAAAAGCATTTTACAACAATGCTCTAAACTTCATTTAATATCACATCTTCCTCATATTTGATAATTTAACACAATTAATCATGTTAACATCTTAATACCCAACACATAAATCCATGAAACCATGATCCAACATGTAAACATAATTAATGTCCAAGTTACCATTAATTAATTTCGGGGCATCACATATATCGTGATCACGACTTGTCCTTTTGTATTAGTTGGTTCATAACAGAATAATAATACAGACATAAATGTGCATCGTTTCGTTTTATACGAATCATGTGAATTGATGTAAAGATTATGATGAATCATGTGAGTATATTCATGTGCTTATGTGGAAATGAATTATATGCTTATGTGATGTTAAATACTACGTTATTTGCATATGCTCATTGAGAATGCAACTCATCAAATGCGAATATTGTTTTTCAGTTGTTGTAGATAAAAGTTTACTCTACAAGATGTTTCTACATATTTTGGAAGTATCCAATGTCGGCCGGCTGACTCTAATCATTCTAGCTCAGCTCATCATTTGCATATACTGTATAGGTTTTTGGTTGGGTTGTGAGGGGTACAATCTTGGTTATTTTTGTGGCATATATATGTCTATATGCCTTGTAAATTATATTATGATAAATGTCTTGATTGGATGATATGAAATTGCAAGTTCTGCTGTCATTAAATATTATGTTATATGCATCATATGTATGTATTATGTGTAAGGGTGTTACAATATAAACCATACTACATTCCAAAACAGAATGATATTTATAAAATATGCATACTATACTAAATGTAATTATCATCAAACGTTTTGATGTTGTCGAATGATTCCCGATCACAAGCAGGTGGACTCCGAATAACAAGAATCAAATTGGTTATGCGGTACCCGAACATAATATAAAGAGCAGGGTAAGCATGAAAACCAAAAGATTAGATGGGCATCAAGGATGTCCCCGGTGTGGCCATTTGAATGATCAATTCAGTGCTCGGAAAAACAAATGATACAAGAATCAAACAAGCAATGGGGTAAGGATTAATATACTAAAGAACAATATGAAAAACATGAGGTATATTTCGAGAGTGTTTTATGAGCAATTGAATTGTTGTTTATGTCGTCTGATGCTTGTATTTATAGTAGTGCATGGGGCTGTTATGGCATGCCAAATTCTGAGCATGATTTGCCAACGACTCTGGCACGATCCATTCGTAACGGGCCGCCACACCCATAACTCACCATTAATACACGTTCAGTAATCCATGTTGACCAGTCGTTTACACCTGTGTGTCGTGTCACTGTTTGACCACATGTGCCAAGGAGGCACCTACTCAGCTTAGATCTTATTGTTCGGCTCTGATGTGTATGGTTATTCCGTGAAAATCGGGGCAACTTGAATTTTATCCCAGGTGATATGTTCTCCGTAACATCACATTTGTATCATTAATTTTCATTATTTATAGTATTTCTCCAATATTCAGGTATAAAAAATAAATAATAAACAAAGAAACAGATATACATTACAATGCGTTTAAAATCATATAACCTATTATAAAATCCTATAAAAAATTTCTTATAATCAAAACCAAATAAAATATTACAAATTGTACAATATAAAATTAAATAGTAAATTTTCATTAAGTTTAACCCTTCATATTTCTCACAAATTGAGAATAACTTTTGTCATGATAATCACCTCTGCTTATAAAAAGACCCATTTTCGTAAAATTACCGCAGTAAATTAAAAAATAAAAATAAACAGTTTCAACTTTATTATTAATTTTTTTTTATAAACCTTTTTTGCAAAAACTTTTTCTATAAAAATAAAAATTTGATTTTACCACAAATTGTTAACAACTTTAATTTTTACGGTAATAGTATTTTTTTGTTTTTTTTTTATAATATTTTGAAAAAAGGCCTATTTTCATAACCTAGTATTATTTCAATTCTAAAAGTTATTTTCTATTCTATTTTGTGGAATATTATGTCATTATCACGTGCGAACTTATACAATTTTAAATTAAAATAATACAAACAAAATCTATTCATACCTTAGATGTTAATAAATGGGCAAACGTCGATGCACGAAGCTCCTGTTATGCGCGGGGTCCCATAAGAGGTTGGGCAAGTTTGTGCATAATGTACGCAGTCTTCCCTTCTAACGCGAGAGGCTATTTCAGCGACTCAAACTCATGACCTTCAAGATCACATGACAGTAACTTTAATCATCGTGTCAAGACTAACCCGTTATTCATACCTTGATGTTAATAAAATATAATTTAAAATGGTTTTTGAAAAAAAATAATAAATTTAAATTTCGTTGTTTCTAGTCGTTTTCCGCATTGTTGGTATATTATCGAACTAAACAAAATGACAAAAGAAACAAATATAGTGGGGTCACTTCCAACATCGGCCCAATTGTATTTGGGCCCTATTGAAAATAGAGTTCATCACTTAATTCCCGTGCAAATGTTCTTATCTTTAACATGGACAGCGACATGTGGCCCCAGCCCATTATATCTAAACTCCATAAGATTTCAGACACGTTAAAGGCCCAGTCATTGTCGACGGGCCCAATGTGGGCCCAAGAGAAGTGGTGTAACCTTCTGCCGAGTTCCAGACACGTTACTTTATGTACTTCTGTTGTATTTTAATATTGAGTTGGTATATAAGTGAGACATATAATTGACACTTGTATGGTGAATGCTTTGACAGGTGCAGGTCAGACACGTGGCGGAGATCGAACTGCTTCATAACTTTAACTTTTTATTTCTGGTTTATGAAATTGATTGGGTGTCATTGATTTGATGGAAGACGGAAAGCAATTCCCATTTGCTCTAATCTTTTTTCACATGCCTATATTTCAATATTTAGTTTTACCATTGTTATGAAAAATTATAATTATTTTTTTAAAATTTTGGTCCTTTTTTCGGATCTGGCGTTCATATGTGCAGTTTTACATCGGTGAAACAGATAAGAAAAAGTCATAAGATTATTGAAAAGTCGAAAGATACATGATTAAGATCCAATTTTGTTATATATGATCAAAATTACGAAGAGAATGACAAATATGAGAAAAATTATATTTTTTTCCCTATTACGTTACTTTTTTGGATATAAAATTTTTTTTCTTATAAAAATTAGTTTTCGAACATGATCTTTTGTGTTTTAGTTGATTTTTTAGGGAATTTGTTGAATATTTATGGAGATTTTATTTTTTTTAAGAAGAATATCTATGGAGAATTTGACCAACAAGCTTAATTTAAAAATTAACCTCATTCATCAGCATAGGCATTGTCCAGGGATTAGATTAGTCAAAATATGCATATTACCACTTTGCAAAACATAGCACTGTCCATTTACATGTAAAGATGTTTTGTACCATCTCAAAAATCAAAATAGGGTAACTGTCTATTTTCAAACCATATAGATGTAAATTGTCTATTTTGGAAAACAATATAAGAGTTAGTGGCCTAATATCCAACAAATTCCCCAAAAGATAAATTGTTGCCAAATATCCAACAAATTCCCCCAAAACATAAATAGGATTATTTAAGCGTAAAAAAATGTCTCAAAATTTATCTATTATACATACAATTCAGTCATTTTTAACAATTTATCGGACAAAGCTACCTACCTACCTTCTGATATTTAGTATTGAAATTTTTTACATGAAAACCTTAAAATGTACGCTAATTGCTTCCTTCAAAGTTTGATTCTACGCTGATTCCTATTGAATTTTTTTATAATAAAACCTTAAACTCTCACTCTCCAACCTATTGCTTAGGTTTTGCATCAAAATAACGTCAATAACGTAATTGTTTAATGTATCCTCGACTCATCTACCTCAAGATTTACTCTAAACTGAATATTTCCTAGAATATTTCTTTTAATTCCATTCACGTTAATTTATTTTATTCAATAAATTATCTATTTTTACATATTTATTATTTAATTACATATTAAATTTATGTTTAAATAATTTACTTAAGTTAATTAAAATTAAATTATAAGTAATTCAATTAAATTAGTTAGTTTAATTTAATATAATAATTAATTTTCTTACTTTGTAATAACTAAATATTAAAATGAATTAAATTCTATACATATATAAATGAGAAACATGATAACAAATATTATAAAATTGACTTGAAATAAAACAAAGATATCAGTTTAATTTAGTTACCGCTATTTCTTTAAATATAAAAATATATAACTATTTTTAAATAAATAAACTATTCAATTTCCATATTTTTAAATTTATGAAATAGTCTAAATAATTATTAATTATATTCTAAATACATAACTCATATCCCCAAATTATAAATTATATTTTAATACTTAAAAACTTAAAATAATAAAAAAGAAAAACATGTTTAAAAAAAATAGAGTAGCACAGCTACAGTGCTGCACGCCAATTGAACACTAACTTTGACGTTGGATCGGAGTATACCACCACTCCAATTTGACGTTATTACTATAACATATAGAGGTTTCGTCTATATGTACTCTTAACAAAATGGGTTTTATAATTTTTACCCGTAAAAATATCTAACTATATACTATATCATAAATACATTGCCGACAAGTTATATTACATGATAAAACTTGTGAATTTAATCAATCAAGAAAGAAAACAAATATTTTAATTGTGGAGGACGAGTAGTCATCATCTAATTGAGCAAAAATAGTCTTGGAATATGTCACAAAGTTGAAGCAACACCCAGCACCCCACCCCCTCCCCCTCCCCCTCCCTTTCTCCACCCCCCCATATTTATTTATTTATTATTATATTATTTTTAAGATTTTGAATTGTGCCACGTCATTGTATCATTTTTAAATTAAATTATTATAGCTATTGTATATATCCACCACATCTTTTTTTTTTTTTCTTTCACTCTTCTAGAAAGTATCAAAATTCTTGATATATATTTTTATAATAATGCGGGGTTATAAAGTTTTTGTTCACATTTTCCATTTGGAACAATCACAAGATGATCTCAATTTTACATTCTTCTTCAATATCGCAATAGTTTATTTTCACTCCAAAAAAATATATTATGTAATCAATTTCGACTCTCATTAGTAGATTTTGATCCTATTATATGTAAATTATTTCGATTTTAGGTGTGTTCGAGTTGATGGAGCAGGGTGAGCTTGGGAATGTAAGGTTATTAGATCGATTCACTCTGCCAAACACTTATTTGGTCTAAGACTGTCGCATTGATTACCTAGTTGGCGTGGTTGCAGGCTACTGCGTCAGCCTGATGATTTATCAAGTGCGTATCTATAGGATAACAGTTGCAGGTTCCTTTGTCATACAAAAAAGTGCACTTCTCAATTACATATAAATATGAAATTTTCTAAGATTTGAATTTGTTAAGAATATGTGAAGAATAGTGAAATTCTAAGCTATAACAATCATCCCTAATATCTATTTTCTAAAATTGTTTCTGATTGTAATATGATGAGATTGCTTATGTTTGAAAGGTTTGGTGGGCAAACCTGATGTTGAGATAGATGGACGTCGGTATGTCTCTAAAAGTACGATACTGTGCAAATTTTATTTGCATTCATTTATATATTTTCGGGGGTAATAATGTGAGTTCTTTTCAAGAATAAATTAATTTAATTTTTGTGGAATGGGCTAATAACTGGTTTTTAGTTTAGTGACTACATAATATTACTATGTCATAATTATAGCATGATGTATGGCGGAAAATACTTATATGAACAAGTTTGTAAAGATCAATATATATAATATGTATGTATATATTTGTTGTGTATGATGTTTATAAGACCGATTATATAGAAGTGAGACGGCTTTGATTTAGTCATCCTTTCTTGTAATCTTTATTTTTGAAATAAACGGATAGGATCGGTCTAACCCCCGTCAACACTTACGGATTTTGGGGGAAATAAAAGATAAATCTATTAATTGCACCAATCTATTTGTGTTCTCGATAGATTTGTTTGATATTTTGACAAAACCACGTTAAAAATTCTTGGTATTCATTGTTTACTTTTGGGTTGTATTTTCTAATGGAACTAATTAATAAAATTGGAGAAAAATTACGCAGACACCTTACCTACCAAATATATCTGATTGTGAATTGAATGGAACAAATATGGAAGACCCTACAAATATGCACGAAAGTCACTTACGCTGGTCGTGGGTCACGTATGACATAGACACAACAATGCATCTACACATCGAGGAGTTCATGAATTTCGACCCTTTCACGATAGCAGAAAGACGACCAAAGAAGATATGACTAGATGTTATTCCAAATTTGAAGCTCAAATATACCAATGATAAATTCTGACATAAAGAAGCTTTCGTGACCCGGCACTGATTTCTTCTAAGGTTTATGTAGTTTACCTAAATCCATTAGGATTAAATGCTTAACAGCAGTTGAATTGAATGGAAAAAATACACCTTAAGATGCATCATGTTCTACTAAAGAAGGCAATGCTTTCTTACATCAAAGTGGGCAAAAAGCATAAGCTCTATAGGCTCTAAATACCCATGGACTCGGAGAGTACCTAAAATATTTATTATTGATTCTACACATATTTTACAAAATCCCATTCAAATTGTAACAATTATGACCAGAACCAAGTCCCTTGATCTTGAATAGGGAACCCCAAATTGCAAGAATTTGGCTGCAAATCATCGCACCATTCATTTTCAGTTTCAAGTTTTGGGAAGCAACAAGAAGACAGGATCCCTCTGCCTAGGCCTTCATCTTCATCTGAGAAAAATCAGAATGTTCCGTCTCAAAAAAGACATGCGAAGAATCAGCTGGCTCCAACATTGCCGAATGGTTTCCATCAGGGCTGTCCGAGTCGAAAACGTCGCTTTTCGCCGAGCTTGCTGCATCTGGTGTTGCATTTGATGCAGCATTTGGAGTGAGATTTGGCTCTTTGGTTCGATATATAATGGGATAATGGGATCATATGGTTCTTTCTTGGGCTTCTTCGGAGACTTCTCACTTAGCAAATGAACCTGTGGTAAAAACAGAAATCTTGTGAGAAACCATTGATGGAAAACTTGTACTTTAGACTTGCTAGAAACAATAGTTCCCCAAGTCAACCAAATGTTATTCGATACCTCTCTTTCTTAATTTCTCGTTTCTTGGTAAAGGGTGTCACAGTCTGCCTTCAGCTGTCGTAGCTTGCTTTCAAAACGTCAAATTCTTCTCGAGATGCTTAGTTTTGCACCGGGCTCGTCGATTCTGGAACCATATGGCAACCTGTCTTGTCTGCAGACCAAGATCTTTAGCTAGCTGAACCTTCCTCTCTGGTTCAAGCTTGTTTTCAACCTCAAAACTTTGCTCAAGAAGCCGGACTTGTTCCGGTAAAAGACGCCTTTTTTTCTCCGGTTGGCGGAAGCATTCATCGAAATCTTCATTCCCAGCCTCGAAAGTACTGTTTCTGCTGTCACATCTTCAAAGTTCATCATTGAACTAGATCCTGAAACAGGCAAAAAAAAAATCTTGATACAATAAATTTACCAAAGAATTCAATAGATGGGACGAATTCCTTAATATCTGGTGTTGAATTTACATTTTCCATTGGATTCCATGTACACAGCGTTGTGGGGAAAAGCTACTTTACAACTCCAGCACAAGAAAATTCAATGGAATAAAGGACATAAAGGAAGAAACTGACCAGTTTTCAATAAGTGCCATTTTTCTGCATTGAACCACACAAAAGCATCCAAGATTTTGAAATTCGCAACAGCAGGAAAAAATAAGACTCAAGAGTGGAGTAAAAATATCAAATTCCACATCTAAATCGTGGAAAATGGATTATTTAAGCTTCATAAACAAAGAAATCAGCTCGAAATTGAACATAGGTCACAACTTAAAAAAAATTCAAACTATCATTTTAGACAAGCAATGGATCCAAGTACTTCAACTAGCTGATACCGTTTTAAGTTAGAAAACTATACACCAAGTTCTGAAACTTTTATAAGGAGTGCCATTGGTTGCTTTATTCTTTGTCTCTGAATCACAGTGGGAAACGCAAAGAAAATCACAGAGCAAACATAAGGAAATTTTTTTACGAACATGGAAAAATCAAAGCGAGAAATCCATGAAGAAATAACAGAAAAATCCCAAGTTTTTCTAAAAATCGATTTACCGTGAAAAGGATTGGAAGAACTTGGAACCCAGAGAGAACCAGAACATCAGAAGTGCAGGGGATCGTTTCATTCTTTAACAAACACATAGCCATGCGGGAATCTTCATAAACCCCCCCACTCTCCATATCTTTCTTAAGATGATTTTTTTTGCTGTAAAATTCAAAGAAACACTGAATTTTTTGCTCGGAGAAAGAACTACAAATTCCAAAACATCATTAAAAAAAATTAAGACTTGTGACGAAAGAAAGTGGTGTTGAGCATAATGGTGATGTGGCCGAGTAAGGGCTCAAATCCATTAATCTTGCAGAATCAGAGCTGAATTTACAGAAAACTATGCAGAAGAAAGGAGAGAGATGGAGAGAACGTATGGGAAGAAGAGCTTGAAGGGAGAATATAACAAGTCGGATTCTTTCCAATTACGCAGGTAAAGTTTCTAATTTACCCTTCCTTTTTTAAAAAAAAATTAGAGATTTTGTCTTTTTTTTTATTGAGTAAAAAACAATAGAAATAAAAATCTACAAAAAAATGCCGAGGACAGAAACCACTTGTCCTAACCAAACGCAAATGAAAATCCAACGACGACAACAAAAAACTAATCAAGCCACAGTTTAATGTGGGTCAAAATAAATCTATCCCATACAGGGGAAGAAAAAGAACATCTCCAAAAGTACGAGAATTGTGAGACCACTTCGCCAAGTTGTGAGTAGCCTTATTGCAGTCTCTGGGAATGCGGGCGATGGACCAAGATGGATTTCATATGAAGATGGTTTGGACAACAACAATTTCTGGGAGGGCCTCCAGCTTGCACAAGGGTCAAGTTTCGGATTTGGTTTACCGTATCTTGGGAGTCGCTCTCGAAGGTTATAGCAAGTAGATGAAGTGATAGAGCACCATTCAGAGCAAGGAGCAAAGCTTTGGCTTCCGCTGCCAGAAACATCCGAGGCCCAAGTTTGGGCGGTTTTTCGCCAAATAATCATCCCTAGGTGATCCCGAATGATCCACGCAGCCACCGAAATTCCTGCAACAAAGGAAGAGTCGACATTAATTTAAGTTTGCCAAAAACAGGGGCGGACCATACCTTTTGCAAATACGTCTTGTGTTGAGACAAATGAACTTCAGAATTAAAGTGATCCACCGTTTAGTATTAATACAACGAATAAGAGCATGTTCACTTCCCTGTTGTTCAATGCGATCCATTCACCATTGCGAAGGCTCCAAATTTTTTTCCATAGCACAGACTGAAAAGATCACGAATTCAAGGCAACTCAACCGGGCTCTCCAAAGAGCTATTCTCTCCATGGATTAAGAAATCCAGCCACGCCTCGAGGGTTTACCTTTGAATGCATAGATACCATACTTGTTGGGCACGAGGCAGTATATAAATAGATGCTCGATAGATTCTCCTGCTGATTGCACAAGAGACAACCGGGCTCCTCTGCATGGAACACTTTTTCGAGACGCGCCCGAGTAGGTAAAGCATTGGCAGCTAATTTCCATGGGAAAAACTTATGGCGTTCATGTACTTTAAGCTTCCAAATAGCATATTTTCTGGCCACAATACTCGGATCAGAATAATGTAAGGGCCCCCCGTGCCCTAACCCGTTACTAGTGTATTAACTCATGTTTTAGTGCATATATTGTAATCAGGGAAAGAAACCATGCAAGAAACCATGCTACCATAAGCATAACATACCAATAATAAAAT